>JBAJFG010000469.1:0-370722 GCA_037903475.1 Ancylostoma caninum | reverse complement strand
CATTCTTGCACACTCACGAAAGACTAATATTGTTGTGCTGCTAGATCCTCTTATATAAATCATGGTAGTGCAACAAAATTTTCGGAGCGCAGACGTAGGCGGACTAGCATGTGATCACATGCGCTCGCCGTGAGACTCAGTTATAGACTGTGCCTCGCGAGGATGCGAAGCTGATGGGGCATTCGGGCGATGTTTCGTCATAGGTGCATAGGCGTGGTGGAAGTCGGGTGAATTCGGGATTTCGTGGCGGGACCAGCAGCTAGCGGTCTCGAGCCCTCCAGGCGAGACAGTGTTTACAACGATTTGACGATACGTAGCAGCAATGTACGGAGCAGAGTCGCCCCTCTGCTGGAGCTTTGTTGTTGACTTCACTCAATTTTTGAACAGTGGACGACAACCACTTTGAAAAGAAGTGTGCATACCGTGGAGGATGTATCGAGTGATCCACTCGGTGTCCTCACTTGGGATACGCTCCTTGCGCACCTCCCTTTGAGGTCCCTTGGGGGCTATGCAGCTTGAGGGTCCGTCTGTTTTTAAGAAGTACAATCAAATACACAGGATGAAGAACGCGTCATCATAAGCTGTTGTGACATTTTCTGAAACCAGTTGTGCAACTTGTGCAGTTGATCAAACTTTCTACATATTTTCTAACTTTGTTCCATCACTTTCGAGATTTACAAAGAGTGCGGCTGCAGTGATGACGGACAGATGAGCCGGGGCCCCGTAGACTAGAAGAACATCATGATAGATGTCCACCGATCGAGAAAGAGTCCGCCGTGGCCCAATAGTGGAAAAACGGCAGGATGCGGGCCCGTCGATGAAGAAAGTGTCCGCCGTGGCCCAGTAGTGGGAGAAACGCCAGGATACGGGTCCGCGGATGGAGACTGGGTCCGCAAGGGGCCGATTAGTGGGGAAAGCGCCGGGATACGAGTCCCACCGATGGATCGGGTGTGCGCTGGCCCAGTAGTGACAAGAACGCCAGGATACAGATCCACAAATGGAGGATGAGTCTGCCGTGGCCCAACAGTGGGATAAGCGCCATGATACGGGTGCACTGATGGAGAATGGGTCCGCCATGGCTCAATAGTGGGGAAAACAGCAGGATACGGGCCCGTCGATGAAGAAAGAGTCCGCCGTGGCCCAATAGTGGAAAAACGGCAGGATGCGGGCCCGTCGATGAAGAAAGTGTCCGCCGTGGCCCAGTAGTGGGAGAAACGCCAGGATACGGGTCCGCGGATGGAGACTGGGTCCGCAAGGGGCCGATTAGTGGGGAAAGCGCCGGGATACGAGTCCCACCGATGGATCGGGTGTGCGCTGGCCCAGTAGTGAAAAGAACGCCAGGATACAGATCCACAAATGGAGGATGGGTCTGCCGTGGCCCAACAGTGGGATAAGCGCCATGATACGGGTGCATTGATGGAGAATGGGTCCGCCATGGCTCAATAGTGGGGAAAACAGCAGGATACGGGCCCGTCGATGAAGAAAGTGTCCACCGTGGCCCAGTAGTGGGAGAAACGCCAGGATACGGGTCCACGGATGGAGACTGGGTTCGCAAGGGGCTCCGATTAGTGGGGAAAGCGCCGGGATACGAGTCCCACCGATGGATCGGGTGTGCGCTGGCCCAGTAGTGACAAGAACGCCAGGATACAGATCCACAAATGGAGGATGAGTCTGCCGTGGCCCAACAGTGGGATAAACGCCATGTTACGGGTGCACTGATGGAGAATGGGTCCGCCATGGCTCAATAGTGGGGAAAACGCCAAGATGCACGTCTGCTGGTGGAGTAGGGGCACGCTCATTTGTGTCTCAGTCGACCATCTCTTCTTTCTCTCTTTTGGTTATTCGTAACGGGTCCATAGGCATTTAAGAAATGTGACAAAAAAAGTAGGTGTTATCAGTGCATCGGAAATTAGCTTCACATGTAGGTGCGGGACTAAGAAATTGCAAGCAAGGCTAGGATGGCGAGAAGACTCGAAGGCTAACGTTGGTGAGGCGGCCAGACCCGTTGGATATACGCAACTCATTGGGAGAATTTCGTACTTGAGCTCAGCTAATGATTAGTTTTGCTTTTTTGCTGATGTCCAAGCATTTCACACGTGTGAAGCTTTTGCACATATCTCAAGTGGCTGCCCCACCCCACTTCCTAGCGTGCCGAAGGGGCGCTAGTGGTAAAAAAAGAATGATAGGTCTAGTTAGGGACCTTGAACCCAATGGATGGAAGCACATGGACAGAAGGGACTCAGACATTCGGGCGTTTGGAGCGTCGGCCCACACCGTTTCTCGCGCCATGCCACCTGCGAGACAAACGAAAAAGTGGACGGAGTTGCCGCGCCTATTCCGAAGTTACTCGCTCCTTATCCTGCATTTGACCTGCTGTGATCCTGCTACGGGGATAGCAGGATTGACTACAAAAATAGTTCAAAAATTAGTTCGCCGGACATGTATCTGTTCCCTGCATCAGCGCTCGACCAGCCGGACATCTGCGAAGAGGCGGATCTTTCCATCCACGCCGCGTTGGCACGCGACCGCACCCCACGCATCTTGTCTCGCCAAATGGGACACTGGGCCACAGTTTTAATCGGGCCTCAGTTGGCCAGACAAGTCCCATAGGGCTCGTCTAGTCTCCACCACAGCGGAGACTATACTGAGCTTTCACAGCCGTCTACCGGCTTATGTACACTTCGGGTGCCACGTTGCAATGGAGAAAAAAAACAGGGTGCAGGTTAACCTGCGTACACCTTGCCTTATGAGCGCTTACAGCAGGTTTTCCTGCTCATCTGCTCCTTCAGCAAGTATTCCTGCTCCACTCGCGAGTACCTGCCGGAAGCCTGAATCGGTCAAAAGTGGGCGGGTTCACCGGCGCTCCAAACGCTCGAACGTCTGAGGAGAAGATTTGGGCAATTGGGAAAATTTAGAAAGTCCCGGAAAGAATCCGAAACCCGCGAGTGTTGGGCGAATCCGCCCTGCGTCAACACCAACTATAATTTTGGCAGACCCAGTAGTAGTGTAAACATTGCTTTTGAAAACAACGATCACTTCCCGCTGATGCGAATAGTGGGCAAGACATGAGCTCTCATTGATCCACTTCCATCTCTATCGCATCACCTTCCTGGTTCCTATAGGTGTCAGGAACAGTTTGGCTTGCTTTCTTTGGCTTTTGCGCACATTTATTCCTTGTCATGCGGGTATTTCATTAAGTGTTCCTGAATGAACGTTCTTTTGAAATTCCCGTTTGTGCGAATAGAGTGCTCAAGCACCGTCCGGCACTAACGTCTTCCACTCTCAGCTGTTTTTTTTTAAATACAGCGAAGACAATCTTTGCGTGCGCCACGCAACCCCTTAACATCGGTTTTACACTTTTACACAAAGAACAGTACCACATGCGACCACGGTCCCGATCAAGTGGCACTGACACCTAAATCACGCAAGAAAGGTCGCTTCGATAACTCTACTAACCACACCGCAAGAGGCGTGACTCTGATTTGTTGACAAGGAGCTGATTCCCCTCCTACAATTTGTAGACCGACAACGGATCATTCCTTCTTCCCTATTTCCCCTACATAGGGTGACCTGAAGGTCTTTGGTCAGATCTTTGGTAAGTGATGGAAAACGTCAAAAAAAAAAACAATCAACGGCAAACAAATTAAGAAAATGACTTCGCCTCTGCTGTAGCAACAAGAAAACGACGGGAAACTGTCGGACACAGTCAAGAAATACGTCATTGGTGCATTCAAGACGGCAAATTTTCTATAAAGCTGTTGTCAAGTGGCCATAGTGCATTATTGGTCCACTCCTCTCCAAAGTGGAAATATGGATTTTCTTCTGGGGCCACACACTGGAAAATCTTATGTCGAAATACTATAATATTAGGTTGGTGCAAAAGAGATGGCGCTTTTTTGTGTTGACTCTATTTTCTTTCACAACTTCGATGGACGATAATTTTTCAGAGATTCCGGGATGACAAACACAGGCCGGACACGTTACAACAGCAGTTGCACCACGAGGTGAAAGCTTACTTTGTCGCCCCACGAGCTGCGTTCACCAGGGGAAGGCTGTTTTTCGGGGGCGATGAACTGGTTTGCATGTCTCGAACCTAGGATCGCAGCTCCATCTGAGCGTAGGGCTGCGTTCGTACTGTAGACTTGGGTAAGTAGATGCTTACCTAAGCCCATTCAAAAATAGTCTCGAACGCACACGCGCTTTCCGCGGCAGCGTTTGAGGGACGCTGCGAACTTCCAGGTCCGCGCCGCACCCCCAAGCTTCCACACCGCACGGATCTCGTCTGACCAATTATTGCACTGAGCCACGGTTTTACCCGGGCCTCACCTGCCTGACGAGTCTCGCTGAGCTCGCCTTGTCTCCGCCGAGGCGGAGATACGACTGAACTTTGATTTTCAACCAGCGGCTTATATACACCCCCCAGGGGGCGTGTCGCCATGTGGCAAGGAGCAGGCTGAACGCGGGTTGAATCGCACCACAGTTCATCGGGCAAAAAACGCAGCCGAAGCACGGAGTTACTGCTCTTGGCAGTCGCAATGCAGCAGTTCTTCCTCTTGCAGCAATGTCTGCTTTCCATCTATTGGGGGCGTGGCTTACCAGGTTGTGCTGCGTTTGCCTTATCCAGTTGTTTTAGTTCGGCAGACCATAAAGTTCCCTCAGTGCTCATCGCATATCGTACGAGTAGGTCTCTGACGCCGTTCGTCTATATTTTGTGAAACTGCGAAGCCAAGAACAATGAGAACCTCTTCCTCATATCCTCATATTTGGCGAACTTTTTCATATGGAATAAGAGCTTATAGAGGTGGGGAAAACAGTAGAAATATGAAAACTTTCATGAAGAATATGATGACTTCTCAAGCATTTCCCAGTTATATCCTCAAAATTCAAGCCAGCTCTCGGAAGCAAAGTTTGGCCAAAATTTGGGGTGCTGAAAATGCCCATTTGAGCGTCTCGAGCGTTTTTTCAAGCAGACCGTTCGCGGCTTCTGGAGCCGATAACAGCAAGGTGTTGTTAAAGGTATTCTTCGCAAAAAGCAGCGGAGAGAATCATCCAGCAAGAATCCTAGAAACAACAAAGGAACTTTTTCAAAAGTACTCATTTGCGTTTTCCCAGAACGAAGCCGTTGCACTAGAACTCACATGTGGAGTAGATTGTGACTTCTTCGCCAAATACTAAGTGGGTATTTTGGACTGCATTGCTTCTAATTTAAATAGAAAAATCAAGGAAGTTTGGAAAATTGAGAGCGATTTTTCTGGATATTTTCGGTTATCTCCCGACTGCTAACTGCAAGCGAACTCTCTAGCACCTACAGTATAGAAGGGTTTCTTTGCTCTACAAGTTACCGTAACTAGATGTCACACTTTTTTCAAACGAATTTTCGTATGTTCTCGAAAAAGTGGCGCCATTTCTTTCGCATCGACCTAACGAGACGCGAGGCCGCTTTAAACGAATTTTATGGTTCAAGCCACTCCCGCGAGGCAGAAACGTCACGTTTACAACCTGGCTATGCTAGCTCCGGGAACTGATGGACACGCTTAGAGGAAGGCGTCAAAAACGGAAAACCCTGCTCTACACCACATATTTCGTAAGCTAATTTTCCTCCTCACTCGATGAATTGTCCTGCCCCAGGCTGCCATAAGCTCTATGAATTACAGAAAGCTCTCTTTTTTTGCTTTCTCTGCTTGCCACTCCTTGATTAGCATCTCATTATGCTCGTCGGAGCCTTTTCAGATAGAAAAATGAGACTTTGAACCATCTCTTGGCTAGGGCTTCCCTATGTTCATGCTCAGCATCCGCAGCTTTGAGAGAAGTCAGTCAGCGATCTATACACATTTTGGAGCAGTATCCTAGATTCAGAAGTTCATACGTAGTTTGCTGCAGAGACATTTGCGAAGATGTTAGAACAGATAATCGGTAACAAGCATCATTCTCCCATTACTTTCGCCCCCAGTTTATCACATTTGTGATCCTGTCAACTTAAAGGTTGCAAGGTAAGAGTGATTGAAGGACTTTAGACTTGGATGCTGCACAGAGTCCAGCAGTTAGCGTATTGAAGGTAACTATGCTCATGTTCCTCTTCTGTCCGCAATTTGTGGTTATACGAACATTTAACATTCAACATTTGTGCAAAATTGAAAAAAGTTGATTATTTCAGACCAGATAGACTAAGCATCTTCTATGCAATTATGGTACCAATTACTTTTTGCGTGTCCGCTGCACGAGTTTATGTGGACTTCTTCTCTAGGGTGAGCGAGTTCCAGCATCTCTTGTGAGTGTGTTCAAGATGTGTTCAGCATTGCATGGCCTTGGTAGAGATGTGTCGATGAGAGCCACTGATCTAGGTAAATCCACTTTCGTTCGCAGCTGAGGAGTGTCTATTGAGTGTAGAAATTGTATCCACACTCACTTGTTATTTTTTGGTTCGTCACCACTTCAAGAAGAATGGCTGCTCCGAGAGAGTGAAGAAGATGCAGAACAAGATGTCAAAAGGCCTTCTTTTACAGGTAATGAAGGAAAAGGCTATTGCTATTGGCTCCGAGCGTGTTAGAAACGAAACTGACGGAGATTGAATACAAGAGAACACGAATTCTCGCTGACTAAATTGAAGCCACTTTTAGTATTTTATTCCTATCATTTAGTTTTTGAGGCAGTTTTTGATTAAATCCACTTGTTTTCAGCTCCTTGTAGAAGTGATTCTGAACGCTGCGAACTCTCTTGCTTTCTTAGGTCAATACATTCTTTATAAAAGAATTTTGGACATTATCAATGGGAAGGCTGTTGTTCTTTTCAACACGGTAAGCCTATAACACATTTATCAATAAAGAAATCGTGTTTGCTCCCCAATACTGCTGAGTTTCGATTCAATAGAGACTCTTGTGAGTGATCAATAGATCGTCGCTTTCGATCGCTACGTTCTGGAACTTCATACAGTAAGCATGAAAATGAGCTTTTACTTTATCCTCCTTCTGATAACATCAAAAACGCTTGATTAGGACTCGGCTCTACGACAAGCAATGCATACTTGCTGAGCGTATGGTAGGCTAGTATGGCAAGATGAGGGACTGTTGAGGCAATGGCACACTTTACAGCAACGCTGTTCTGCTATATGCTATACCACTTCTGCTGCGGTGCAAATGGTGCGGTGCGGTGTTAGAACTTGTAGGATTTTGTTGTCATTATTTTCATTCATTTCCCTCATAGCGTCGGAGTCGGTGTGGAATATGCCATATAACTTGTCATTGGAAGGCAAGGGCAATCTATGAAGCAACTTGCTCAAACCGTGGCACTTTATATAGTGGTGGAACTGGATGTGTTCTTAGCATACATGTCAAAGGACATTTGACCAGTAAGCAATGTGGAAGCTTGGCTCTGGTCGAAAATCATAAATACGAAAAACAATGACGGTGACTTTGAGGGAATGTGTATGATACTGAGAGATGAAGCAGGTATGACAGCGAAAGAGGCATTGGAAACATCTGCATCTCCGAGAGGAGTCCAAGAATAAATGACCGCAACGGAAGCCTGTTAGTAATGACATTCTCTGCTTCCTATCACAATGTGATTTGTAGATTCTAGTGCCCATAAAAGATCTATAGCATGAGGCACCTATAAAAGATCTGTAAGTGACACTCATGTGGAACACGTTCCTTGTGACATACAAAAACAGTAGCTCTACACGGCTGCTTCGTCACTGTCAAAGAAAGGGTGTGTGTCATGAGTACAGAACAAAGACACACAACCCAAAGTCAATAATCCAAAGGTGGAGCAAGAACGGTCGCGTCAGAAACAACGGATGAGCGAATGAGCGTGTAGGGCTCCCATGGACATTGGAATCACTAATTTTCACAACGTTGGCCTCTCAATCAATCGAATTTAACAACAATCACAACTAGTTAGATCTTTTCCACGCCTTAATGCCACGCTCAAAGACAGCATTCACGGAAACTTCCAGCAAACGTGGGCGGCTCACCGCGTTTCTGATTTCTAGAGAATCACAACAGTAAGTAGACAGCAGGAATCTCTACCTACCTGAGTAGATAATGAACGCTGATGTCAATGTGGTCGTGTTTTGGTACACACAAACGCCTGAATTCGGTCGAATGCGCATACCCGCCGCAAGATCGCGTACTGGCACATATGGACGTCAAGGGCTGAGCAGTGAAGCGCATGGGAGATAGCACCCCGTTTTTCGGAATTCCTCGCGCGTTTCACGCTTTTTCACCATTACTTTTCGCTCAGGTCCATAGAAATCCCAGAAAATGGTGAAATCTCAGTAATGGAGATTACCGTGAGTGCTGCCTTCAAGAAAGGTCACATTACTGATGACGACTCATTTTATGGCTTTTGGTTGCAATTCTTGAGCCGAACTCTATAGAATGCACTAAAAGATTAACACGTTTTCTTTCTGCTACTAACGTTTGTTTCTTTTGTTTCAGTTGATTTGTTACTAACCCTAAAGCATCCCTTATCGTTCTGGTGGCACACCCTTGTAGTGTATTCAATAAATAAATAAATGAATAAATAAATTGAACGGTAATCGATCAGTCTTATATAAACGACAATGAGAGAATCTCTCTTTCACTGACTGTTTGATAGTCATTTTGCTAATATTTGCACCGGAGGAGTAGGGCGTACCCAATGTGAACTATCATCTAATGTTGAGCACATAAATGTCTTGCACTGAATGCTTTACCTAGATTTCCGCGTTTTCATGAAATGGCATTGGAAGGGTTTCGTTATACAAGAAACTCCAAATGAACACAGACAGGGACCGCGGCGCGGCTCCTGTCTGTGTACATTTGTAGTTTCCTGTGTATAGAGCAGTCTGTAGAAGATAACTGTCTCTACGTTCCAAAAACAGGGCGTCTAGAGTGAGGGGGCTTTCCCCAGAGCAAAGCTGTCTTCTGCTTAGCGGTTACACCATTGTAGTGCTGCCCTCTCTCAGGATAATTCCAATTTATGCATGTCACAAATGTTTCCAACCGCTTTAGCCACATTTGATATATAACTGAAGTTGTACAGTAGCAAGTGACGAATGCGTTCTCTCTTGCCTTGCTCTTGCGTTTGTTCGGTTCAGCTAAGACGATAGAAGACAAGATGCATCGAGATGTGAGGAACATTAATGGAAAGCAAAGCAAAGAAAGCAAGAAGAAAAATACACGAGCTTATTTCCAATTCAATCTTATAACGACGACCATTCTCTCTTCGAACTTAGTACTACAACAGCATTTACAATGTTTGTTCTCTTCTCTGTTTGTTCTTCCCTTTTGTTCTCACGCCCCCTCTCGCCCACTTTCTGCGTCCACCACTGCTATACTTACTGACCTGCCAGCCACGGAATAACTACACTACATCGAACTGTACGATCAGCAAACTACGTTTACTATATTGTACAGTGGACGTCAATGACGGTAGCCCATCCGCGGCCTCCAAAAGGGCGCTGTGCAACCGCACCGCGCGCATCGGTATCGGTGTCGTCTGCCGCCCGAATGCTATTCCTAGGCCCTTTCTTCCCGATTCGGTCAAAAATCCTTAAAACAAGCAGAAAGGCTGCTAGAAATAGCATAACAGCAGCAAAAGACGTCGGCTATGGGACCTGCGGCGCGGTTGCGCGGCGTCTTTCTCGAGGCCGCGGATCGGCCACCGTCACTGACGTCCACTGCAGTTATTGGCTGGTACTATAGATATTGTCTTCTAATCTTTCAGATTTGATTTGAACAGCATAGGGGGAATAAAAAACATGTATGCAAAAGGAGCGCTCATGACTGAGATCGAAACCTAGACCCTCTGCCTAACAGTCTAATGTCTCCCCGCTCGGCCACTTCGTCGCTGACGTGCAGCATGCTGCAAGGCATACAGTAGTGTGCTGGGTGTTCTTTTTTTTGGATCGAGAGCAGTAATGAAATATATATTGTAGCACCTTCTCGAGCAAAGATTCAAGCCAGATAGGCTCCATTCCGATCTGCGAACCTGGCTTCGTGCACCTCCTTTGTAAGCTTTTGCACTAACCGATTTACAGGCTTGAAATGGACCGGAAATGTGAATTTCTTGGCGCCTCCAGCTCAATGGCCTTTCATCAGTAGTTCCCGAGGAAGCTTCAAAAGATCTTACTAACTCCTACTATCATTACATAAAGGAGACAGCAGGTGAAAAAGGACGAGTACATGTGAAAAAGTGAGTAAGACAGCGAGATGCATCCTTAAATAAGATCCGTGCATGTGACCTAATTGTTTGGAAAAGAGGCTATTGTGATGTTATTGTTGCATAACTCTCAAGCGCACCCTTATGTCATGAATAAAGAGCAGATGTACTAGATTATTTTATCCATAATATTCACGTAAGAGGAATTGTCTGTTTCTGAGTGCTCTGCACATAGTTCTGATTATAAATAAAGGCGCCCATTCAACACGAGTGATCTGTTAAAATATGTATAGTGACAGCTAAGGAACGAAATTTTTGAGAAAATCTGGCCGACCCTAAGTATTTTTCAGGTGGTGTTCATGGTACTGATGTGGCAGCCGGTGATAATGGGTGTTCTAATTCGGTGGTTCGTCTCCGGTCTTTTCACGAGCGAACGAGAGCGGAGAACAACAATAAATTGATTGCATCGGTTCATCATACCATCAGCCTGTCACTGGATGAAAACTCACTAGCATTCCAGTTCAGAATCGCATTGTGAAATGATAGTAAAAATTCAGTGGACCATATCAAAACTGCATCTGAGATACGAATGCGCGATGCTTCCGCGCTTGGAAGCACATGGAACAATTAGTCGAGCAGCAGTGCACAAAAATTATGTTGTCCCACAATAAATGGCCGCAACCTAGTAATGAATCTTTGAAATTTCATAAATATATTATTTTAGAAGCTAGATGGACAAACTTTGAATTATTATAAATAGCAAGACCTGCTCTATCTATATGTTAAAAAGACTTTCCCAATTACCTTTTGTTCTGGTTTCTGCAGACGACAATACACGATGAGGCAAAAAATGGCTTTTGTGCCCTCTTTTTTGCCCGAACAGAAAGAAAGCCGGATTCGGTATTAACTCTGCATCTGGCGAGGTACTCGTGTTGCAAGGACACGGAAGCAATGACTAGAAAAGCACAACGCCACGAGTTTTCAACTTTGAGACCAGGTGATGATCATGAAACTTCTCAGATGTGAAACCACGGTTCTGTAGGCTGGACAAGAATTCTGAAACAGTCCACAGAAATGTTAGCAGCTCTGATAACTGGACAAGGCGAACGCAGCAGAACCCGCCAAAATACCCCCAAGAAATGTGTGATTATTGATTATTGAAAATTATTGATTGGGATGACCTCCTCCTCTTGTCGTACATGACTCATTCTCTATCAGCAATAACTATTCTCCCATGAAACGAAATGTTAGAAGATCTGAAGGTCGAATATCTGCAGACTTGCCTGTGCGGACGTTAGTGCTCTTCGCTCAACACACGCAAAATCCATGTACTCACCTTCCTCTTCTTACCGTTTTTCTCCAAGTGACGAGACATAGTTGACTAAATTTCCCATAATGTCTTGCACACTATCCATACGGTCTGGTTCAATCTGCTCTTTCCTGGCACCTTCGTGAAGATCGAATCTCTGACCAGCTTGTGAAGCATTTTCCGGCTCTCATCTCAGCTCAGAACTCTTAGGAACCCTCCAGCACCTGGCATTTTAGAGAACATACTCTCCATAAACGCATTACTGGTGCTATAGGTCGCTCTTCTTGTTGGTAGCCTAGATTTGATTTCATAAAGCGAAATTCCCCAAATTATTGCACAGCTCATAGCATTGGTTTTACACCCCAAAACAGAGGAATGCTGTGGCGTAGACCCGAGCCAAATGAGATGTTTTAGGCTACCAGCTTACATGAAAACCGTTGCAGGATATGGCAAACTCGAGGAGCAAAACGATGTTGAACGGTGAAATACCACCAACTGCCCGAAACCTTTGCGCGCACCTAATATTTTTCAAGGTTCGTATCAATGGAACGGTGACAGCTACCTCTCCCTGCCCCTAGGGAGTTCCACCTGTCATCAATACGAGAGCGGCTATGAATTACTGGAGGCCATACCTTTGAAGACTTCAAAACACGATTGCTGTGACCGAAAATCTGGTGGCTTTCCTTCTGGCGGTCTTTCGTCTTGTTCACTTCATCTTGCCCGAAGGAGGGAGCTTTGGTGGATGCTTGGTGAGGGAGTGGAGTCATCAGCGCAAGACGGGCAACACTGTCTACCCAGTCCCCTCAAGCCCCAGCATTCAAGACGAGCTTTCAAAAACCAAGGAGGTCTTTGAGGTGCTTCTTCTTTACGCAATGTGTTTCCAAAAATTTGCAAAGGAATGCATTCTTCTAGGCTAACTCGCTACCTTGCGCGGTACGAAAAGTCACCGAAGAAACATCTCAAAAATCAGATTAGTACTTAAAGACAGCACTAATGATTTAAAAAAAACGTCGCCGATTTTCTCGTCAAATTCTATTCCTGAGGCTACTTTTGTGCAAGTATTAGGTTGGTTAGTAATTAATTACCGTTTTGGGGTATGCCCAAATAAAGTTTTCTCTCCTGTGGAATTTGAGGAAGTTCAAGTCAATATCTGTGACCTCCTGAAAGGGTTTCCCCCCCCCCCTTTTAAAAACCGCTTGAGTATTTTGGATAGCTCTTTTGAGTACCTTTTGTAGAGCCGCGAACAAATGATGAGCCAGCAGGATTTTTTGAGTGATCGTGGATAATGACTTCAAACTCGATCACTCTGGATCGGAGGTATCAGGCGATCTTGCATTTGTTTCACCTTTGGATCGCCTTCCCATGGACAGTGAGCCAGGGGTTCGCGAAGTTTTCTTTCTACGATTTTAAACTAAAATATCACCATGGTCGTGTTAGCGGGATGTCGCTCGAGGGGAACCGTTGAACCTGAACCGGATCTTACTATCCGGACGTACCAACGTGCTTCAAGGTGATCGGCCAGCACTACGCTCTATACAGCGCAACAGGTCGGACTACTGTGCGACAAGTCTTTGGCTTCAGCTTCAACGGGACCTTCCTATCATTATCATCACCACATAAGACCAGTCACCTGCCTCCACTTGCTCCACGCAGCGTTCGCTCTACATTCAGCTTCCGTCAACGTGTTACCGTCGGCTGAGATACGGGATCCGAGGTACTTAAACATGGAGACCTTCGGAAGTTCCTCACTATCGATGAAAATGGACCGGGCGTTTGTTCTCCTCATTCCAGATACTCTGTTTTCTTTATGTTAAGTTTCATCCCATATTGTTCGAGCCGGTCTTTCCAAGTCTGTGCCTCTTTCTGGAATTCCTCCCTCGTGCTTGCAGCGACTAAGACGTCTGCATAAAGAAACGTCCATGGTGACCCTGACTGGAGATCATTCGATACTGTGTCCATGCAGAGAATGAAAAGAAGCGGTGAAAGTGCAGAACCGTGATGGACTTCCACGCGAACATCAAACTGTGCTGTTGTTCCTGCAGTGCTTCTGACTGAACTGGTGACATTCCTGTAGAGAAGCTGCACCCATCTGACGTACTCTTCAGGGTCCCATGAGCGCATAGTGACAGCCAAATCAGTTCGCCGGGTATCCTATCAAAGGCCTTCTCGAGTTCAAGAAAGGCTAGATGTATAGTCTTCTCTCGATGCTTCTCAGTCAGCAGGCGTACAGCATGGATCGCGTCGGTTGTGCCACAGTTCTTAACGAACCCACACTGATTCCGCGTTACTTCAACGTTCTCTCGAAGTCTACTGTCCAGAACTCGTTCAAAGACCTTCATCGTGTGGCAGAGCAGCCTAATTGGTCGGTACGTCGTTCAATCTGCTACGTTTCGTTTTCCTTTGCAAATAGACACTTGTCGTCCACGATCTGGGCAGCTTTCCCTCGGCTGCAATTTCGTTGAAGAAGCTAGTGAGCCATCGTGTTCCTTCACCTCCAGCTATTTTCCAGACCTCGGATGGCAGATTATCTAGTCCGGGCGATCTTCCATTCCTCACCTCTGCCAGTGCACCTGCAAATTTCTCTTCCTACATCGGTAGCACTGGTCCCAACACCGATGTTGCCGATGGTATTGGCTGGTGTGGAAATTCTTCGTTGCACATTGTGTCGTAGTGTTCGCGCCTCCGATTAAGAATGTCCGGAGGGCGATGGAGCAAACGACCGTTTTTGTCTCTGATTTGCATAACGTGCCCCAAGTCTTCAGTTGCATTTTGTCTCGCTTTCGCAATACGGTAGATCTTCTCTCCATCGATGGTGTCCAATTCGTCATAAATATCTTCGTAATACGCCGCCTGTGCACCGGATACGGCTCTCTTCGCCGCGGACTTTACTTCTCTGTATTCCCGCATGTTCTCGTCCAATCTCATTCCTAGCCACTTCTTGTACGCGTCCTTCCTCTTCTTAACAATGCCTTGGACCTCCTCTGACCACCACCACCACCACGTCTGGTTGTCGATGAATGGTCTCCCTGGTTTAGTGATTCCGAGAAGGTTACGTGTTCCCTCGGTGATTGCTCGCTCCAACCGCGACCATTCCGTGTTGGCGCCTGCGGAAGTTGCAGCACTTACTGCAGCCCTGATCACAGCTTGCAATTCTGCCTCATGCTCCGTCACTTTCTACCATTTGATTCGCTGCAGCGAAACCACTGGGCGCTCAGCGCGCAGATGTTGAAGGCGCATGTCCATGAAAAGAAGACGATGTTGTGGCGCTATACTATCCAAGGAAATCACTTTGGCATCAATGATATTCTTCAGCTTCCTGCGTCGCACTAGCATGAGAAAGAAGAACGCGTGCATATAGTCAGTTTGCGTCGCAACCTTTCCACTGCGGTATGTAATGAGGTGTCCATCTTTTTTCTTGGAGAATGTGTTCACTACAGCCAAATCCACAGATTCAGCGTAATTGAGGAACATTTTCCCTTCTTCGTTTCGTGTGCCATAGCCTCGAACGCCGTGCCACCTCTCACAGCCACATCTACTAGACACCACATGCCCACTGAAGTCACCGCCGATTATTATACTTTCATTTTCTCCAAACTCCTGCGAGAGCGCATCAAGATCGCGGTAGAAACACTCCTTCATGTCGTCAGTACATCAGCACTGCGGCGCGTACGCACATACAGCTCGCAGTGTGTCGCCTCCTCCGGTGATCTTGATAGACATGAGAAAGTCGGAGATGCGTTGAACGCCGGTGAAGAAGTCTCAGTAGGCGTCGCTGACGATGATTGCAACTCCATTTCGCCCAGATGTTGTGCCATAATATATGCGCTTATCACCATCGTCAATGTCGCGCGCCTTCGCTCCTTTATACTTCGTTTCCTCCACGCAAGCGATGTCGACTCCTCGCTTCTTCAAAATATCAGCGAGTTCACGGCTTCTCCTTGTCAACGCCCCGACATTTATCGATGCTAGACGGATCGCGCGGTTCTTCCGCTTGCTCGAGTGGCCTTTTAAAGGCAGTAGTCCTTGCCTATTTTTCACAACACCCGATCTACATTGATGAAGCGCGTCGCCTTCGGGGTACGCCCTAGCTTTTTCTACAGTTCTTTTGACAGCACAATCCATGATTTTCTACTCATGCGACATGGTGTTCCTCGGCCGACTTGTCGCGTAGTCTGACGCAGGAATGAAAAGGGAGGGATTTCCCACCCATGGAGTGCACAAGGGACTCATTTGTTAGAGGCGGCCCCTAATCGTCTCTCATGGGCTTCCCAATCGTTGGAATGCGGGTTTTTGGAAGGACCCAATGTGCAGGGTACAACCTGCAAATAAGCACTGGTACACATCCACACGCGTGAGTGCATGCTCTCCCCTATATGTCGGCCTCACTAATCGAGTTCAACGCTGCAGAACTAAGAAGTCCATCCCCTAGATCGACTCGCGTCAAAGGGCAAGTGCATGGCTGCTTTTGGTCCATGATCAACCCCCTATCCGCCATCGGGTCGTCGCGTGGCCTCGCAGCAAACCGGTAGTGATCCCTCCAAGGGAGATCCGTGGGAGTGCTCACTATAATACGGCTTCAAAACATCTGAATTCAATCAACGAGGCAAAAAAAGGTGCGGACGTGAACACCACACAACCTGACTGATTGCCAGCTTCTGACCTAGTGTGACATCTTTTCCAGCTTAATTTTCTCGTCTTAAAATCACCCATTTCTAGACTACGTAGACCGCCCGATGAAGCTCGGTTTCTGTACAATAACTAGAATTGCGAATGGGCATGGATAGAGACGTGTTCCCACTACTAAGTTTTCCTAAACCAGATCTTCTCTCAAGGGAGGCTCTGTAGGAATTTGGAGGTACTGTAATGCTGTGATTGACTGCAGCCTTCTCCAACCTGGTCAAGCATTGACAGCGGAGTCCTAAAATTGTAATTTCAAGTTGATGTCCGAGAACTGCTGTATGTGTGATTGGCAGTGGCAAACAGAATCAAGTGTTCTTTCCTGCTCCAGGGTGGCGCTGAGCTTCTCACTTGAAAAGTCACCTGGCAAAAACTGGTGCAGTAAGGCATCGAGGTTATCAATCATTCATCTCATTCCTCAGGCTTTTCCCTTACTGAGTACCCCTTTTCCCGAGTCCCAGATGCAAACCTGACAGCAGCAGATTGCTGATATAGAGCGTGCCAAAATCGCCTTCCAGAAGTTTTCGAATGTTTTCAGATTTTCGCGACCTCAATTTTCATTGTATGTACAGGCGTACCACTTTCAAGGTATTGTTAGAGAAAATTTAGCGAATTAAACGAGCATTGAACTGATGAAAAACGTTGGGTATAAGCCAAGTTATAACGCTTTGAACTGGGGTGTTTGTTTCGGCAATTCTCAGAACCCCAAAAACAACTTGTCGACAAGCATGGCAAGCAAGTATCTGATCGCATCTGAAACTTGCTTTTCCAAAAACTTGTCGACAGCTTGGTTTTGCACTTCCTTGTCGACAACTTGTCCGCCCAATAGCTTGTCGACAACTTGTTTTTTCTCTTCCTTGCCGACAGGTGGTCAACCGTATGATCTTACTCTTGACCCGTTCTTCATTGACAGTCTGTCAGCTCTACACTACAAAATTGCCGAAGGTAGTGCCTGTGCATGTGGAGGCTCGCACAACCGTCCTTCATTAAGGAGCAAACGCTTTCCTAGATCTGTGCCATGACAACCATTGCCCTGGTGTCCTCAATGGTTGCATCGTATGCTACGCGGATATGGGAACATGACTCTTTCTCGTCGACAGGTTGTTCAGCTAAAAGGTTGTCAACAACTTTTTCCACCAAAAGATTGTTTGCAAGTTGCTTTTTGGAAAAGCTGGTCAACAACTTGTTTTTTTCTCTTCCTTGTCGACAAGTTGTCGGAAGAAAAGCTTGTCGACAACTTGGTTTCGGATGGCATGATGACGTCAAGCTTGTCGACAACGATTTGCTAGTTGAAAGCTTGTTTGCAAGTTGTTTTTGGGCAAAACTGGGCCGACAACTTGTTTTTGGGGTCCTGAGTTATTATAATTTTGCACCAACCTAATAGTAGAGGAAAGATAGTCCGACAAGACAACTTCCGCGAGAAATATTAGGTTGTAACAAGTTTGCGCTGTTTTGAAGTTTTCGAAGAAAAAATTTTATAAAAAATCAAATAAGAATCTATATCATTCGATGTATGCACCATAACAGTCGATGGTCTTTTGCCGTTTTTACAGCAGGAGCTCGGCTCCGCTGCTCCAGAAATCCGTGGACTGCGAGGCAAACAACTGAGTCGGGCAGTGCTAGAGCTCACTGACTTGGCAAAGCGATTCTTGCTTAGTAGACATTCTTGGGATCTGATAATCGGCGCACGGTTGAAGCTAGATTTATGCAACATAATGCGCGATTAAGAATTTCTCTGCGAGCTGTTCGCCTTTCCAGAGAGTTCGACCGACAAAATTAAGGTGCCCTCAGCAGTATGGCAGAATTGAGTTTCCACAGAGCGCTTGGAACTCATCCCAAAATTCCACTGATTAGCGTTCGCAAAAGGTTGATGTTTGTAGGCACGGTGGAAAAAATTCCACTTCAATTCGCTTCAAATCCAGAGAGAAATACTTAGTAATCAAAATTTTGGGTCACTAATTTTGGTGTAGGTGCCTGAGACCGCTCGGCAATAGAATGGGAAAAGAAAGTACTAGGGAGAATAAGAATGGCCTCGAAATCACTCCTCCAAATTTGGTTAGTCTCACTCAACGTTATGGGAAAACTATTATTCGTGCAAGTGCAGTTACCGAATTTGCATTCTTGAAGGGATCACTCCGAAGTCAATTACATCTTCAAAATAAGACGCAAAAATCGGTCTCACATTCCAGAATGTTCGCGGGATCACGCGTTTCAGCACAGTATCTAGAGCGAAATCTAATCGATATCCATTTATTAGAAGCCTTCAAAAATGCCTATGCGAAAACAGCGGAAACTTATGTTACAACCTAATACCATGTTGTATATTGCCAAGGCACATATGTCCATGTGTACGAAATGTATCGCCTGAGATGGGTGTCGCCGCCGGGGGCGCGGGCGCGGTACGGATCACTGCTATCGGAAAGTGCTGATCGATTCCGCATCAGGTGAGAAACACAGACTTACATGATCAGAGGGAATGGGGCAAGCTTTACTATGGTGGGTGCATTTGTACATACGTACGAATTTTATTATTCGATTAAATGCACGAATTGGAATGATCCCCTTTTGCAGCTACATTTTGATTGATGGCATCTTTGAAATGAACACAAACACGAGAAAACTTTTTGAAGCGTGAGTGCTGCCTTAAACTAGTCTTGACTATTTGCTTGGGTTTCATTTCTGTGCTCATGTCATGTTTTTAATAGTAAAATATTTGGCACCGTGTGGTTTCCCTGTGTAAAGATAAATAAATAAATAAATAAATAAATAAATAAATAAATAAATAAATAAATGGGGTGACAATTAGAGTGCTCTGGTGCATGAGATGTAGCATGAGATGTAGCCCTGCTGCTGGCCTCCACCAGTGAGGTCGTCTGTGATAAACAGGATATTCGTGTTCGGCATCCACGGTAAGTTCATTACCCGCATTTTCGGTAGAGAAAATCTCCATCTTTCGAAAATTTCTTGAGTGGAGAGGTGAGAATGAGGTACGCCGCGCGGTCGTGGATGGGTCCCAGACAAACTTTCGGAACTTCCGCGGAGCTTGTCGATTTTCGGAACTTCCGCGGAGCCTGATTTACTACTAGAGCTCGATTTTCGGAACCTCCGCGGAAATATGACGTCACTCGTCGATTTTTTCGGAAGTTCCGCGCAGGTTCCGCGCAAGTTCCGAATGGAGACGCAGAGAAAAAAGTAGCTTCGGAACTTCCGCGGAGCTTGACACTTTTCGGAACTTCCGCGGAGCTTCGAGAGAGATGGAATGATCCAAGAAACTAACAGATCAAATGACATGTTTTTGTCCAATTTTTATAGTGATATGTTCTTGATTAACTTCGGCTAACCAAATAAGAAGCCGTGTAAAATACAAAAATTTTTACGCTATTTTTTCCTCGAAATTCACTTCGGGATGCCCCAATAATGACATCTTTAATGTCGAATTTCGGGTAAAACTCGTGTCAGATAAATGTACGCCTGGGATTATTCCCATAAATACGAAAATTTGACAGATTTTTACCAAAGAGGAATTTTTCCATGTTATCATTGATTTTGAAACCTGACGCGGATACGTAGCACAGTCAAAGGGCAGACCTGCTTGAAGCTCATCTTCAGAAAACATAGTTAGCACATGCGCAATTAGTGCTACGTGGTGGAACGATCTGTGGTGGGATCCATGATCTCACGATTTTTGGCATCGGGACGCCTGGAGGTGTTCATCACTCCATGTTGGACCATTTTACCTTATTACTCGAATTATGTTTCACTCTATAATGCACGAATTACGTGACTCCTGTTCGATTTCGGAACTTCCGCGGAGCTACTTCGGAACTTCCGCGGAGCCAGTTCGGAACTTCCGCGGAGCTTATTCGGAACTTCCGTCAGGTCACCCGCGCAAGTTCCGAACAAGCTCCGCGGAAGTTCCGAAAGTTTGTCTGGGGTTATATTGCATCACTACGACACACTCGTTCACATCCCATGCAAGTCTGCGTGGATAGGGTATAGTTTACCCGTTTTCCCTCAACTCCCATTTTTGGCATATTCGATACCCGGTGTTTTTGAATTCCTCGACATCCGACTTTTGAATTCCGGAATTTTGAATATACCTGACCAGGAGAGTAGGAACTATAATCGTCATTAATAGATCTCGTGAAGGCTTCTAGTGGAGGAACTCTAATTGAATCTCAATATTAAATCTAATAATAGAATCTTGGTGAACAAATTGGAAGCATTCAGCCTAACTTAGTGGACATGTTAAAATCGACGGTGGAACTCACTGGAAGTTCGTTGGTGGAAGGCCTCATAGATCTAGAGATGACTATCTTGGAATCCGTACTTCAGACGTTGTATATCAAACTACGATTGACTATAACAATTTGTGCGGCTGTCTATCCAGTGACTCATGTAGAACAATTCTTAGTCCAAAGGGCAGCCAAAGCGATAATTTCAATAGGCGGAAAATGAGCATGAGCATCGAAAAACACCGGATGATTACGGGTGCCCTTAATATGTACCCATGCAAACGTACCCATACCACGAATGAACAAACCTATTTGTTGAAGAGCCTAGCCATCATTTACTCGAAATCACCATCAACGGTGTGCACTTATTGTCTCATCTTTGCGGAAATTTGCAAATACATTCAATCATCTCGTAAAAGAGTCAATTAAAAGGGAATAAATCTTGTCCCACCACAGTCACTCATTTTGTCGTGTCCTCATTCTCAGTACGCCAGAATCTTGCGTCTTGGTCGTGATCTCACATTCATACAGTGGATGGCAATGGCGGTGGCCCATCTGCGGCCTCGAGAACGACACAGCGCGACCGCGTTACGCGCGCCGAGATCGGTGCCGACTGTCGCCAGAGTGCTATTTCTAGGCTCTTTTCTTTCTGATTTGGTCGAGAATCCTTAAAATCGGGTAGAAACACTATAGGAACGGTAGAAATAGCAGCAGAAAACTCGGTTACAGCGTGCGCGGCGCGGTCGCGCGGCGTCCTTGTCGAGGCCGTGGATGGGCCACCATCATTGCCGTCCACTGTATCGCTCATTTGGTTCTCTTTGGGCACGTAGGCACAATGCTAGAATCACAGTGACAGAGGCTGACGCACACAAAATATTTTATATGTGCGAAGTTTAGAACGGTGCAGTAACTTTTCTGTATAATGGCAACAACAATCAAACTCGTTTCAATTTTCCCTGAGAGTTACCTTCTGCGATTTCACTTTTGATAGTTTTGAGGGAGATTTTACCCAGAAACTTCAAATTCACTATGGCAGTGACCTCGCATTGAAGTTAGGGGAAGTGGCGACTAGTCGCCGCACTTAACGAAGTCATCGGGCATTCTCGGCTTATGTGTAAACCACTCTGGCCGTCCAGCTAACGGCGGACTTCCAGACTTCTGTTAGTGCTCGCTTCGCTCGCATACTGCACGTTGAAAGCAAACACGAAAGTGTAAATGGACTGATTAAATCTGTTCTATCGCTCTCCTGAGAAACCCTTGATCCCGTAGGGGGTAGCTCCCCCCATAACGGAGATATGCTCTTCCATATGAGCGAATTTAGTGGCCGTGAAGAACTGGGTGTAACCAATTCAGTGCAAATGTTGTCTTGAAATGATTTAGGCTCAACTGGTTGTTGTGGTAATTCAAGTGATAAGGGTCCACCGGTGTATATAAACGGAAAAGAAGGAGTGGTTCATTCAGACACAAACGGAATGGGAAGAGAACACGGATACGAAAGGAAACAATGTACATCTAGGTGATTTAGGTAGGACTCCAGGCGTTTCCCCACTTTTGGACGCCAGCGCACCCTTATCACACAGTTGGACCCGACTCCAGGCGTTTCCCCACTTTTGGACGCCAGCGCACCCTTATCACACAGTTGGACCCGACTCCAGGCGTTTCCCCACTTTTGGACGCCGGCGCACCCTTATCACACCGTTGGACCCCACCCCAGGCGTTTCCCCACTTTTGGACGCCGGCGCAAACTTATCACACCGTTGGACCCCACCCCAAGCGTTTCCCCACTTTTGGACGCCGGCGCACCCTTATCACTCCGATGGACCCGACTCCAGGCGTTTACCCACTTTTGGACGCCGGCGCACCCTTATCACACCGTTGGACCCCACCCCAGGCGTTTCCCCACTTTTGGACGCCGGCGCACCCTTATCACACCGTTGGACCCCACCCCAGGCGTTTCCCCACTTTTGGACGCCGGCGCACCCTTATCACACCGTTGGACCCCACCCCAGGCGTTTCCCCACTTTTGGACGCCGGCGCACCCTTATCACTCCGTTGGACCCCACCCCAGGCGATCCCCCACTTTTGGACGCCGGCGCACCCTTATCACACCGTTTGACCCGACTCCAGGCGTTTCCCCACTTTTGGACGCCGGCGCACCCTTATCACTCCGATGGACCCGACTCCAGGCGTTTACCCACTTTTGGACGCCGGCGCACCCTTATCACACCGTTGGACCCCACCCCAGGCGTTTCCCCACTTTTGGACGCCGGCGCACCCTTATCACACCGTTGGACCCGACCCCAGGCGTTTCCCCACTTTTGGACGCCGGCGCACCCTTATCACTCCGTTGGACCCGACTCCAGGCGTTTCCCCACTTTGGACGCCGGCGCACCCTTATCACACCGTTTCCATTTTGGACGCCGGCGCTTATTGGACCCGACTCCAGGCGTTTCCCCACTTTTGGACGCCGGCGCACCCTTATCACACCGTTGGACCCGACTCCAGGCGTTTCCCCACTTTTGGACGCCGGCGCACCCTTATCACACCGTTGGACCCGACCCAGGCGTTTCCCCACTTTTGGACGCCGGCGCACCCTTATCACAACATTGGACCCTACTCCAGGCGTTTTCCCACTTATGGACGCCGGCGCACCCTTATCACACCGTTGGATCCGACTCCAGGTGTTTCCCCACTTATGGACGCCGGCGCACCCTTATCACACAGTTGGACCCGACTCCAGGCGTTTCCCCACTTATGGACGCCGGCGCACCCTTATCACGCCGTTGGACCTGAATCCAGGTGTTCCACCACTTTTGGACGCCGGCGCACTCCTACAGCAACAGTGGACTCGGTGTAGAACATTTTCTTCACTCTAGGCCACGCCCTCGAGTTTCGTTTCACACTGACACACACACACACACACGCACACACACACGTGACAGACTAAGCCCTTTATTATAAGTCATGATGATCGCAAAATCGCGCTAAGCTTTGCCATGTGTTTTTTTTATCAGTTTCCCATCCGAACCGCAAATGAAGGTTTGCCACCAGCCTACCTAGACCTAGACCAGAATTTTGTTCTACGATTACGTAGAGGAAACAACTAAAAAAAATCATTTTTGACTTTGAGGGCGATTGACTGCTTCTCCTTCACGAATTCATTGGCAAAACAATGGAAGCGACTGCTAAAACATATATGTGATGTGATGGACCTTTCGAATATCCATTACCACAAGGAAAATATTTGGCTTTGCAAATTTGAAGGCGGCAACTTCCAATTAAGCACAAATCTGGTATATCGGTTGCAATGGTGTGTTCGAAGGAACATTTAACCACTGGAACTTAGAATATTATGCCTAACAGATGTTCCTTCAAGCCCTTCATGTTCGATGAGTGATTTTCCCTTGCCCGTTGATGTACCAAAGTCCCCACGGTCACACGACTACAGGCAACACCTGAGTTTTGTTTGTTGGTCTGACCGGTTTTATAGCCTGACAGGGCACAGACGAGGTGGCCATTGAAGGTTGTGAACTATCTGTCCAGTCGGACTCAAAAATAGGCTATTAATTCATTACACATTCAGCTTCTTCCAAGAAAGACGGGGAAGTATCGTATTGCCTCTAATGGAGTAGAGGAGTGATATTTTAGGTGGAAATGCATACCAAACGTGGTGATTCTGTCAAATCTATTAGATAAATACATCATAAATCTTAACAAAAATCCTCGAGAAAATTGCCACAGGACCAAAGAACTCGTTACAACCTGTTTAAGGGTTTGTGCGGAATATCGTCCCTTGTGCACGTTTTCATCCCCAACTCTAGAGCATTTTGAGAAAATTTCGTTGGAAGGCACTATTGGAGTGCTGCCAACTCAAAGGAACGCACCGGGAAGATAGATTCCCCATTAAGTGGTATCCCTCATTCTTATGAAACATGATTGTTTTTGAAAATAACAAAAGTTTCAGCTTATCACCAACTGGTCGAAAATCACCTATTCACCACGTGATTTTTTCCAACATAAAGACCGTTTCAGGAAAACGAAGGGTTGTTTAACATACTTCAGAGCGACACTGTCGCAGCGAGCGTTAAGCCTCAGTAGTCTTCGCACAATGGATCCTATGCCAGCATGCTATTCCACGCGAATTGTGGGATCTATTAAACAAAGCGCCGTAAGGGGGCTAGAGCGGTTAGAGATACGGGGCGGCACTCATAGACACCGCAATCTTGAGGCGCAGACTGTGTGGCGAAATGGCCGATTTCCATGGACGCAGACACGTTCGCTTCGGGACCCGAAATTACGTCACTGCTGGCTCTCCCGCATGCACGGGATGGTGATTTCATCACCTTCGCTGGCGGTCTCGCCGCATAGGAGTGAGGGAGTGTTTACGAGCTTTCAGGCTGCACAATATACGCAGCAGGAAAACCAGCCTTCCACTGATGCGACGCTGAGTGCACTTGCAGGAAGAGATGGACGGGTGCTATGAGGGCTGCCGCGTCTCGGAAGCACGGGAGGGTGGACCTACGCGGTCGCCTCATCTGGTGGGTGCTATTGCCGCATCGCCTCTAAATAGGAAGGCATGACATTGTATATCCAATCAACTAAATACGGATACGGGTCCACCGATGGAGAAAGGGCCCGCCGTGGCCCAGTGGTGCGAGAAACTCAAAGGCCCGCCGTGGCCCAGTGGTGCGAGGACATGGGTCCACCGATGGAGAAAGGGCCCGCCGTGGCCCAGTGGTGCGGGGAACGCCAAGACACGGGTCACCGATGGAGAAAGGGCCCGCCGTGGCCCAGTGCTGTGGGGAACGCCATGAGGTGGGTCCACCTATGGAGAAAAGGCCCGCCGTGGCCCAGTGGTGTGGGGAACGCCAAGAAACGGGTCCACCGATGGAGAAAGGTCCCGCCGTGGCCCAGTGGTGCGGGGACGCCGAGACACGGGTCCACCGATGGAGAAAAGGCCCGCCGTGGCCCAGTGGTGCGAGAAACTCCATGACACGGGTACCGATGGAGAAAGGTCCGCCGTGATACGGGTCCACCGATGAGAAAGGGCCCGCCGTGGCCCAGTGGTGCGGGGAACGCCGAGACACGGGTCCACCGATGGAGAAAGGTCCCGCCGTGGCCCAGTGGTGCGGGGACGCCGGACACGGGTCCACCGATGGAGAAGGCCCGCCGTGGCCCAAGGGTGACGCCGGGATACGGGTCCACCGATGAAGAAAGGGCCCACCGTGGCCCAGTGGTGCGGGGGACTCCGAGACACGGGTCCACCGATGGAGAAAGGGCCCGCCGTGGCCCAGTGCTGTGGGGAACGCCAAGAAACGGGTCCACCTATGGAGAAAGGGCCGCCGTGGCCCAGTGGTGTGGGAAGACGTCAGGATACGGGTTCACTTTAGTGTTGAGAATGCCAGGATGCGAACCCGCCCCTGGAGAACGGATCCGGCTTGCCCTAACTGTGAGGAAGGCGCCAGAATGCGGGCGCTCTGATGGAGGAAGGGCCCGCCGTGGCCCAGTAGTATGGATAACACCAGGATACGGGTCCGCCAACATAGGATTGGTCCGCTGTGACTCAGTAAAGTGGAGAATACCAGGATACGGTTCAGGCCTAATGTGTGAAGATGGCGCCAGAATACGGGTCCACCGATGGAGGAAAGTCCGCTGCGGCCCAGTAGTGTGGAAAACACTCGGATACAATTTCGCTTGTCCAATAATGTGGGGCACGGCAGGATACAGTTCCGCCGATGGAGAACGTCTGCGTTGGCCCGATAGTGAGGAATACGCACGAATACGCCATACGATGGGGAACGAACTTCTCATTCGCATACTCAACTCATAAGAAGGACTTCATGTTTGGGCCCATTGGAAGATTTGTTCTGCTTCTCTTATACGTAACTTATAAGAAGGTTTTTGAATTTGAGCTCAGTTAATGATTAATTTTGCTTATTTGCTAATTTTCTAAGCATTTTGCACGTGTGGAGCTTTTGCACATACCTCAAGTGGCTGCCCCACCCCACTTTCTAGCGTCCCGAAGGGGCGCTAGTCTATTAAACAAAGCGCCGTAAGGGGGCTAGAGCGGTTAGAGATGCGGGGCGGCACTCATAGACACCGCAATCTTGAGGCGCAGACTGTGTGGCGAAATGGCCGATTTCCATGGACGCAGACACGTTCGCTTCGGGACCCGAAATTACGTCACTGCTGGTTCTCCCGCATGCACAGGATGGTGATTTCATCACCTTCGCTGGCGGTCTCGCCGCATAGGAGTGAGGGAGTGTTTACGAGCTTTCAGGCTGCACAATATACGCAGCAGGAAAGCCAGCCTTCCACTGATGCGACGCTTAGTGCACTTGCAGGAAGAGATGGACGGGTGCTATGAGGGCTGCCGCGTCTCGGAAGCTCGGGAGGGTGGACCTACGCGGTCACCTCATCTGGTGGGTGCCATTGCCGCATCGCCTCTAAGTAGGAAGGCATGACATTGTATGTCCAATCAACTAAATACGGATACGGATCCACCGATGGAGAAAGGGCCCGCCGTGGCCCAGTGCTGTGGGGAACGCCGAGACACGGGTCCACCGATGGAGAAAGGGCCCGCCGTGGCCCAGTGCTGTGGGGAACGCCAAGAAACGGGTCCACCGATGGAGAAAGGTCCCGCCATGGCCCAGTGCTGTGGGGAACGCCATGAGGTGGGTCCAGCTACTACCGATGGAGAAAGGTCCCGCCGTGGCCCAGTGCTGTGGGGAACGCCGAGACACGGGTCCACCGATGGAGAAAGGGCCCACCATGACCCAGTGCCGTGGGGAACTCAATGACACGGGTCCAGCGATGAGAAAGGGCCCGCCGTGGCCCAGTGCTGTGGGGAACGCCATGACGTGGGTCCAGCTATGGAGAGAAGGCCCGCGAGGGTCCAATGGTGCGGGGGACACCAGGATACGGGTCCACCGATGGAGAAAGGGCCGACCGTGGCCCAGTGGTGTGGGGGACGCCAGGATACGGGTTCACTTTAGTGTTGAAAATGGCAGGATGCGAACCCGCCCCTGGAGAACGGATCCGGCTTGCCCTAACTGTGAGGAAGGCGCTAGAATGCGGGCGCTCTGATGGAGGAAGGGCTCGCCGTGGCCCAGCAGTATGGATAACACCAGGATACGGGTCCGCCAACATAGGATTGGTCCGCTGTGACTCAGTAAAATGGAGAATACCAGGATACGGTTCAGGCCTAATGTGTGAAGATGGCGCCAGAATACGGGTCCACCGATGGAGGAAAGTCCACTGCGGCCCAGTAGTGTGGAAAACACTCGGATACAATTTCGCTTTGTACAATAATGTGGGGTACGGCAGGATACAGTTCCGCCGATGGAGAACGCGTCCGCGTTGGCCCGATAGTGAGGAATACGCACGAATACGCCATACGATGAGGAACGAACTTCTCATTCGCATACTCAACTCATAAGAAGGACTTCATGTTTGGGCCCATTGGAAGATTTGTTCTGCTTCTCTTATACGTAACTTATAAGAAGGTTTTTGAATTTGAGCTCAGTTAATGATTAATTTTGCTCATTTGCTAATTTTCTAAGCATTTTGCACGTGTGGAGCTTTTGCACATGCCTCAAGTGGCTGCCCCACCCCACTTTCTAGCGTCCCGAAGGGGCGCTAGTAAGATATGAAAACTTGTGTATGTCATAGACCTAGCGAAGAGGCGAAAATACCAACATGAGTATAAGTCGATAAAATACAAAATATAAAACGGATCAGTGGCTTCTATCTAATCCCGATTGGTTCCCAGGCGATTTCTATTCGGGACGCGCCCTCTTCTTCAGAATGTTCGATTTCCAACAAAGCGCACATATTGCAGGAAGATTGCAGTGATGTGTACGCAAATTCTTCCGACTTATGTTTATACACTGGTGAAGATGGAATATGCTAATGAATTGCTTTCAATTATTTGTGGACTTCTAGTCCACGGCTACATTATCTGCAGACTGGCTAGAAAATGCAAGACTTTGAGTCACTACAAGATTTTGGTCGTTTCTCAGTCAGTGATGTGTTGTTGCTCCTTCACAATATCATTCTTCATGAATTCGGTGAGTTTTTTTTCTGAAACTGAATGCTATTGATCCGTGAGATAGCAATGTGCTCATTTGTTCGTTAAGATCAGTATATTTCAAGGGATAGTCCTAATGATCACATTTACGTAGAAATTACACCCTAACCAACTGAGACATATTTTTGTTGTTTTTTGCAGGCAGAAAAAATAGTAGCGCTTTTCATAGATGATGATTTTAGATGTTTACTGGTGTGATATATCCCATTATCGGACAGCCCTTCCTACCAATCTCCACAGATGTTTTTATAATTCTTTCATATGCAGTGATTTTTAGCAGTACGGTTAGAGTAGCGCTTCTGATCGCATTCAATATACACAGGACGCTTCTGATTATCAGGTTGGATAAATGGACACAGTTTTTCTTCGGATATTTTCAATATCCAGACCAAAGAATTGCCCTCCTGGCAAGCAGAACACCTAGGAGGAGATTAATAAGTTGTCTAAAACGTTCGGTACTACTTTATATTTGCGTTTCTATAGAGGGAAACTTGACGAAGGAGATTTGATGCAGGCGTAAGGTTGAATGGGCCTCCACCTACCTCACATCTGACACATACGTATAGTAATCACCACCGCTATCTCCGTATGTTGCTGAGAGTCAAACACTCCAAGATCTCTCTCGTTCTTATTAGTTTATCGCATCTCTACTTGCACAAGTAGAAGACTTTCAGTTCACCCTGTAGTTCCTAGCTCCCATTGTTACGGACATACTATTAACGTGAGAGCCAATCAACCTTTCCCAATTCGTTTTTTGTGTTGTTGTGCTGATGAAGCAACTTCCGCTGTGTAAGATAAGAACCACTAGGATAAAATGTTTAAGACCAAAACTCGTGACTATATTGTATGTGTTTTTGATCCCTCTAACTGTATGCGTGGTCGTTTCAAGGATCTATGCCGCCTCTCTTGGTGAAGTGAGTTCCTTCTATATATTTTTTGCATCAAGTCTCATAAGCTCGGAACTATTTGTGTGCAGACTGCTAGTCATGTGTTTTCTTTCTGGAGCCTGATGCTGATGATTTTGTAGCACGATCCGCTCACATTCGTTATCGAGCTGATTATCGTGCCTATAGAAATATTAGTTACTCTAACAAGTTACTGTTTGCTTTGTCGACATTTCAAAAAGTATGGATGCTCTGAAATAGCGATGAAAATGCAAATCAAAGTCTCAAGAGGTCTACTCCTAGAGGTAAGATAAACGAGGTATCCTATGACTGAGTGTGGGAAATACCGCTTTAATGTGCTTTCAGCTTCTTATGGAGATATTCATGGTTGTTACTTATGTTGTTGCTTGCGTATGCAAGCGCTCTAACTACTTTTATACTGGAAACTTTGAAAAGGAGAGGGCCGTCATTCTAACTGCCTTCGTAAGTCCTGCCGCATACGGTTACACTATTTTCACTAATTAACGTTGAATTGAATAGCACGGAATGATTTTGATGAAGGGAACAATTCATGGAAGGGACTCAGGGATGAACATCCCACACATGGTCACAGAAGGAAGATTCTATGAATCGAAGCATCTCCTTCAGAAAATTTTGAAACCTATGTAGATCGTTCCTACGGGTCTGTTGGCGCTTTTGAATCGGTGCAGGTTAGAGGCAAAGTCCGGGAAAATTCCATCTCCCTCAATTTCTATTGGATTCGTAGCCCACGGTGACGCCTTGGACGAAAACTAAACTATGCGAAAATCCCTGAAAAGGTCCTACAATGAACGCTTCGACCTATTCCAGTACTGCGTTTGCGGGTTCGTGCTTTCGAACGACGTTATACGGCGCACCCCACATGCTGCCTGTTGTGGCATCGTACGAAAAAATTCATATTCAAACAACCAGTGGTCCGTTTGATGGGGTGGGGAAGGTTTCACGAAGTGTTCGTTAGGTGCATTTGTCTGAGCCCCAATCGTTGTTCAGTATGCACATGCGCAGCTTTTTCGGTTTTCCCACTGCTACCGTAATCCTCGGAGGTTTTGTCCCATATCTGGCGATAGAGCCTATATCGAGGTCTCAAACTTGAGATACATGCTTCACATATGGTTTGGGCTCCACAGAGCAGAAAACCTGGGTGGGCAAGGTTTTGACCGGACGTTGCCTTTGAGCAGTGAGTTGTGATCAAGTGACAGTATTGGAGAACGTTTCGAAAACTTTTATCTTTCTTCTTATTTCTTTCAGAGTTTCAATCCCTTAACATTTTTTAAGACGGAAATTCGATTTAGGTACTATTTATGATCGTTCGTTGGCATCTGGTGGTTGTTGGCTTGGTGACTCGATGGTTCTTGTCAGGCCTCTTCGCTTGTAAATCCACTCAAAGGACCATACGCCCCGTGGCGTAACCTCCAGGGATATCTAAATAAAAGATGCTTAACTCTTCCAGACTCGACGTTCTCAATAATGAAGGCTAGAATACATCAAAAATGAGGCGGCTCATTGAAGTACTCATCTCCTACTCGGCTCATTGAAGTACTCGGCTCATTGAAGTACTCATCTCCTTTATGAAGCAAACTTTTACCTATCCTAGTGGCTGGAAAGTCGATCTCAAAAGTCGTGCCTATTCCACAGACCGGCTGCAGGCGCACTACGAATAGATAACCCAGCGTGTAATCTTTACTGTGTATGGGGAAATGTTTTCCTGCAGAGTTTTTTTTTTTTTTGAAAATAATATTTTCTGCCTTTGGAGGGCTCTTCAGTAGTTTCTGGACTTTCAGTAGCTGCGGCATAAGTACCGTGTCAAAATTTGTCGTTAGTTCCACCCTTATTACGTTGAAAGTTCCCACCTCAAATCTTATCGCTAATATTGCCACCCCCTCCCCCCCCTCCGCATTACTTCCAATCTCAAAGAGTTGCAATCTTATCACGACGTCTTAGCGTTCAATTCTGTTTCCAGACCACATATTTTCCAACGTTACTGGACCGTTCATTCTGAGATTTTATGTAATACTTTGAAGGATTGTCCTCTTCATACATCCTCATGGCTGTCGCAGTTCCGCAGCCGGCGAAAATCACAAGAAATGGATGCATTGTGAAACTGCGGGAGGAAAAGGTGAGAAAGAACCCTGCCACGGTCGATAAATAAACTGCTCGGCGAAAACGTTCACGTAGAGCGCTAAAAGAGCCAGGAATGGCACATTTATGGGGAAGCACATTAGCACGGGATGAGGCAGATCTTGGTCAGGCCTGCAAAGGCGGCAGAAGAAGAACCTTGAGACAAAGCTCTATTGTTCAGTGTGATGGGGAATTCGACCAGCAAGAATTGCTCAGTGCATGCTCCGTTCTTTAAAAGACCAGCTGCAGTTGTAAGGGTATCCATTGCTGATCCAGTTGACCTCTAAAATGATTAAGGCTCGTTTTTCTGATATTGTCCGCATACCTGAGGCTACACTGAATAAGTAATGGAAAAATATACCATTGCTGAAGATCAAGCATAAATTTGGAAGAAAAGGCGTTCATGTCAATTTTTTATCAATAAGTCTGCTACGATGGGAGTGCCGTGTGAAATGTTTTGCATCGTGCACTCATCCCTGTGGAAAAAAGGGATGCTGTGGAAAATTCCCTGTCATCCATGGAATCGATGTGTCAATGGAGAATCATACAGATGTAGAAATGAGCTAAATATCGCACTGGGGCCACGAGAGTAATACCTTTCATCAGAAAGAACGAAGAAGTAATTCCCCGGGATCTTGAGCTGGCTGCAATGGCTGTTAATCCCACTGTTTTGACCTTCACCATGAAGGCAGGAGAAGATCCCATAGGACGTTTCCTAACGGATTTGTAGGATTTTGAGTAAATAAAAAAGGATGCACTAATGCAATGCACTGAAATATAATAAAAATTCTCTAATGCAATGCTCTAAAAATACATGCACTTGAAAATCAACTGATTTTTTAGCTCTTGTAACGAAAGTTATCTACAAGTTTTAGGTTGGCGGAAAGTCTTGTCCTGAGTTTCTTCGAAAACAGTTTTCAATCCAAGATTTGATGGGAGCAGGGGTGTGAACTGAACTCTATTGGAGTGTATTTCTCTAAGCTATATCTCAAGGGATTTGCAAGGCCAGATGGGAGAGCAACTTTTTTCGAAGTTCTACTTTTAACTGCTGTGGAGCACGTTGGCGAGCGATTAAGCCACCAACATCACATGCGTACTTTACGAGAGTGACGCCATATGTCCCAAAGGAACGTGCTGATCAATCCGCTTCGAGCCTGGATATGAGCTTATGAGCAATCACGCCTTGGATGATCCCACGCCACAAGGCTGGAGAGATGCTGCAATTCGAAATGGTCGAACGGGGTAGAACTGTCACAGCTACCATCACGTGCGCCATTGGTTTAAAAACAAGTGAAAAAATGAATACGATGGAAAATTGTTCACTGCCGCAGCCATTTTCCCAGCAAATTTCACCAGTCTTTTGGGTAAAGAAGCCTAGTATACATAAACAAATGGAGCTGGGTTGGGGCACCGCTTCCTGTGTTTCCTATTCTGCTGACTCTGCACTTTCCAATTATAATTTGGTCCAACTCTTACCAAAGAAGGAACTTTCCAAAATAAATGGTATAAATTGCAGGATTTTAAATTTATCGACTCACGGAAACTTAAATTCTCGAGGGATGAAATTGATGACGTATCCAATAAATAGTGGAGAGTCAGTGCTAGCTATAAATATTATATTTTCTGTCTAGAAGGTTATTCGGTAGAGTTGTGATAACAGCAGAAAGGGATCAAAATTTCAGACAAGACTTCTCCGCAAAATTAGCAAATTTGACACTGTATTTACGCCGCATCGCATATGTTGCAGATGTCCCACATGGCGTATTATTCCCAGTGAAAACTGTGATGCTTGAGCAAGTGTTCCACATGCTCATACATATCCTCTCGAATCTTCCTACAATGTCTGTGTACGCCTACGCCCACGTTTGCAGTATTTTCTGCCCCAATACTTTTTTCTAAACCTTTTTCTATACTAGTTTCCCTGGTTCAGTATTCATCGTTAGTAATTGCTTAGGCTGGAAGAACTGTTTCGATCGTTTCAAACCCTTACTGCAGAAGTTTTGTTGGAGTTCGCAGCACATGATGAAGAAGAGTAACCGTGCACGAGTTGTCGTAATAAGCGATCTCTGAGGGGTCGATGATAAAATCGTTAAAGATGTTCACAGCAAAGTGACTAGACTCCTTGATGCTCTCAATGCCTAGTGCTGATCCTTTAACATTGTTAGTGTCTGGAAAATGGACAACTCACTACTGCGTCTCGTTGAAATTGTGCTTCCATCAGCCTGCCAACCTACAGTGGCGATCAAAAAATATTATCAGCGCCATTTCGACAAGAGGAGTTTTGCTGCTATAACTCGCCTCTGGATTGAGCTCAGTTACCCATAATCCTCGTAGTCTTTGGGTTTCATAGATATCCGTGGACACTGTGCTCTCTTTGAATTGCGAACCAGCTGATTTTGTAGGGCCATGCCAGACCTGGCCTCACTCAAACATCGACCCGAAATGCAACAAACTCAGGAGGGGAAACCGAATGTAAGGGTCACCGTCCGGATGTGAGGAGAACGCCATAGGAGCGGTTCACGTCTGCGTGACGTGTGAGTCGGGTTCCGAAATTCTGAACAGTGAAATCTATTGTTTTGGAAGAATTGCCCGTCGCTCAAGCGAGCACGAGGAAAGTTTGGAAGTTCCGCTTCGGTAGGACGCTTTAAGGTGGATATGTATTGGTTTATTGTGAGCAAGTTCAGACGAGTCCATGAAGGCGGCCCTCGAGGGTACTCGTCTAAATTGCCGTAAACTCGATTGCCACAATTTTGAACTGACTAATTTGAAGAGGAATTCATCTAGGTTTTATCCCATTGATTAGTTGATCAATTTAAATCAATCACTTCTCCGTTCTAAGTAGTCCTGTGCAAATTTTTTCACATTTTCCCATAAACACGCTTGTCGCCAGATGTTGGAATCTAGGACGAAGCAATGCGGCTTCTCACAAATATGGAATTGAGAGGATATTCTGTCTCTGACAGTATCAGTAGAAGAGGAAAGGTGCTACATGCTAAAATGGTTGCTGTTTACGTTGCTTTCGGAATTTTTTGCTTTCGGTTCCGGAAAACCGCATGAAATTATTGCCCAGCACAATACAAGAGTGAGTAACGCCTCCGTGAATCTTCCCTTAGCTGGTATGGAACACTTGTTCTGCGAATTTCATCAACACTTCCATTCAAACGGAAAAGTGTGCGTAAAGGCTAAAAAAACAAAAATTTCGCTCTATATCAACGCCTAACCTCCTTGTTTGTTAGCCCACTGACGACCCCGCTTTTCTGCATGGTTTATTTGAGAGATTAATTAGCCTGGTTAATCTTAGCAGCTGTTTTGGATTGTAATATATGTAGTAACATTACCGGTATAGCGTGATTATAAAGACTAGCGCCCCTTCGGGACGCTAGAAAGTGGGGTGGGGCAGCCACTTGGGGTATGTGCAAAAGCTTCACACGTGTGAAATGCTTAAAAATCAGCAAAAAAGCAAAACTAACCATTAGCTGAGCTCAAATACGAAATTCTCCTTATGAGTTGCGTGTACTCCATGGGTCTGGCCGCTTCGCCAACGTCGGGCTTCGAGTTTTCTCGCCATCCTAGCCTTGCTCGCAAATTCTTAATCCCGCACCTACATGTAAAGCTAATTTCCGATGCACTGATAATACCTACTCTTTTTTGTCACATTTCTTACACACCTATGGATCCGTTATGAACAGCCAACAGAGAGGAAAAGGAGGTAGTCGACTGAGACACGAATGAGCGCGTAGCGTGATCCTACTCCATCGGCAGACATGCATCTTGATGCTTATCCCACTGTTGCGCCAGGGCAGACCCGATCCATCGGTGGGACTCCTATCCCGGCGCTTTCTTCACTAATCGGCTCCCAGTCTCCATCCATGGACCCGTATCCTGGCGCTTTCTCCAGTATTGGGCCAGAGCAGACCCAATCTCCATCCGTGGACTCGTTGCCAGGCACTTCCCCGTTAATGGGCCTCTGCAGACCCAATCTCTATCGATGGACCCGTACCCTGCCATTTTCCCAGTGTTGGGCCACGGCGAACCCTTTTTCTATCGATGGACCCGTATCCTGCCGTTTTTCCACTATTCGGCCACGGCGGACTCCTTCTCGATCGGTGGACACATATCTGATGTTTTTCTGAACTACGGGGCCCCGGCTCATCTGTCCTTGGAAAGTTTGATCAACTGCACAAGTTGTACAACTGATTTTAGAGAACGTCACAACAGCTTATTATGACGCGTTCTTCATCCTGTGTATTTGATTGTTTTTTTTTAAACAGGCGGATCCTCAAGCTGCATAACCCCCAAGGGACCTCAAAGAGAGCTGTGCAAGGAGCATATCCCAAGCGAGGACACCGAGTGAATCCTTCGATACATCCCCCACGGTATGCGCACTTCTTTTCGAAGTGATTATCCTCCACTGTTCCAAAGTTGAGTGAAGTCAACAACAAAGCTCCAGCAGAGGGGCGACTCTGCTCCGTACATTGCTGCTACGCATCGTCAAATCGTTGTAAACATTGTCTCGCCTGGAGGGCTCGAGACCGCTAGACGGTGGTCCCGCCACGAAATCCCGAATGCACCCGACTTCCGCTACGTCTATGCACCTATGACGAAACATCGGCCGAATGCCCCATCAGCTTCGCATCCTCGCGAGGCACAGTCTATAACTGAGTCTTACGGCGAGCGCATGCGATCACGTGTTAGCCCCCCTACGTCTGCGCTCTCGAAAATTTTGTTGCACTACCATGATTTATATAAGAGGATCTATAGTGGATTTCTTATGAAATTTCCGGAGCAGAGAAAAAAGCCAGGGTTTGAGAAAATGTGGAAAGGCGTAAAAATGCGCAGAGCTCAATGAATTAAGGCTTACCCTTCTCATGTGTTCTACCGCATTTACCCCATCAAAACATTCGATACTCTGTCAATATTCTCCACTTGTTATCCGTGTGATCATGAGCGGCTTTGTGCACAAGCGGCCGCTACCGCGTCGCCCGTATACGGCATGGCATTTGTTTGCACAGTTCTACCGTATCCACATGGATGATGGAGTCAGCGTTGGGCAATCACTCAATCAAACTGACAGTCGTATACCAGCTGAACGCTCACCTGGCTGACACACAGGTAAGTGATATGCTCACACGTTGCATAGTACACTTTTGAACCAGGTCATACCGCCACTCCCAGCTTAGTTTACTTTGCTTAATTTTCTAATACATTTTGTCTTTGCTTTCATTCGATAATTGCTAAATTCTGCAGGGTGAAAACTTTTTGATCCTGTCTATGTATCGAACAGAGAATCTCGCAGGATTTTTCCAGAACATGGCATTCATCACCACACCAACGCTGAGCACCCTTTACAACGCCAGCCTTTTTTCGGTTCCGAAACCAGAAGCGAAAAGTGAACAGCCTGGTAAGGTTCACTACGTAGATCACTAGGATATTTCTATTAAATTAGAATGAAAAAGAATCAAAGTCAAATAAAAATTTTGGTAAGATATATGATGTGAATAAAAATCACTAGTGAAAGGTAATGATATATACTAGATTGTAAGAGAATTTATTCAAGGGGTTTTGCTTTTTATTCCAAAAAAGGTGGTCTGCCAATAATCATGAAAGGCTCTGGAGTGAATGTGAACACCAACACCTTAAAAAAAACACGTTGCTATCTGTTCCCAGATAGGGAAAAAACTGCATAAGGGCCTGTTGCTTACCACTTGGGTGGTAAGCAACAGGCTCTTATGCCTAAACACCACACTACATACGTATTCGGTCTTATCAGTGAACTAGACATCTATGTACTGTCGTTCAGGCCTAGATTCCTGGATACATTATTACTATTCATGTGATTCTCAGCAACTATTCGTTTGCAGGTTAAGCATAGTTGCAGCCCTATCGCCTACATATGCATGCGTAACCAGTAGTATTTATTTAGTTCTTACTCCTGGAGCCGGCAGGATTTTGTGTTCTGCCAGGTGTTACAATTTAATTCATGCTCCTTTTGAGGTGCAGGTGAATTCTCTCCAAAAGAAGCTTTTTACTAGAGATTTTCCTAACAACCATAGACTTTCGAATTAATCAAAAAATGGTATATTGGTTAGTAATTCCAATATAATTAAACCACATTAGAAGGTTAGCCTAAAAATTTGTACACGTCACTGTAAAAATATTTTCGAAAGGATTGCTCAGCAAAAGCAGCAGCATTGAAGAAATGATAATTTAAAAAAATGTATAGGAGAAGATCTTTGAATGGTCGAGTTTCATAAGGAGCAATGACCTAAGTAAATCCCCATGATTCTTTCTGTTTCGTCCCACTCTCTATGTACGTAGCCGCTTCTTTTGCATCTTCTTTCAAATCCCATTAACCTGTCCTGAACCCCAGAATGGATTCTTATGAGGTGGATTCTTATTTTCGAGAACTGTGGTGAGTATGTGATGTCGCTCATAACAAATTATAGCACAAGCTCATAAATTTGTACACCTGCTGTGCCTCGTCGTTTGTCCGACATCACTGCTAGAAAACGTTTAGCAAGTGTCGTGATTGATGCTGATAATCATTCTTGTCAATAGTAGCAGCTTGAACGAAACATCGCGTTTAGTCCTTCTCAATCTCTCTTGCGCCTAGGTATGAGTTTCGTAAGTTTAAGTGCAACAATGATGTTGTTTAGTGTGTTGTCTTTAGATTTAGGTACATAGAAGCAGACCTAAGGCAGCTAGGCCACGAAGTCAGTAAAACTGTAGATAAAAAGTAACAGTTCACTTAGAATCAGAATCAACAAATCATTTGGATTTTCGACTTGCTCTGGCTTAGCATAGGTCAAGAATTCGGATTTCCGAACAAGGAGGTTGAACTTTCACCCTTCGCATATTTGAATGAATGTTCGAATGTTCTCAAATCGATTCTCTAATCATCGATTAAGTTGTTATTCTTAATTTTTGTATTTATTGCAATCCATGATAAATATAAGACTGAGTTATTTGGCTTTTATCCCGTGGATTGGAGAGTGCTAAAAACAACCACTTAATGAATTTGAGAAGGTGAACCTCTCAAGAGGCTGAACAACTGTCTCGTTTATCACGTGTACGTATCCAGATTACTTTTTTTTCGGAAAAATATTAATTTTTCCCATTGGGATGAAAAATGCAGGTGGATAAATATTCGTGTATTGGAGGAATAATTATGCACAGCCCTTTCGTGCTCGCTTATCCCATTGAACCCGTATGTTCAACTTTCATGGGTATAAAAAGGATCGTAGCTTTTACGCACTACATTTTCCGCCCGATAATTCAGGCCCTACCGAAGAGTAATGTTTATCGCTGATTTTTCACTGATTTTACTGTTGTTCTCGCACAAATCCGTTCACAGTGCGGAAAATTCTTATGTTTAGCACCAAAACGAAAAATTATCGATCCCTTCGATCCCGAAGCCAGTGTTCCTCTGCCGTATCAGCTGGATGAACTGTGAGTTACATAACGATTTTTTAAACAATTCTTCGATTTTTTTAATTCCAAATTTTTATCACTAAACCCTAACTTACAAGGTTCACCGTGTTCCAACTTTACCACCTATCCAGGCCTTTTTAGGCCCTACAGTACCTCAGTATGGAAGCGCAATGAACGAGAGCGTTATCGCGTGCGTTGCGTAAACAACGGTTACGAAGCGCTGCGCAGACATCTGCCGGTGTCTGACACGTGAGTTCACTTGCATGGATCTCTACAAACACAGTGATTTCCACAGGAAATTCCACTCCTTTCTAGTCCAGCCCAATAAATGAGCAGATACTAGATTATTAATAGACGAATTTACTACTTTCAACAGTATTTCAGGGAAAAACGCATCTCAAAGGTGGATACGCTACGCTTAGCCATTCGCTATATCAAACACCTTGAAGCAGTGCTCAAGAACGAGGACCATATCTTCAAGTGAGACTTGTTGCTGGCCCTGCTCCAACAAACAGGTGAGGTTCCTCACATCATTCCACTGTCCATTCACATTCCAGATGTCGGTGCTTCCACGGATTTGCGGAGGAGTCGGAAGGACACGTGCAAATTGACATCAATGTGCGGAACGTGAACCAACATTGCATAGAAAACGAGATCAAATACTGACACACACACACACATGCACGTCATGACGGTTTATTTATTTATTGATTGGTTGTCATAGATTTCAGCTGCTCACTTTGCTAGTCATTTTCTTTTCGTGGTGTTAACGGGTTGTCCTCCCTCATTGTCCTAATTTATTCATGTGATAAATGGAGTGAGAGTGACGAGTTTAATGCAGTTTTTTTCTGGTGTACATTATGTATGATCTGTTAGCTCAAAGAGGGCGGGTGATCTGACTTTGTTTGCAATTACGACTGCACTGGTTCTGTCGATGGGTAGACGCCCAGGCGCCAGCACATGTCTTCCCGGGGGCAAGCTGGGCGTAAAAGGGTCAAAAAGCAAAAGGGGCTTCGTATTGGAGTCCGGGGCGGATTCCCAAAAAAAATTGTGGTTTTGTTACTTCTAAGGAAGGCATCGCAGTCATTAGGCGAGATAGGAGGATTGAATAAGTTAAGTGACCGATTCATCAAGTGCGGAGGAGCTGCTCTTGTTCTGAGCGGCGCAATAGGGGCGACTGAGGTCGAAAAACGGCTTGTAGGGAGGCTGCTCCTGCTTTGAGCGGTCAGGCGAGTGTCCGGTTCAAGTCTTTCGATTGGAGCACATATTCTACAGACACCACAGGATTCTAAGGATTCCGGCGCAGTCTACGCGCAACCACATGACATGATATCTTCACTAACAAAAGAACTAAGGGAGTAAAACAGCTGATCGAACGGACGACCAAAACTTATGCACCGCAGGAAAGATATACGCGAAAAACGCTTTCTCCGGGAATTTCATGGAGCTGCTATGAAGTCCAGACTTTGAGATTGGGCTTAAAAATTGGAGTTTGGAGAGATCTAAGCGGGGCACTACAACTGCATGCTCAGTATTGCTAGAACCGATGTACGGCGCAAAGAATGTATGCGGGGTAGACCTCAGGTCTCCCAGGTCGACCTAAGCCACTCAATGAGCATACACTTTTTTAGTTTTTTTTTTCTGTAGGGTCCGCTTCATCATTGAAGCACCTGATGGATGCGATCCACGAAGTGTGGAACTCCTAGGGGTTCTTGGAGTGTTGCTAACTAGCGGTAATTTCGCACTCAGCATACAAAGGTAGCATACACTTTTTTAGTCCACATATAAGTTTCAATGATTTTTAGCAAACACTTGTAGTACCCCCTTTGTTCTCCTGTTACTGAAGCTTTCAATTCATTTCGTTGCGTTTATGCAGCGCAGGAATCCTTGGAATCCCATGGAGTCGAAGCCCGTAAAATATGTGCTGCAATCGAACGACGCCGCGGACTAGTTTCAACGCGTTTTGCCATGTAGACCACGTTCAAATGTACCCTGTGGATAACTTTCAAATGAACATCCAGAATTGTAAATCACTCTAATGTTTGCTCGTAGCGTCTCTGATGTAATCTGGCCGAAACCTCTGCTGTTTTGTCTCATTTTCCAACATGTTCTGCTTTCTCAGACATCCTCTAGGCTTATTTGTAAGAATCACCTGTTCATTCCGACATGTTCCAGTGGTGGTTTCAAGGGCAAGTTATAGGTTAATTTATACTAACTACGTGCATCAGACGCACGCATCAATTTGCGAAGGATTGTACACGTACGGCCGCCTCGAGGCCGTACATAAATGTGTGCGCCTGAGCTGAGCGGTCCTATCCTTCATCATATGGACGCACGCGAGTCAAAAGCACGCATCTAGCATAAATTGCCCTTCGAACTGCTCAACTTCCTAGTCCATTCCCTCTCGGATTCAAGGTGGTTTCTTCGAATTTGTGCTTTTTTTAAAAACTTTTCGCGTCAGAAAGTTGTGCCCTCACCTTCCTCAGATTATAATTTGAACAGTAAACTCGTGCCCCAGCACGAGCTGTTCCCTGGGACTCCAATTTTCAAAGTGAGTTCAACTTTTCCTTTCGTTTGCATGTTCAAAGGGGGCCTCGTCAAGTTTTGATTTTTCAAAGGGGGGCTTCTTTTCGATTTTGGGCTGGGAAGATCTCGTGCCGAGGCCTGGTTGCGGTACAAAATGGATACGATATTTGTGTCCAGCCCCTCAAACAAGCCTAATATGCGAAGTTTGAGCGAAAAAAATTTTCTTTAATTCTTGAAAATTTGGGGCAGAACTAGCCGAATAGTGCCCCACATATCCAATCCTCACCAGTTCAATCCTCATTTGCATATTCATCACCTGTACAGGGTGCGGCTTAAATACTGTGTCAAACTTTGTCGCAAATTCCATCCCCATTGCGGAAAAGCTCTTTGCCCTAAATTTCATATCTGAAATTCCTATCCCTTTTTCTGCATTACCTCCTCTTTTCGTAACCTCACATCAACATCTCACGTTATAACAAGTCCAAAATTGGAAGGAACCAAGATCGAGCTATGAAGCATCATCGTACAATCTTTTTTCTTGGTCGCCTATTTTTTGCAGCAATATAACTGCACCATCCAATTTGCAGTACGATGCTCTGCTGTTGAAGGGCTGTTCCCATATGCATGCCACACGGATGTCGCAGTTCTAATTTTCGAGAAAATTCACGAGAAACGAACCCGTTGCAAAAATGCGAGGTAGAGGAGTTAGATGCACACAGAGCCGTGATCTTTGCAGAGGGCGATTAATTCACCTGCTTATGAAGAAGTCCAGACGGAACACTACAAGCTCTAGGAGCAGCATGTTCACAACGAATCGCATCAGCACGAGAGGAGGCAGAATTTAGCTATGTTACCTTGGAGGGCCGCAAAAGTTAGGCACCTTAGGACGATGATCTTTTTTTCAATGTGGGACAGAGCTTCATCAACGAAAATTGCGCAGTGTAAGGGCAGTTCTCCAAGACATCAGATGGGGTAGAAAAGGCCTCTCTTGCAGATCACATCTGACCTATTTCATCGCTGAAGTTGATGTTTCTGAAAGTGACCATAAGCATCAGGTCGACGTTGAATTGAAGTTGCAAAAACAGCTCTTTGCCGGAAAAAAAGGGTAGTTTTGTACACTAGGTATAGCTGCTAGTACACCTATCAAAAATGGACCCGCTAGGACAGCAGTGCTTCAAGAAACGAGGCGCAGAAGGGAAAGTGACCCAACTCCACGAACTCTTACCGGCAGAGTAATCGTGTGCAAACTTCCTTGACATCGATCATATGGATGTGTCAACTGGTGATCGTAGAGGTGTAGACATGCGCTCACTAACCCACTGCTGCTACGAATCTGGGATCGCTCACAGGAAAGAAGGAGGAAGAAAACCTCCAGAATTGTTTTCGGACCTGACTGGTCGTGCATGATTTAGGTGTAACCTCCGTCGCGAAGGCAGAAGGGGACCACGTTAGACGTATCCCAGTGAGTTTAATTTCTGACGGTTTAGCTAAATAATTCTGAAGAGGGATTAGAGTTTCAGCTTCTGCGACAAAAGTTATTAACAAATATTTTTGACACAGTATTTATGCCGCACCCTGTACAGTCAGTGCTTAGTTTTATTAAATAAACTATTCTACAGGGTGGCGAAAAATTACGTGCGCGTGATATTTGACTCTGTTTTATTTTTTGTGTGGCTCATTCCTGCATACTTTTTCTTTTTTAAATATTTATTAGTTAAGCAAGAACATTCCAATTTTATCTTCCAACAAGAATGGGCTCTAGCCCATGGAGACAAAACAACGATCCACTTCCTGAAGACCAAAATCAGCTCTTTTTTGACGAAAGATTTGTGTCCTGCCAATAGCTCGGATTTGAATCCACTGAACTTTTCTGTTTAAATGTCTAGGGAAGAGCCACTTAGGAAATGTAGAAAACCTGGTGGATTTGCGAAGAGAATTGATGAAAATTTGATATAATCTAGACGTTAACTACCTGCGCCGCACCATCGACTCCATGAAGAAACGAATTAACGCCTGCATCAAAGCTTATGGCAGACACATCAAAAATTCTGTGTAATTATGAAATGTCGCGCCCTGTAGTTTTACAGGAATAAATTTCTTGAAATGTTCGTTGGCAGAAAATAAAATTTGAACGCCTTTTATGGCGCACGTATTTTTTCGCCACCCTGTATTCAATATCCGCATGGCAGTAGCAACGGCAATGTAAAGGCAAGCTCAATCCATAGAAAGACTTCCCACACTGCAAAATGCAACCATTCCTGCTCAAACTTCTTGTGTAAGATCATAACCACGTTGCAGGCCCTTTTGACAGATGGGGCGCGGCTCGTCCGGCAATAACGCGCTCTAATACACTTCATTACGTGGATACGGAGACTACACTGAATAGCCGTCATTTCCCGAATGAATTGGAATTCTGGCAACGTTCTCCTTGCTTCTTTCAATATGGAAGTCTTTTCTGCAGCCAGAACCTTGACATTTACGGAGAATACATGTGTACATCTACAACAGGGATGCAACTAAAAAGAAAAGCTCCCGCTTGGGAAGATTAATGAATATTGTGCCGTTTTGATGGATTTTATCAAGCTTCTTTCGAGTTATGCGAGGAATTTCCGCCAGCGCGTGGTCTGAACAGCGCTGACCCTTCGACTGTTGCATGCCTGCCGTCCCTGCCAGTGTCGACTATCGATTACTTCCCTTTTTTTGACTAGATGTCCAGTCGACGTTATTAATTCCGTCCATGATTTCCTGGCTCATATGACTTTCAATCGGGCTTCAAAGTACGTTCAGTTTTCATTTGATTGATGACTGGATTCGTACGAATAACAGCTCGTTTTGTTTTGCGGATTTTCGCAATTTCGACCATTTGTGATTTAGTGTTCTGGTTTGGAACCTGTCCCTGAAAACCTTGCTTTGAAAGGATCCCCTCACTTTTTTCTCTTCTAGAGGAAAGTTCGCTCTTTTTCCGTCAAATTGATTATTCGCGCTGATTTCACCACTGTATCACTTCTGATCTCAATTCTTTTTTTTTTTTGCTTTGTTTTTGATCTCACAATTGTTTGACAACTTTTGAACACTCTTCCGCCGAGAATACTAATGTTCCATTGTTTAAGGGTCAATTTAGATACAGTTCGTCTCTAAAATGATAGTTGAGCATTATTCTATGTTTTTGCTATGTGCTCGCTAAACATCAAACATCTTTGATTCCCGCACGCTTGAACATGTTTTTTTTCTCTAACTCCTCTTCAGCCATCGTTGCTCGTGAAAAGCACTATGGTGTAGTGTTACAAAGCTTTATTTATTGTTTGCTGATAAGTACCATTGTTAATTAATTTTTTCATCAATTTCTAAGTATCTGCCAATCTCATTTCTTTCATACTGCACCACCAATGACATTCTTTGGTGCTTCAAACGCGCTTCTTGTTCGGTCTTTTTGATGTACAGACTTACATATCTTTTCCATCTCTTCTTGTTCTCTAAGTGCTTTTTTCTTCAGACCCTCTTCGTTCTTTTGTACCTGCTCAACATCATAAATTCGCAACTTCTACACTAAATTACGAGGGCGCCGTAGCATTTGGGTCCTGTCGGGAAAGGGGCGTGGCGTATGATGCCCCATGGCTATGCAGGTGCTACGGTGCTTCTGTTGGCAGCCACACACACACACCCCTGAAGAAGGGCTTGGCTATTGAGCATTTGGTCTACTCTTTCCTCTACCAGTAACCACGTATAAATGCTGAGAAGCATTTTGAATGAAATTTATGTTTGGGTTCGAAAAATGGAAATGTTGAGATTAAACTTTGAGTTGAGAAATGTACTCCCGGAAGATTTTGCTGGATTTTTTCTTTCAATGTAGAAGATTAGTTGTTGTGCTAGTCTTATAATCCCCTTTCACTTCATCACATGTGATTTTTGAGCAGTTACGGTAAAACCACTTCCACAAACACTACCCTTAATTAAGAACTCGTAATTTTAACAGCTTTGAAGCATCAAAGTCGTGCTTTCGTTTATTGAAATTTCCGGTGTTATGCATCTCTGCTAGTTGCACAAGTGCTACAAACGCTCAGTGTTACTCCCTTCCTTGTAAATGCACGTGGCTGTCAGCAGAAGCTGTGTAACATTTGCACACCTATGGGGCATCGTTAGCCACGCCCACTTTTCGACGGGACCCAAACGCCCCCTCCAATTATAAGCACCAAAGTTCGGTGTCGTTACCCTTCAAGCGCCGAACAATTTCACTCTTTATTTTTTCTTATGATTTTTCTTCAACTCTCGCCTTTGATGAAACATATACACCATCTCACGTGTGAATCTGCTTTGCGTTCCTATTTGTATTTAATTCAGTTTGTTTCAAAGGCGATGACAGTTGAGCATTTGTGCCTACTGTCTGTACTTCTGGCATGAATTTCTGAATACCGCACAGTTTCTCGCATTATTTTGTTCTATGAAGTTTCATTCCTACTTCTATTTATTAGCGTTTGAACTCTGTCACTCGTTGCCTACCGTGTCCCATAGGTACAGGTATTAAGAAATTAAATTGAATTAATCATTTTCCTTGATGCGATGCACCATCGTGCTGGACATGGTGTTTTTGTTCGAGAAGCGAGAAAAACAAATAATTTTTGTCAGTAAAACTAAGGCACAAAAATTGTGGAAAACCCAAAAGTAGAAGAAATTCTTATGTTCCTAATCCATCTTGTACCTACCTATAGCCTATACCTATGATTTCTCTTTTTTTCACTTACACTTTGCACTTTTTGTTGCGTCTGTTGACAGTCTAGCCGGACCATTGATAAGGTGGCTTGTTGTACACAGCTAGACTAGTTCACGGTGCAGTTTTCACACTCTTTTTATCTTTTTCGATTGGTCATCGTCAATCCGCTTTCATATGGCCTTTGCTATAATAATTTTAAAAAGTCTAAAGTGCATTTTGTTTGCAAATTCTGCTTTACTTTAGCAGTACTTATTTGAACAGTATAATCAGAGAAAAATAGGCACCTCAGAATCTTGCGAAGTGACGCAGTTAGATGTCTCTCATTTTGATTGCTATCATTTTGGTTACTTTTTATTCATTCACTTGAAGATTTTCTGTTCTTTGCCACATATTATCTATGCCGTGTAATGAAAAGACAATAGCAAAATTATGGTGTCTCTGGTAGAAAACGCTACTCTTGAAAATACTGTCGCTGTTGCAACATTCACGAGATTGGTGATGTGTTCACAAAATCAAAGGCCCTGAAATGACTGCCATCAATTGCTCACACAGGCGTCACATGTTTTCAAAGGTATGCCACGTCGAAAAAAGTTCGCTGCCACGCTGTCCCCCGTCGAGCAGCTCGATTGCATTTTCAGTTTCGCCTTTGGTTCATCGTGTAGTTGCTGCTAGGCCAGATTTCGCATTAAAGCGTTAGACACTAATTTTTTCGCTAAAAACTTTGACGAACAATTGGCTTAGAATGCGATGTGTTTTACATCGTTGTTTTACAATACCGTCGGTAATCTTTGGAAAAAAGACGAAAAAGACGCAAAGGCGCGTCTTTTGCGTCTTTTCACTATAACTCAGCTCAGAGCAGAGATATCCGCATAAGCTTATATATTTTTGGAATCAGCGTCTCGAGATCTATAAGATGGTGCCGTGGTGGTTTTCGGATGCGTTCAAGTTTATGCCCTCAGGGCACTGGCACCCAGAATTTCATGGAAAACTAAAAAAATATGGAGCAACACGCAAGTTTTTGGAACCAATCTTAATAAAATGTTAATATATTGATGTAATGGCAGCACTGGAACGAAGTTTCAATACTTTTGCTTCATTTGGTATACTTCGAAATTTTCGGAAATTTGCTAAATCAGCGCCTTGTAACTACAGAAAGGTAAGAGCTGGCGAGCTCTTGCTGAGCAAGGTAAAAGTTATTTTTCTTGTCGATATGCCGAACCTTTCAAAACTGGCATGAGGCTCCAGCATTTGTGAATAAAACGTCTTTTATTATGCACCGCATACTACGTCACATCACATGGTACAGTAATGAGGGAGTCATAGCATCCCAACCAGAAGGGCTATGAAAGCAGGATTCCACCACGCAATACAACACATCTTGATGTTGTAGAATGCGCAAGCTCACTGGAATTCATCCATCCATTTTCTAGTTTCGGACCTCTGAAATTTCAAGATTTCCGCTACTACAGCTGAAAACACAAGAGTAGAAGGCTTAATAAGCGGCTATATGAGTTGATGACCAGATTTTTCGTCTCAGCCTGGCATGGTCTTTCAATACTCAAGAAACAGCAGCTTTCGACTCATGTCAGTTTTTGGCTCTTTTTTTTTGTCCATCTGGTCAACAATGACTGGACACCAGATGCTATATAATCCGAGCCTCGGGGAGAAGGGCTGACATGAGGGGACCTATGCCAAAAGGTGGCGTGCGGCCGGGGCGACTGAGATGGGGGGGGGGGTTCTGGTCGTCCGGGGGTTGCGGGTCCTGCCACGAAAATGCGAAAGCTGTTTCTAGGTCCTAGATTAGCGCTCTTCAATGGGGAGATAGAGCTGCGGGAATTTTACCGTCGAGTTCAGCATCGAATTCTCGATCAAGATTTCTAGGTCCTGTGCTGGATCTTGGATGCGTGCAAGCTCATGCCCTCGGGGGATTAGCGTCCAGAACTTCACTGGAAACTAAATTATTAAGGGCAAAACACAAGGTTTTGCTGCGAATGTTCATAAAATGTTATTGCGGTGGTGTGCTTAGCATAGTAGAATGAATTTTCACCACTTTTGCTTCATTTGGCAAGCTTTGAAATTTTCGATATTTTGCTTAAATAGCGCATTATAACTGCGGAATTGTTGGGCCCAGAGGGCTCTTGCTCCACGAGGTTCGAGTAACTTTTGTCGACCATATGCCGAACTTTTCGCTATCAGGAGGGGATTCCATCGGTGGTGGAAAAAGTGTCCTTCAGACCACACCTTACATTACGTCACATAACATGGGACCATATTGAGAGCCTCCTAGTGTCCCAACCAGAGAAGTTGTGGGAGCGGGGTTTTGTCACTCACTAGAGAACTTCTTGATGTATCAGAATACATAAGGACGGCGGAAATCGTCCACCCATTCTTTAGTTCCAAACCTATGAAATCTCAAGATTTGCATTGCTGTATTTGAGAATACTTCAGTAGAAGGGTTGACGAGCGGCTATATGAGCTGGAAATCACAGTTTTCGTCTCATCTCGGCATTGTCTTTCAACAAGTTAAGAAACGGCAGTTTTGGGTTCTTGTAATTTTTCAGCTCTTTTTTGTTCATGCGATGTCGACTACCAAGTGACTGTGGGGCAGTGGCACCCTCTACTTCAAAAGCTGTACCAGAACACTGGCTTTCGCCACGGATATCTAGAAAATGATACCACAATGGTGTGCCCACCATATCAGATATCTTCTACAAAAGTTACTCGAACCTCGTGGAGCAAGAGCCCTCTGGGCCCAACAATTCCGCAGTTATAATGCGCTATTTAAGCAAAATATCGAAAATTTCAAAGCTTGCCAAATGAAGCAAAAGTAGTGAAAATTCATTCTACTATGCTAAGCACACCATCGCAATAACATTTTATTAACATTCGCAGCAAAACCTTGTGTTTTGCCCTTACTAATTTAGTTTCCAATGAAGTTCTGGACGCTAATCCTCCGAGGGCATGAGCTTGCACGCATCCAAGATCCAGCACAGGACCTAGAAATCTTGATCGAGAATTCGATGCTGAACTCGATGGTAAAATTCCCGCAGCTCTATCTCTCCATTGAAGAGCGCTAATCTAGGACCTAGAAGCAGCTTTCGAATTTTCGTGGCAGGACCCGCAACCCCCGGACGACCAGAACCCCCATCTCAGTCGCCCCGGCCGCACGCCACCTTTTGGCATTGGTCCCCTCACGTCAGCCCTTCTCCCCGAGGCTCGGATTATATAGCATCTGGTGTCCAGTCATTGTTGACCAGATGGACAAAAAAAAGAGCCAAAAACTGACATGAGTCGAAAGCTGCTGTTTCGTGAGTAGTTGAAAGACCATGCCAGGCTGAGACGAAAAATCTGGTCATCAACTCATATAGCCGCTTATCAAGCCTTCTACTCTTGTGTTTTCAGCTGTAGTAGCGGAAATCTTGAAATTTCAGAGGTCCGAAACTAGAAAATGGATGGATGAATTTCACTGAGCTTGCGCATTCTACAACACTAGCGCCCCTTCGGGACGCTAGAAAGTGGGGTGGGGCAGCCACTTGGGACATGTGCTAACGCTTCACACTTGCCAAATCTCTAGAAAATTGATAGAGAAGCAGAACCAATCTTCCAATGGGGCCAAACATGAAGTCCTTCTTATGAGTTGAGTATGAGAATGAGAAGTTCGTTCCCCATCGTATGGCGTATTCGTGCTTATTCCTCACTATCGGGCCAACGCAGACGCGTTCTCCATCGGCGGAACTGTATCCTGCCGTTCCCCACACTACCGGATAAAGCGAAATCGTATCCGAGTGTTTTCCACACTTCTGGGCTACAGCGGACTTTCCTCCATCGTTGGACCCGTATTGTGGCGCCATCTTCACACATTAGGCCTGAACCGTATCCTGGTATTCTCCACTTCACTGAGTCACAGCGGACCAATCCTATATTGGCGGACCCGTATCCTGGTGTTATCCATACTACTGAGCAACGACGGCCCTTCCTCCATCAGAGCGCCCGCATTCTGGCGCCTTCCTCACAGTTAGCGCAAGCCGGACACGTTCTCCAGGGGCGGGTTCGCATCCTGGCATTCTCAACACTATCGGACTAAAATGAACCCGTATCCTGACGTTCTCCACACAATTGGGCCACGGCGGGCCTTTTCTCCATCGGTGGACCCGTATACTGGCGTCCCCCGCACCATTGGGCCCTCGCGAGCCCTTTCTCCATCGGTGGACCCGTATCTTGGCGTTCCCCACAGCACTGGGCCACGGCGGGCCTTTTCTCCATCGGTGGACCCGTATCCTGGCGTCCCCAGCACCATTGGGCCCTGGCGGGCCTTTCTCCATCGGTGGATCCGTATCTCGGCGTCCGCCCCACAATTGAACCCTCGCGGGCCCTTTCTCCATCGGTGGACCCGTATCTTGGCGTTCCCCACAGCACTGGGCCACGGCGGGCCCTTTCTCCATCAGTGTACCCGTGTCTCGGCGTCCCCCGCACCATTGGGCCCTGGCGGGCCTTTTCTCCATAGGTGGACCCGTATCTTGGCGTTCCCCACAGCACTGGACCATGGCGGGCCCTTTCTCCATCGGTGGACCCGTATCCGTATATAGTTGATTGGATATATTAGGGTGGTAAGAAAGTCTTGAGCCGATTTTTACAAAAGTTCCAGAACTTTTGCTTATTGCGATGTCAGTTCCACGAGAGGTCCCCCTAGCCAAAATCGGTTTTTCCTGCTCTGTCCACATCGAAAGGAGTTTCTAGAATACCTAATTATTGGAGATGGGAGTGGGGTCCTCTATGATTTTAAAACGCACCGTGCCATGTGGTTCCGTCAAGGAGAAGATCGGCCAAATCGCACCCCCACCCAAACATCTGTCTCCTTTGCTACTTCTGGAATTCGCTAGAGATATTGTATTATGAGCGGCTCCCGCAAACACACACGGTCACCGGTAACACATACGCCAATCAGCTCCAGAGAGCCGCGGATGCTGTTTGAGAAAAACGGTCGAAACGAGTTTCTTGTACACCTACGCTATGATGAGGGTAGGCCCCAAATAGCTAAAGAGACCGGTGAAAAATTTGCGGAGCTGGGCTGGGTTACGGTTTCTCACTCACCCTATTCTCCTGACGTTGCCCCTTCCGATTACCACTTATTTTGCTCTTTCAAGGCATTTCAAGTCAAGAAAAAATCCGCCAAAGTTGACCATGTTGGAAGGGAGGTCAGCGATTTCTTTGGCTCCCAGTCTTCCCATTCCTGGGAAAAGGGGACCGCTGACCTGCCCATTAGGTGGGACACTGCAGTGACTAACTATGGCTATTATATTGCTGAGCAAATTCCACTGTGTGCTGAGTAATAAAATAAAGCACAAAAAAGTCTAAAACGGCTCAAGACTTTCTTACCACCCTAATACAATGGTATGCATTCCTATTTAGAGGCTTTTACTCTTTGTTTCTCCATCGGCGGACCCGTATCCGTATATAGTCGATTGGATATACAATGTCATGCATTCCTATTTAGAGGCTTTTACTCTTTCTTAGTGCAGAAGCTTTCTCGAAACGAACGGATGTCGTGACTACCCAATCGCCGCGAGAATTCAGCAGGGGATGCGGCAATGGCATCCTCCAGATGAGGCGACCGCGTAGATCCAGCCTTCCCGAAGCTTCCGAGACGCTGCAGCTCTCATAGCACCCGTCCATTTCTTCGTACAAGTGGAGACAGCGTCACAACAGTGGAAGGCTGGTTTTCCTGCTGCGTACATTGTGCAGCCTGAAAGCTGTAAACACTCCCTCACTCCTATGCGGCGAGACCGCCAGCGAAGGTGATGAAATCACCATCCCGTGCATGCGGGAGAGCCAGCAGTGACGTAATTGCGAGTCCCGAAACGAATGTGTCTGCGTCCATGGAAATCGGCCATTTCGCCCCACAGTCTGCGCCTCAAGATTGCGGTGTCTATGAGTGCCGCCCCGTATCTCTAACCGCTCTAGCCCCCTTACGGCGCTTTGTTTAATAGATCAAGATGTGTTGTATTGCGTGGTGGAATCCTGCTTTCATAGCCCTTCTGGTTGGGATGCTATGACTCCCTCATTACTGTACCATGTGATGTGACGTAGTATGCGGTGCAATATAAAAGACGTTTTATTCACAAATGCTGGAGCCTCATGCCAGTTTTGAAAGGTTCGGCATATCGACAAGAAAAATAACTTTGACCCTGCTCAGCAAGAGCTCGCCAGCTCTTACCATTCTGTAGTTAGAAGGCGCTGATTTAGCAAATTTCCGAAAATTTCGAAGTATATCAAATGAAGCAAAAGTATTGAAACTTGTTCCAGTGCTGCCATTACATCAATACATTAACATTTTATTAAGATTGGTTCCAAAAACTTGTGTGTTGCTCCATATTTTTTTAGTTTTCCATGAAATTCTGGGTGCCAGTGCCCTGAGGGCATAAACTTGAACGCATCCGAAAACCACCACGGCACCATCTTATAGATCTCGAGACGCTGATTCCAAAAATATATAAGCTTATGCGGATATCTCTGCTCTGAGCTGAGTTATAGTGAAAAGACGCAAAAGACGCGCCTTTGCGTCTTTTTCGTCTTTTTTCCAAAGATTACCGACGGTATTGTACACAACAGATTAATGCATCACTTCTCTTCTTCTCACCCAAAATCTCAAAAAAAAAAGAAACCTTTGCTCAGGCAAGTAGTCATGGCGTAGCCATACATTGTTGGAGTGATGATACAAAATGGGTGTGATATTTGTGGTGTTTGCCAGGGTGAACGTTAGCAGTAATTAACTACTATGAATCCTTCTGGTAATTCTAACTATAGTAATTCAATAAGAATCAATAGGATGAAAGCTTTCAACATCTCATTTTGAATTCCCCACACAATTACTGTAGGTCATAAAGTTTTGTGTTACTTCCTTAAAAAAAATCAAATTAGCCCTGTCTTAGTACTTGATCGTTTGAACAGGGTTGTCCAGCATGTGCATCATGTAATACGGGAGTGACAAGCTTTGCATAGGATACGCTGTGGAGCTGGCAGCTGTGGCAACCTATCGTTCTTCGTGACCGCCATCTTGATATTCGTGTTCGACGAATCAAAAAAGCTCATTGTGCGAATACATAGCCCCATAGCCAGATTCAGATTTTGAGGCGATTTTTTTTGTGGTTCTGGTCCAAAAAAAGTGGAATGATGCCTTCAAATATCATGCTTATACGTTGAACCTGAATCAGAAGACAAAAATTTCTGCCGAAAAAGGTCTATTCGAGATTGGGAACGCCTACTTAGGAAATCGAGTCCTCTCTCTACGAGAAATTGATATAACATGGGGGCAAATTCATTATTTTTGTACACGGGACTGTTTCCAAAATATTTGGGCGCTTGATTGATATGGAAGCTATCACTTTTCAAGCCTTTGAAGTCTGAGTGGTTCGATTTCATTTTTTGTTGGAATAGTCGAACTCCGATTCATTCGGACCGCTTCCAATCGTACTCGTTTGGGAAATATTAGCGTGTCTCGTTCTCTTTTGTATGTGCTATCACTTGGAATGTGACTGGTTTAAAAGCAGCGTCTCACCTCAAGATCATTTTTGAGATCTTAATGTGAAAAGAATCTCCAGGAGCTGGCGATCACAACGGTATACGTGATTCCATGCAAGACTGCTGACAAACTCCATTTCCGAGCCCCAATTTTTAAGGAGCCTTTGGGCGGGACGGTGGCGGGGCTAAGAAACTTTACGAATAATTCACTCCAGGTAGCGCATCTCCTGAGGAAATTCGCATTCCTCGCGAGAGTTCCTCATCAACTCCCTAACCCAGTAGAAACTGCGCTCTATTTGCGGCGAGCAGGGGAGTTGGACGGAAACCTTGCAATCCCACATTGGCTCCGGAGTCAAGGCGGAATTTTAGTGTTTCCGGACCGTGAACCCCTTTGTTCGCCACACATGGAGGACAGTTTCTATTCTATTAGGGAGTTGATGACGAACTCTCACGAGGAATATAGATTTCCTCAGGAGGTGCGCTACCTGGAGTGAATTATTCGTAAAGTTTCTTAGCCCCGCCCCTGGCTTCGCCCAAAGGGTCCTTGAAAACTGGGGCTCGGAAATGGGGTTTCTCAGCAGTTTTCCATGGATTCACGTTCACCTTGTGATCACCAGCTCCTGAAGATTCTTTTCATTTTGAGATCTCAAAAATGATCTTGAGGTGGGACGCTGCCTTTAAGGTAGAGATGAGGCAAATCACATTCGCTGCGAAATCTTTTTTTTGTTTTGTGAATCTGGTTTCGCCTTTTTGCTGCTGGATATGGCCACAGATCTGCTCCTTCATTTTTGACCCCGACGTCATACTTGTCCTCGCTTTGTTACTCATCATTATGAAAAGATAGTCCAATAATTCCGGTTATCAACTGTATCATTTAAATTTTTAAATCATCAAATGTATCATTTAAATTTGCCAAGACTGCCGTTTTGTCTATCTATAGCAACTATGACAGATAAGTACACTTTTCAATATCATTTTGAATCGTCATTCGGTGATTTTTTGCTTTGTTTCTACGGTAAGCTCTCCAGAAAGGTAAGTGCAGCCGCAGGTTCTTGGCGTAGATCGTTGTTGCGTTTCGCGGTCACTCCGATCGGCCGTATCTTTCGTGAACTTTGTGCATGGCAAATTGGTTTTCTGATAAGACATGCACTAGCGTCCATCGCGCGATTTTTCTCTTTCGATAGGCTCGGTTTCTCGAACGGGAGCTCCCACAAAAACTCGTTCGTGGAGATGATCCTGTGAGATCTCCGGAGGCTCCACCCTTTTTGAATGTCGTCATCATCTCATGTTCTCTTGACACGCGGATGTTTTCCGCGGCGTCGCATCTGTTCAATATATTTCAGTTTCTTGGAGATGCATGTTTAACTTCCATGGGTCTGCCACATTGGTAAACTTCTGTAATTTGCTACATATTCCATGTATCATGTATCCACGCATTCTATGTATGATCAGGGTCAAGCGTGTGATGGTAATCTATCAAGGTGAGGGGGGGGGGGGCAGTATGTTAGTCACAAGGTAGGAAAGGTAGGAAAATTCCCTCTTCCACTAGCGGATCCAACTTCGATTCCATGCGAGGATGCTGGTTTTGTCAACATGCTTTTTTTCTTTTAATACCATGAAAAAGAAGTGTAGGATCTTCGGCAAACACTTTCTTCTCAAGCTTTGATGTCCGTAAATTTGCTTAATTTTAGGTATATTGTCACTCAATAACTGTCAAAATCAGAAAGTCGTATAAGGAACTACCCATGCTTAGGAAAGAGCAAATCTTCCTCTATTGTAAAGTATTGAAGATGTTCCCTCTTACAAAATAACTGTGCAATTAGTCGCCCCAGAAAAACACTACCTTCTTGAACGCGCTAAAAATTAGGTTTTTTACATGCTTTTTTAGCATATAGCCGACTAAATCCTAGATACGACTATGAGAGAGGAGGTCAAGCTCTATACTCATATAAAATTTCAGCTTCCAACGTCACCTGAGACGAATTTTATTCTATTGGTAAACCGATGGTAAACCGTTGGTGAAAATGGCAATTTTCTCATCTTCTTACCCAAAAAATTTCATCCAAATTTAACCCTAACAAGTTAGATTTCTCAATACAAAAAGTAATGCATCAGAAAGCGCCAATCTTCCTGATATCAGAACAACGTAAGACGTTTTCCAATGTCACATGCCAACCCTTTTTGAATTCGTGGCGGACAACCATACATTTACACGTGTACGATTCTAACTTTGAGTGAAGTAAAGTTACTCAGACGCGACTTTCATCACTCGAAAACATCCTGACAGTTTATTTTGCTTAGACACGTGGATATTTGTGCCCAACTACTTCACATCCATTTTTCCATGTTGCAAAAACTAGCCTTCGGCGCAGAACAAACCCTGGATTAGCTCGAGTACGACTTCTGGGTCACTCCTGCTGCTTATAATGAGTGTGTAGAGTGTGCGACACACACATGTGTGACAACTGGCTGGTTTTTCTTAATCTATAAAATTTGAATAAAAAAGTCAGATATTGGAAAATTGACTTAAAAATTGGATTGGAAAAGTATCTTCTAGAAATTTCAAAAATACAATAACTGAAAATATAAGGAGAAATTAAATGTTCTGGAAGGGGGGAGGGTAGCCTCGTGGTCGACTTTTTACCAACACCACGCTTGTATACATGTGTTCCTTTTTCATTCAATTCATTCATTGGCTGCTTTTATAAGTAACACAAAACTAACGCGCAAATATTATCGACCACATCATCAGAAAACCGAGACATTGTTCACTTGTTCCAGTGAGTGTACTTGTTGTTTGTCATTCTCTTATTTATTTCTCACATTTCTAGGATGGGGGACACCAAAATTGCCAAGAAGAAATGCTTGCAACTGGATGACTCCAAGACCACATATTTTGCTGAGAACTTGGAAAATCGTTGATTTTCACAACTTGAGTGATATGGTTAATGGTTATTGTGGGAGAGGTGGAAGAAAAAAGTGGGGGAGTGCATACTGTTAATCTCTTCAGACTACCGCTGCCCTGTTATGCATAGATAAACCATCTACACCTTACCGAAGTAAGTGCCCGAGGATAAGGGGGCTCATACCACCCTCCTTCACCCCGAATGAGGATACGCAAAATTTTTAAAATTCCTCTATAAAGTGAATAAAAAAATTATGGTGCTTTAATAAGTCATTTAAATTTGAAACTCATTTTGCAGTTACTATATTGTTCTCCAAATCTCAACCGTTTCGGACTCCATTTTGGCGGAGACTGGCCTGTTTCGGCACTCCCTCACCGATGAGCGCCTAGCATTGGCTTATTCGATAAATGTTATCCAATGAGCTGCTCTGTAATTAGAGAAAACACCACACTATTGGTTAAATATAACATTGCTAGATGAATTTTTTCCTAATGCCTGATCCTCCGCACTATTGAGAAGTAATGAGTTCCTTTGACTTTTGTCAAAATTTCCCCGATCTTTAGAAGAGAAATCATCAAATATTTGAGTGCAAGTCTGTTAAGCGGGGTTCTGCTAGCAAATTATGGTTCAGTAGTGAAGGAAAGAGATGTGTTGCTAAGACTTTATTGGATATTAACAACATTTGTCGCTTGCAACAAATAAAACATCCGATGCAAAATGTATGCACTATGTACAGGGAACTCCAAATGTACGCAGACAAGGGTCGGGACCGCGGCGCGGCTCTCTTGGGCAGAGACACGGGTGCTCTGCATGCTGAGCGCCTGCATGCATGCTGCAAGGATATGTTTCTATACAAATACAAACAGAACCCTTTTAAGTGGAAAATATTTGTTATTCCTTGTCATTTATTCTTTTTTTATTATCAGAATCGAAATTTCTGCATCGATAAGCTCCTACGTTTCCGAACAAATCTTTTCTCACATCTCTGTCTACTACATATGTACTATACACGCTAATCTTTCTGCAATAGTAGTTGTTTCGCTTACAATTAGTCTCAGCGAAATGCTCGAGTTAGCTCTAGCGATGTTTGTTCTCACAGCCATTTCCCTATTGTTTACTATTCCCCAAAATCCAACGAAATGACCTCTCACACCAAGTCATTGTCACCTTTGAGCTTCTTTTTTTTTTTTGCTTTTTCCACCAACCATTTGTAGCTTTCACCTCCTTTTGTAGGCTTCACCTGCTATCATAGCTTGCTATTACAGATGAACAATCAAAATTCGAAAATTTCAGGCCGCTCCCAAAATGGGTAAACGAAGCGCCGCATTCGATGAAATCGCCGCGTTGGCGAAGCAGCGTATCATGATCATCGATGGCGCCATGGGAACGATGATACAGAGGGAGCATTTGGAGGAGCATGACTTTAGAGCAGAAGTAGGTGGTTTAGCGCCATTGTATTTCTAGGGTTCCGCCATTGGTGGTTGAATGCAACTCCATCCACGCCTTCAGTATTGGGTAAATTGGCACATGGGCCCGTATGCATCATTGAATTTACCCATGGTAAATGTGTTGACGTGCCTAGATTTACATTTTGTGGCACCCATCAACATGTCTAGCCATGCGTGACGTCTACAATAAACGGCTAGCCATGGGTATGAGATTACCCTATCGTTTCAATTATGCATTGGGACCCTGACGGGTATGCGGGGATGAAGCTCTGAGCCGCGGGCCGCGTGCATAGCTGAAATTACCCAAGGTAAACGTGTGAACGCCACGCAAATTCACCCATCGTTAGCGCGAGCGTCAACTGTTCGATTACTTTACAGCCTATCCCGGATGCATCACTGAATGTATGGGTGATTTCATACCCACGCGTAGCAGCTCGGCGTAGACATCAGGTGTAGGTAAAACGTTGGTGTTGATGGGTGCCAGGTACTCAAAGCGTAAATTTGGGTAAGTTTACACGTTTACCATGGCTGTTCTCAATGATGTGTTCGAGCCAATGGTTGCTAAACATCATTCAGATCACCCAGGGTAAAGTGGTGACGCCCGTGGCAAAGATGGGTAAATTTTTACACTTGTGTACACATTTACCCTGGGTAAGCTCAATGATGCGTACGTGCCCAGGTTTAGCTCTCATTCGACGTTGCAAAGAAGACAACTAAGTACTCGTCGAGAAAACCACTGGTTCCGCTCTAACACCCTGAACGGGGAACAACTCCGGATATTGAAAATGCCTCTTTATGTAGTAAAGTTTTCTCTCATATTGTACATACTCTGCACATCGATTATAACAGTCAATTGTTCAGGTTCTCAAGGACCATCCCAAACCGCTCAGAGGTAATAATGACCTCTTGTCAATAACACGGCCAGACATCGTCTATAAGGTTATTTTTCGCTAATTTTTTTGATTTTCTTTGGGGCTCATCCATACGGTTGTCCTTAAGTACTGCTAAGCTGATCTCGGGTGCCTTCAGATTCATAAGCTCTATCTCGACGCTGGAGCAGATTTTATTGAGACCAACACGTTCTCTGGTACGACGATAGCGCAAGCCGACTATGAGACTGAGCATCTCGTCCATGAAATCAATTATCAGTCGGCGCTAATAGCGAAAAGGGCGTGTGGCGATGTCGAGAAAGAAACTGGTGAGTTACATTCTGAGAAACTATACATACTTGTGGTGTATCCATAGAGGATTTGTGTCGCAGGTAGGAGATGTTTTGTGTGTGGTGCTATTGGTCCAACTAATAAAACGCTCTCTATTTCACCATCGGTGGAGAAACCAGAAATGAGGAATATCAGTGAGTCTCAGAAATTTCGAATTGTTTTCATACATTTACACCAATATTTGTTGTCCAGCATTCAAAGAGCTTGTGAAGGCCTACGGTGACCAAGCACGTTCGCTATTACAAGGAGGCGTAGATGTTCTCTTGGTTGAAACAGTGTTCGACTCTGCCAACGCTAAGGCGGCCCTGTTTGCCATCCGTGGACTGTTCGAGGATGAGGGTGATTTTTGAGCCATTTTCTCGGCATATTTGCCATGTAAATGTTCATCCCACGTCAGTCGCTTTATCCTCCCTCCACTTTTGCCTTTTTCGGGGCTTGTGGTCACTCTCCTCTTCACCTTTTCACAAGAGGGGGTAAAAATCACATTAAACCAGCTCCCAAAATCTTGAATTCGTTCTTCTCTTTGGCATCGTTGCTGTCTCTTGGGAAGTTCAAGCCCTCCTCCATGCATTTCCTCTATAGTTTTCATCGCTTCGACCATTCTACTCTATTAGGCTGAAGACATATGTAGCAGAAATATATCCTAGAACAATTAAGAATGGCGTGGGTGTGGTTGAACATTTATTTATTTATTATATTATTTATTTAGCGGTTTAGTACATGAAAATAAAACAAATCTCGATATCAATAAGTAGACCTATGGTGCTGATCGCAGCACTGGCGAAACTGCGAGTAAAAAATTGGTGGAGGGGAGCAGTGACCAGGAGTGGGGGATTGGATGGTATTTTAGTCTGCTGAGAAGGAAGGAGGGGGTGAGGGGGGGGGGGGGGAATGGAAGCCGTAAGATGTTCGACTTTTTATCATCACCACGCTTGACCATATTTACATAACTGTTCTTATTTTCTTGTTTGGTGTTTCTTGAAGTGGCACTATCCTACTAATTTTTGGCTTTGTTATGCTGAAACCCATTGTTTTACAGAGATTATGGAAGTTCCTGTGTTTCTATCTGGCACTATTGTTGACCTCTCCGGCAGAACGTTGTCAGGACAGACGGGGGAAGCGTTTTTGGTGTCTACCAGACAGGTATTACATTGCCTCCATATCTGATCTCTTGGATCTCATAATCTTGGGACATTGCTTCACATCCAGGGTGAACCATCTGCAGTCGGCTTGAATTGTGCTCTTGGCGCGAAGGATATGCGACCGTTTATTGAGGCGATGTCGAAGTTCTCCGATGCCTTAATCATTTGCTATCCTAATGCTGGTGAGATTGCTAGCATAACTACCCTCAGTTCTTCATATTCATAGGCTTCACGTAATCTCTAGAAGAGCATAACACGCAGTGATTTGTGGACGCACTACCCTTCCTAAACTGTTTACGAAAGAAAGTTCTGTAGAGCGTTATGCCGGCAGGACTATAAGACGAAGTGATTTCTGTATAGATATGAATTTCTTACTTCTTCCGGTCTCCCAAACGCACTTGGTGGCTACGATGAGACAGCTGAGGATATGGCTCTAGCGCTTAAACAATTTGCTATGGACGGATTGGTGAGTACTTTTTTACTTAAACGAGTACTGTAATTAACCAGTTTACACTATTCGTCCACCTGCCCCAGAATCAGATAAGAAGCTTCTGTAAAACTCCGCTTGGGGGGAGTGGTTTTTTATGCGCTGCTCCAGAAAATCATGCTCTCTTTGCTCCTTAACCTCATTTTTCTAAGGTTACGGCTGGTATCTCACGCAGCTTTCTGAAACTTCGCGCAGAGTGAGTGAATACTGTATCTATGTTTTAGGGGAACTTATGGGTTAGAAATGAAGATGTTCCCATTCGTGTAAAATATAACGTTCGAAAAGACGATTTATGACATTCACTTTCCTATTTTCCCATTATTATATACCAGCCGGATGCCCACCATTTTAATGGCTTATTTTATTTAAAAAATTCTGCCCGCCAGAACCAACTTTTGGTGAAAACCGTAGCTTCTCCTTCTTGTTTTCCTCTCTCACTTCTCCACCTTTCTCCACCACTACCCTCTTCCCCCACTACCACCCCCCCCCCCAACACTCTCCCACCCACCCTCCTTTCACTTTCATCCCCAATGGTTCCCTACTCTCCCCGCGCTCTCTACCCCGCCACTATCCCCCCCTCTCCCACCACCCTCTCTCCACTCTACCCCCTCAATCTCCTTCTACTCTCCCCCATATATTCTCCAACCTCACTTCTTCCCCCCCCCCCCACTCTCACGCTGCCTGCACCTAAGAATTCTTGAATTTTCCCATAATTTTTTTTAAACCGTACCTGCCCATCTGCGCAGAATACGGCGCGCCACCACAACCTGTGGTGCACACGCACGCACAAGGTCACAAAATTTCTGGATTATATACCAGGTATGATTGTGTGGATACAGACAGTCGCTACATCCCGTAACTAACAGTAATTCGTCTCTCTCCTGATGCATCATCGCGAGAGTTGTTTTTTGTCAAGATTTGCTACCAGTATGATGTAGTTCAGGTTAATATTGTCGGAGGATGCTGTGGTACTACACCGGACCATATATCAGCGATGGCAAAAGCATTGAAGGTACTCCGTTCATGGCATATCAATAAGTTCTCAAGAAAATCTTTTGCTCCCGTATTACGAGAGCGGCAATATATCCAGGAACTTGCAGTTGAGCCACGCACATAGAACACTAAGTCTTTTTTTTTGAAAATTAGCCACTTCAAGTGATCTTTAATTTGAATGCACGGTAACCCAGTAACCCCTTATACAAAAAAAGACTCAAAGAAATATGCCTCCCCCTCTGCTCATCAGTAAGAGAGGGAGGCGTACGAGTTGTTTATAAAGAACTAAACTAACCTCTCCATCCTATGTACTCCCTTATAAGAGCCTAAGCGAGGAAATAAGCAGTAGTAATAAATAGAATCCAGCAGAAAATCCAGGAGAAGTGAAAATAATAGGTGGTGTTCCTCAAGCTTGTGTATTTGAACTTTCCTCCTTTAACGCTGGAATTCCTTTTTTTGCGTTAGAAAGGGTGTTGTTGTAGTTGGTGCTGGAATTCCCAACAAAAAGTCACATTGCCATCGGTTTCCTTTCACGATGCTTGAGTACAGCGCTTATGAAGCCAGTTTTCAGGGAATCGCTCCGCGACAGCCTCCTGTTGACCCGCATGCTGGCAACATGCTGTTGTCAGGACTGGAGCCGATGACTGTTGGACCATTCACTAACTTTGTAAACATTGGAGAGCGATGCAATGTGGCTGGATCGCGGAGATTCTGTAACCTGATTAAGAATGAGAATTATGAGGTAATTCAACCGAAGTTTAGCTCTTTTTCTTTCTTGATATTCCTGACATTTCAGTTGAAAAACATAATTGTTTCTGCAAGGCAGCATTTGAAAATTTCTATTTTAATTTGATGTAATGGTATCTACTTTGCTCTGGAATTAGCACCTTTTTATATGTTATACTATAAATGTCCATCTTCCGTATTCTCATGCTCCAAATTCGACTTTACTCCTCTGGCCCACATCAGCTCAACTTCCTCTTAAGGCTGCTATTGATGTCGCCCGTGTACAAGTTGAGAATGGCGCGCAAGTGCTAGATATCAACATGGATGATGGACTGCTGGATGGACCATTTGCAATGAGCAAGTTCTTGAGACTCATAGCTACGGAACCAGATGTTGCCAAGGTGTAGCATTTGATTTAATTCAATTCCTCTATTATATTCTTCTCACGCTGGGGTAGATTGTTGCAAATGTCATTGATCAAGCAGAAGAAAACTCTATTTGTGTTAAATTAATCAAAGGATTATTGGATGGGATGTGAGAAATTTTTAATAACGTTGTGGTTGTTTTCCTTTCGATTTAGTTTTTTTTTGTGTATTTGGTACATCCTCGGCTGGTCCTATATTTCACATAGCGTCGTGAGCGGTACGGATTCTCATAACTGTCAGTTTTGGTCGATACATCGCTTGTGCGCGAATCAGCGATAATCGATACGTATCAAAATCGATGTCGCCTGGTAGACGGCGACATAGTGAGCTATACACCTCGCGGACTATAGCAAAAGTTTTCGTTCTGAAATGTGTAATGTTTTTAGGTCCCAGTTTGCATTGATTCTTCTGATTTTTCTGTAATTATTGCTGGCTTGGAGTCGATTCAAGGAAAATGCATTGTGAATTCGATTTCCCTCAAAGAGGGAGAGAAGTCGTTCATAGAACGAGTAGGTGCTTTCGTATAATTTGATTACAACTTAGGAGTTTTTTGACCTTTTCTTGTACATTTCAGGCTCGTCTTATCCGAAGGTACGGGGCAGCTGTAGTGGTCATGGCATTCGATGAGGAAGGCCAAGCGGCCGAGACGCTACGAAAGTACGAGATCTGCGAGCGCAGCTACAGGTAAGGGGGTGTGGTTCGTTGCGCAATGGAAGACAGCTGCAGAAATTAGAGAAGAAGAGAGAGAGGGAGAAAAGCAGGAATTAAGCGCAAGCGGCTCAGATATCATCTCGTTTGAAACAAACCACACATGCAGTTGTCTTGACAGGTTGGATTGCTGGTAGCGAACGTACTATTAAACCTCGTATGAACTTCTTTAAATCAGTTCTCGCGATGAATCTGAGCTCGGTATCTTTTGCATGCCTATTAATCAACAGTAGGGACATAGTTTTCATTGAAGGTTCATATATTGGCTGTACATGCTCATAAGATCAAGGAATTGAAGCAAAATTTTTGCCTGCGCAGACAGTTAGTTTCCTCTAAGTCGTCCTTCTTGGGGTCGCCACCCCCCCCCCCCCCCATTGTCAGCCAGACAACTTACGGCTTTTTTGTGTCTCGTTTCTCAAGTTCTTCATCATTGTTTCTGCTTTATCTTTTTTAAACTTCCTACCATTAAAGTGTTCAGTTACACTGCTATTTAATATCTATCCATTTAAAGGATACTCACAGAAGAAGTCGGTTTCGATCCATGTGATATCATTTTCGATCCTAATATTCTCACAATTGCTACGGGTATGGACGAACATGCTAATTATGGTGCATACTTCATCGACGCAACACGAATGATTCGGGTGGGAACGTTCTTTGAACTTCTAGCGTATGAAACTGTGAAATTGTTGCTGAGGATGCTATGCGTTGAGATAAATTTCTGATCCATGAGCGATTTTCAGGAAAATCTTCCCGGTTGTCATGTTTCTGGTGGAGTCTCAAATATTTCGTTCTCTTTCCGTGGGATGGAGGTTTGTTGTTCTCCACTTATCAGGGATCCGCGCAAACTCATGCTTTTAATTCACAACACGAGACCTGTATGCACTGTCAAACATGGTCAGATCCTCAGAGTATCACTTCGATAACTCACTACCGCATTGGTGTGCTGGCTGTTTTAACCAAACCGTAGCAACTGAGTGACCGAGAAGGTGTAATGCGTTCCCCTAGGCGCGATGGTAAGCAGCAGAGGAAAAAAAAACATGAGAAAGTGTGCAGCGGTACGAAAGGTTGGCGAGAAACGTTGGCAATATACGCAAATACTCAACCATCGTCGACTCCGAAAAAAGTGTATCATGATGCAGACTCATAGGTGGAGCTCCGAAAGTTTGGATCCCTAGCCCTCGATGCCTCGCGTACGAACTTGCAGTACTATCCACTCGGCCACCCAGCTGCGCTCTTGGTGGAGATATAGCGGTATCACAAAATTTCCGGCCTAGACTACTTTCAAAAGGTCTACGTGACGAAATTTTGTTGTAGTAAAGTATAGGTCCCTCGAACACTAATTCAGTTTTCTTGGCTCAATTTCAATTTTTTAAACCGTTCAAAGAGCTCTTTTCATCACATGAGGCAGAGCATCTTCCAACATTTGACTTTAGCTCATTTTCGAGCCTGAATCTCATCGCTCGAAGACGCGGTTCCGCATTTTCACGCAGATGATAGTTGCTGGGTGCCAGACCCGGATTAAAGGACTTGTGATTCAATTATTCGAATCCGCGTTCTCGTGTGGCAGCACCCGCAACTCTTGATCTACGGACCGGTGCGCTGTGAAGAAATATGTGAAACCCACCATGGTTAGGCTAGAAAAAACGTCACTATTATTTTTGAACTGATCAGCATGGGAATATGAAACTTAGCATGGCGGCTTTGAAGACTTCAGGCTATACCACCGCACTTAAAGTTTCGAGAAAAAAGGAATGGAACAGGTCGAGGCCGAAAACTTTTTGATTCCCCTATAGATAATCGACATGCTCTTTCCACCATATAGTTTTCGTTTTGAAGTTGCAGCTTGAGTTGGTGCAGTTCCTTTGTAGGGGTTTTGTTGATCGACGGAAACTACCTACATCTAAATGTTTAGGCGGTTCGTGAAGCTATGCATTCCGTATTTCTCTATTATGCTATAAAAGCTGGAATGGACATGGGCATTGTGAATGCTGGAGCGCTTCCCGTGTATGAGGATATTCCCAAGGTGAGGCTCTTTTTGATGTTTTTTCCTCATTTTACAGGGTGCACCATAAGTTCTTGCACTCCACATTTCGTACCAGCAGAGCAGCGGGATTCAACGCAATGGCATGAGCTCTATGGCCACACTAAGCCAACTCAATTGCAACTCAAATAACCTAACAGATCGGGAATTCGTCGTCGTTTCGATTTGCAACAGCTCAAAGTAGAGTGGGGTGCGCCCATCGCGGCACGGTGCTATTTCTCGTCCCAAAGCTTTCCCTCAGCTTCCGACTTCACACTTGTATATAATGTACCTCTTGATTTGCTCTTAAACATGGTAGCATGCAACAATCCATAGGATTAAGACTGGTGCTGCATGAGGGTTAGCTCTGAGCACAGAATCTCCTTCACGCACCACTCCATAAGGCGCACTTGTTCCATGAGGAGGTTCTGAGTCTTACTGAAACGCCACGTTTGGCGTATTCAATATGAATTGAATGCAGCAAGGTCCCTTCTCACTCAAAATGCTGTGCAAGTATGCTGTATCCCAGAAAATGATTACTCACACTACTATACTTTTTTATTGGCATCATCAATTCGCTCATAAGAGCTCGGCCAGGAAAAAAAAACCTCTTTGCACTACTTCACGCTGCAGTTGTAATTGGGAAAATGAGGCAAAACTTTAAGACGAACGACAGAGGCATGATGGAGAGCTGAGATAGCTTAGCACCGTTAGGAACGAGAACTAAAAATGTGGCGATTGATGTTCTTGCGACATTTCGTGTGAACCTTTCATCTCCATAATTACAGCGGATTTTCTCCATATATGCTTCGATAATGAATTTGGCATGAACCGCAGTCTTTACATAATGGAATTTGGTAGAAGGCTACGCGAATTCGCTCTTAATATTGGTGCGAAATGCAAACAGACAAATCATGCATATTTGCACCCTTAACACTAGCGCAATGGCCGAAATTCCTTTCTTGTCGTCATTTACGATTTTGTTGCGAAACTTAAGTAATTTTTCGCAATGGTAAAAAAATAACATAAAGTGGCGGTAAGTCGTAAGTCGTAACCAAAAACATACCTGGTCTTCGCACGTGACGAGTAGTAGGAGGCTTCCATTCCGTTATTAACAGTATCAGGAGAAGCTCTACGGTTTCGGAATGGGTTTCGAAGAAGGATATAGTACAAAGCTGAAGTTGAAGAGTAATTTATGCTTCATTGCCTTCTTTTAGTGGTTTTGAGTCAATTCTTACACCTGGGAGCCTGAAACCTTTGTTGAAAAATTGCAAATAAAGTGTTTTGCTGTACGGTCGGTTTCTAATGCCTGCTCTAGGAAAGGATTTTCTCTCGGAATACTGACAGTATACGTATGCCTAACTACTAGGAAGGAATTGAATTTTAATGAAATATTTCCGTTTTAGGACCTTTTGATATTGATTGAAGACCTATTGTTCAACCGAGATCCAGATGCAACGGAAAAAATGCTTGTGGTGGCTCAGGATATGAAGAAAGGAGGTAAAAAGGCTGAGAAAACTGAGGAATGGCGCAATTTCTCTGTCGAAGAGCGTCTAAAGTATGCACTTGTCAAGGTAAGTCTATCAAAGCTTTAGGATAAGCAAGAAAATCACTGCCATTCAAGGGTATTGACACCCACGTTGTGGAAGACACCGAGGAAGCGCGCTGTATGACAGACAAGTACCCCAGACCACTGAATGTCATTGAGAGACCGCTCATGGATGGAATGGCTGTTGTGGGAGAATTGTTTGGATCGGGTAAAATGTTCCTGCCTCAGGTGAGTTTTTCTTACCAGAAGTGTCGTTGGACAATGGTAAAGAAAATATTGAAGGTGATCAAATCGGCCCGGGTGATGAAAAAAGCAGTAGCTCATCTTATCCCATTTATGGATAAGGAGCGTGAGGAAAACATCAAGAAGATGGGATTGACTGATGATCAGGTTAGTCACCTTTCCTGGTAACTAAGCCCTATTGGGGGGATGGGTGGGGGGAGGGCGCTGCTGGCAGAAAGGACTCGTCTAAAGCAATTGAAGATTTATTTTTAAATTAACTGAAGATTTATTTTCAAATTTAGGCCATAGAAGGTAAACATCTTGAAAATTATAGTTAAGATGGGCTAAAGCAACAATTTTGTCAGCTTCGTAGAACGTCTCGTAGAATAACATTAGATTGTCGGAAAAGTATCCCGCCACTTACTTTTGTATCTTATATCAAATTACTATTTTATTAGTGAAAAGGAATAATGATAATAATAATCATGCAAAAGAAGGTTTCATTTCTGTATTAAAATTAGGCAGATGTGGAGCGTTACAGTTGCAAAGGGCGTAAGGGCCAAGCTCTGCGATTGGTCAACTCATTTAACGCCCCAATGGCAGAGTTGCTTGGCGCCATTTATTTCATGTGTAAGGCTCTAAACCTAAAACAAGTTAACGCAAACCCCCCACCTTTTCCTCTCGCGATCTCTATGCTCACTCATATGCATGGTATGTGCTGTATTCTCTCTTTAGAGCCCTTACCAAGGCACCATGGTTCTCGCTACTGTAAAAGGAGATGTTCACGATATTGGAAAGAATATCGTAGCTGTTGTGTTAGGATGTAATAACTTCAAGGTACAATTTATTTCGATCTCTTGATGTATAATTTATACTTTGTGACCTTATCATTTCTGTAGGTAGTAGACCTCGGAGTGATGACACCTTGCGAAGTGATCATCAAAACTGCGATTGAAGAGAAGGCTGGTGGGTGACGCTTAAGTTTTTTCATGCTTTCATAATCATCAAACAATCTATTTTTCTTTGAATTCGAATGTAAACTGTTAGAATAATCTATTTTTGGAAAGAAAGACCTGCTGAAACGATTCATTTCAGACTTCATCGGATGCTCAGGACTAATCACCCCGTCACTCGATGAAATGGTTCATGTAGCCAAGGAAATGGAACGAAACGGGCTGAAAATTCCGCTGCTCATCGGTAACGTTTCGACTTGAAGTCTCGTTTAACATTGTTAAAGTTGTACGGAGAAACAGGAATTAATTGAGCTGAAGTTTATAAAAAGCTAGGAACAACATGCCTCCGCCATGAATCATATTTATTCCTTACTAACCCGGTTGCGCCGTCAGTCCAGCCGTTCTTAGCTTAGTCTAGACTAGAAATCTGCTCCGTAGTGGGGCTAATTTTCATATGTCCATTGACGTTTTGTACTTAAGGACTTAAGCCATGGAAGGTGTTATTTAGGCGGTGCTACCACGTCCAAGACGCACACAGCTGTAAAGATCGCTCCACGTTACAGTAATCCTGTGATCCACTGTCTCGATGCCAGCAAGTCCGTTGTTGTGGTAAGTTTCCATTGCAAACGAATTGTCGATTTTGATGATGTTTTTGAGATTTCTCAGAAGCAATACCTTACTTCAACTTTTTCCACGTAAGGCTGCCGGTTTACTTCTTGACAAGTATAACGCCTAGCATAGCTGTCGCCTAGCCAACTTCAATTTTGGTACATATTGATTGTGGGCAATCCGATACCGGCAACTCACCACCCACAGTCTGTACGTATCAAAAATGAATTCGCTACAGCGACGGCGATGTTACGTGCTATACTCCTCGAGGTGAACGTAGACCCGCAGTATGAACACTAACTGGAAGAGTTATGGAATGCTGATCGTAACACTATGCATCACTCTCTGTAAAACTGCAGAAGAAATCATTTCCAACCCTTCTGTCGCAGAAGAAGTTAGGGCGGAGCTCTCACGCGATGCTGGACGTACGTCACAATAGCGTCTGTGCCAACCACTCTCCAGCGTGTTCGACATGTTTGGTGCCATCGATCGATAATGTTTTGACCCTTTGTCAATCGATGGAACGAACCTGTGGAGAAGGGTTGTACACTAGAAAAATTTCAGATTTCGTTAATCCGTTAATTCGTTACATTAGGCCAAAAGTGGCCTTTAGGCGTTAGTGCGTTAATTCGTTACGTTAGTAACGCACAGTCCTGATGTGGAGCATGTTGAAGGAGTGCGGCTGACACGGAAGCATTTGTGACGAAAATCCAGCACCGAGTGGAAGCCCCGCCCTAACTCTCCTCATAATAGATAGCTCAACGACTGTCCTTCCCGAATTTGTACAGGGAATTATGTGTATTATTGGGTATGTGTATTATAGCTTGGCCATGTTCAAGATTCACATTTATCTGGACTGCTCAGCGTCTCGTGAGCAGTCCAGATAAATGTGAATCTTAAACATGGCCAAGCTACAACATAGTTTTCTATGCACTTTGATGAGAATTTCCCATATTCAGTGCTCCGCTTTGTCCGATGAAACCACAAGAGATGCTTTTCTTGCTGATATTAATGAGGAATATGAAGAGGTGATGTTCTCAAAGCGAAGGGAACTAAGGAAGAATCTATAAACTTGTCAATTTTAGGTACGACAAGAGCACTACGAATCCCTGAAGGAGCGCCGATTCACCGCCATAGAGGTCGCCAGATCGAAAGCCCTGCACATTGACTTCGATAAATTTGCTCCTGGTAGGCACTCAATCGCCGTTTTGCTTTTTCCAGTATGAATTCAGAGATTGCGAAATACACTGCTATTTTGTAGTGAAGCCATCCTTCCTTGGACGGAAGGAATTCGTCGACTTTGACCTCCAAGAATTAATACCATACATTGACTGGAAGCCGTTTTTTGATGTGTGGCAACTGAGAGGGAAGTATCCGAATCGAGCATATCCAAGGATTTTCAAGGACGAGCAAGTAGGGGAGGAAGCGAAGAGGGTGTTTGATGTGAGTGTGAATGTTTTCAAGTTTTTCAACCGTCAAGCAACCTTCGTTGCACAGGGCTGGAACATTCTATAAGTTTAGTATAGATAGCACGCCGGTGAAGTTGAAAAATATGTGCTTGTCACCACAAAAGCACATCAACCAGCTGTGACGTCGTGGGAGTCCCCTCACATAGCAACGATGTGCAATTTTTGTATTTTTAGGATGCACAAAGATGGCTAAGCAAAATTATCGGGGAGAAGAAACTCAGAGCAAACGCTGTTATAGGATTTTACGAAGCTGGGTCTCAAGGTGATGATATTCACGTGAGTTACTGTTTGTCATAGGTTTTCGTAATCGTATTATGTACAATAACCTCTTGTGGAGTACGGCGGGTTTCCTTCACCAGCTGTTTACGTATCGCAGTCCAGGAAACACACGGGAAATTCTACTCAGTGCCTCCGTGCCCTTTGTCATATTCTTCTGCCATTTCTATAGTAATTTTTCGAATAACTTTTCCCAACCCCTTCAAAATGCTGAAAGATCTGGCGGTGATGGTAATCCCAATGTCCCGTTCAGTGCCTAACTGCAAAGGTTGTCACTGATGTGCCGATATTTCTGTTCATTACAGCTGTGTGGATTATTATATACATACAATCGGCCAATATTTTCATGATTCACTGAATTCCCTAGTTGAACGAAAAAGCAGGTTTCCTGAGAAGTGCGGATGTCACATTGTTAGCCATGTACTTATTTTCACCTGTAACTTTAATATAAAGTTGTCAGTGTTAATTAGTGTAGTTAGCGTAACTAATCGCATGCTTTCGTATGTATACTTCTATTTGGCATACATCTTACGTTATTTTGCCATTTAAACAGTCCCCCTGCAATTCATTTTACTTCATAGCACTTTTCACGTTATAAAGATAATTAACCTACGTACGTAACTGCATGTCGTTTGAGAGGCACGGCATTTCCTGTTAGGTTAAAAGCACTACCACTGCACTCGTTAATATCAAATCATAAAGTGTAGATGGCAGTCCGTACAGGCCATTCAGTTCAAATAGAATCGCATTATGAAAGAGTAGATGGCAGCTCATTCAGATTACCTTTGGTTCTAAGAATGCTAGAAAGGCAGTCCGGAAATTTCAAATCAGGTTAAATATCAAGTGCGAACACTTGCGAGCAGACGAATGTTTGCCTTTGAACAAGTGTTTTTCACTCGTAATTATCTTTTCTCCTATCAATTTTCAAAGTGACGTTAGTTCCGATGTACAAAGATGAGCGGTTATGGAAGCTTTCCGAAACATCATTTATTTATTTACTTATTTATTTATCCGATATCCCAATACAATTGATGTGTCAAGAGAAACAATCGCTTACGAAAGGCAAACTCTGACGATGAACTGAGACTTTGAGTTGGTTACCTGTCTGAGAATGTCTACCTACGTCAAAATTGATTGGTAACACAAACACAATGGCCAAGATACCCCCCTCCCCTATTCAGTTGAGGAACGGCGAGAACTAGGAGTATCTAGGTGATTACGTAGGTTTGCATGCTTTGATTAGATTACTCGTTGTTGCAAAATCTGCAATGTCTCAGAAAAAAAAGAAGCGCTCGAAGATTGGATTTTTCCGCTTTATTAACGTGTTTCCGAAAGTTTTTGTGAAACTTCTTTTGTTCAGTGAACTAGATGGAAAAAATGTGTTCTAACACCCAGATATGAGTCTTCAAGCTATCCAGGAACATCGTTTTTGTCTTTGCCACTGCCTTCAGTTCGCGCTCCTTCTTAGAGTATAAATCCTTGTGCCGCTGTCGCTTAGGCGACATCGATTTTGATAGGTATCGATTGTCAGTAATCCGTGCGGGTGCAACAATGCTGTGCTCAAAATCGACACGTACTGAGATAGTTCCTGCTAGCGACGGCGATGAACGATGCTATACTCCTCATGGAGTACTAAAGCAGAGTTTCATAGGCAAGTACTACAAGCGCTACGGGTCCCATTAAAGCCTCACAATCGGACGTATCCCTGAAAACAAAATTTTGCTCCTACACGGAACCTGGATTTTCTAATAATCAATCTGCTTCCTGACTTCAATGTTTTTCGATTCAATTTTGGTACAATATGTATGTGTGGGCTCAAAGGTTCATGTTGTTGTTTACATTGTTTGACGACTTGTTCAGAAGTTCTTTTTATGCTTACTTTGTAGGTCTTTGAAAATGGTGTGAAAACAGCGACATTCTATGGATTGCGGCAGCAGTCTGGAAGAGAGCACGATCAACCACATCTTTGCATGAGCGACTTCATTAAGCCGCTACAGAATGGTGAGAAGTCCCCCCCCCCTTACTCGTTCATGAATTTTTGCACAAAATTCTATAAATTCTGGTAATACTAGCGAGCAGGTGCTTTTTCAAGATTGAAACTGAAATCCTTCACTGGATACCTTTCCCCGGAGTTTTTGCATTAATCAAATCTCCCACATGTTTTGCACTTTTGGATATGGAATTTGATTTCAGGTGCTCCGACGGACTACATAGGTGTGTTCGCCTGTAGTGCTGGCATAGGCGCTGAGGAGTATTGCAAGATACTGGAGAAAGACCATGATGACTACGGGAGTATTATGGTTAAAGTGAGTCTTTTGCCGTTTTATTGCTGGGTTAGGAGTTTGCGCAGATGCAGTAAAAATCCATAGCTGGCAGAAGTCTTCATAGCGAAGAGAGGAAAATTAATAGCAGGAATGAAAACTATTATGTCATAAGTAATTCGCAAAGAAAAGCGGAACACCGCTGTGTGGCAAAGTTTTTCTGTCACCTACCAAATGTGAGTTGCCGACACCTGCGACGGGCTGCCTACCGGTCGTGCGGGAACCAGCGCCGCCAGACGGTAGCGACCGAGAACGATATACTTCTCGAGGACCCGCTATAGCAGGGCCTTCATTGCTGGAGTTTTCCTGTCCACTCTGGCTGTGTGAGGGCCGGAACAGGTATTCTGAGGGTAATATTGATAAACTGGTACCATTTTAGTTCTGTACGTCTATCGCCTGCATCAGCTTCGGCTTATTGAACTTTTGTTCTGTTCACTCCTCGGATGTATGTACACGTAGCTTTTGTACATGTGAACTACTACCTGCTTCTCGAGGCTTTAAATTTCAAGCGAGGTATAGCACCCTGCGTGGTCGTCGCCGGTGGCATCAATTTTGATGTTTATTGATTTTGGAAGTGGCTTAGTTTGCGTAACTACTACACGTGAAACCAATATTCGATATGTATCGAAATCAATTTCACCTTGAGCAAAAGCGACATAATATGCTACACTCCGTATGGAGTATAGATGCAGAGTTCGAGACCGAAATATTACAAGAGATGACTAAAATTTCTTATCGCATTCTTTCCCATGATAGCGTTTCATGGTCCCCCATGATTCCTCAAGGAAAAGTAACGAGAGTTTCAACAACTTTGAATGTAACTGCTGCTAGTACCGCAGCGAGCACTTGTCCGAACTCCAAAAAAATTCAACGAAAAATGGTGCAAATGGAGTAGGAATTCTAGTTAGTAACATTTGAAGAAATTTGAAGATTTCATACTAACTGGGTAGATCAGCAGAATTGCTGTAAGTTGCGGTTTGATGAGCTCTGAACAATCAGCTCCAACTCATTGTAGGCGCTAGCAGATCGTCTAGCCGAAGCATTTGCCGAGTACCTTCATCGCCTGGTCCGAATTGATTTATGGGGGTATTCGACATACGAGGTAGTTCACTTATTTTTTTTTATTTCTTGATGTTCTGATTCACCATTCCAATTGTTCTAATTCAGGATTTAACTCCTGCTGACCTGCTCGCTGTGAAATATCACGGAATAAGGCCTGCGCCGGGTTACCCTACGCAACCAGACCACACGGAGAAGAGGACGTTATGGAATTTGCTGAAGGTGGGTGGAGGATTTATGTAGTGGGGGATTGTGGATGTTTATGGATTTGTTCTCGCAGATCCTCGTCTCTAATAAATTCAAATTTAGCCCTTTTTAGGGTGAATGTCACTATTTTTCTATTAATTGTTAAGATTCATTCCCTATATCCGTTACGGTTACATATCCGTTATGGCATTGTTAAGCACTGTACTCTCACCTTTGAATCCATGTAATATTCTATTTAGGCTGAAGATAATGAACTACAGCTAACTGAACACCTTGCGATGCTGCCGGCAGCTTCAGTCAGTGGCCTCTACTTCGCCAGCCCCTCCAGCAGTTATTTTGCCGTAGGCAAAATCGACAAGGATCAGGCTCGTTTATGAACCCATTTGCATTCTTATGAGTGGAAATCCTAATACTATGGAAAAATGTGCTAGTATGACAGTGAAAAGCTTGTTGAAGGGAATTGGCTTACATATTTGCACGTTCGATTTCCTTATCTGTTTACAAGTAAATAAGCTTTAAAAAATCTTCGTTACCCTCGAAAGTTTCGGTGTGTCTTTGCTTTGTGGAGGACTTTAATTATGTAAAGAAAGGAATTTCACCTTAAAATTAGATAATCCTCCTGAAGGTTAATAAGGAGTGAATAGAAATAAGGTAGTAAGATGATAAAGAATTGGGAGGATATATTCGTGCACAACTGTGGCTGTGGCTGATACCGGACTTTTACAGGCACTAGCAAAAGCAAAAAAAAAGATAATCACAGCAATGGAATCGTTGAAGATTGGTAAAATATAGTAAATAAATAATATCGAATTGTTTGTTTGTCGAATTGTCCTATCGAATTGTTTTCATTATTTTCCTATTTAATGGTTTTGACTAGATTCTTCTCAGTTATCACGGAGTTTTTTCTTTGTATTAGAAACACTATGAGTGTATTTATGAATAAATAAATAAATAAATAAATAAATAAAAGAGTTCAGAATGACTGTTGCCAACTGATCCTGAAATTACTGAATTTAGGTCACAGACTATGCTGCACGTAAAGGCACCACTGTCGAGGAAATGGAACGATGGCTGTCACCTATCCTTGGCTATGAAGCGGACTAATAATTGAATTTATATATGTTCTGTCTCTAACACATTTTTTATCACTGATCTTAGCATTTCTACCTCGTGAAACTGACCGCATGTGATATGACTCACTTCAAGTGCACTTAGAATTCCACTGCTGTGATTTCTTCATGTCTTCCAATTTTAGAGCCAAAGTTATGGCAACGGATTTGAGTGATTGCTATGTTGTTATATTGTTGTGATTTTGCTTTTTAATTTATTATTAGTCTAGATTGTGCCTTTAGCAGGTGAATTGTACTATATCGTTATTCATGGGCTGATGGAGTACCGACGAATTAATGAAATTAAACATCTAATAAAGCTGACATTGAATGAGTCTTTTTCAAGTTGACTGGAATGCAGTTGTTTTTTTTTTTCATTTTAGTGATCAAATCAGGAGCCACTCAACTTCCTAACTATAAGGGGTGAGATGGGAGTCAAAGAAATAGCGGTTGCTCCTGAACCAGCTTCGATAAGGCTGAGACACATTACAAAAAGTGAAGGACGTCGAGCAGTGGATGGCTGGAGGCTCTTCGCGATGCGGAGTCCACATCTCATTATTAACGGTCCCATATTGCCTACAAAAGTGAAAAAAATAGTCCTAGGTTCCAAGCCGGGATGTTCGGAGATGGTATTTGCATCCTATCCTGGCTTTCCTGTAGGTGTCGTATATAATACTCTACCCGTATATATTCTGCCCAACTCGTGAAACAAGAAACTGCATTACGAGTAGTGCATCCCGCTATCTGTAAGCATTTCCGAGTTTGAAAGGGTTTCCTACGAAAATCAGACAAACGAAAGAGTTTCCGAGTTTGAAAGAGATGCAGCAATCTTTAGCTCCAAAAACGCAGGGGAGACCCAGGGCGAGAAGGCAGGGAAAATGCATTCAACTCGCTTTGTGCCACTTCCCAATTAAACCTCAATCTCCTGTAGCAAACTGCCGATAATTTTTGCACTTGTACGCTGCAAAGTTTATCTAACTGCCGATAATTTTTGCACTTGTACGCTACAAAGTTTATCTATCTTTTTAATTAGCCAACCTTCTTCCTTACGCGTGTGTAATGGGCCTGATCAGTATGTACCCATCTATTTACAGGTAATACATATTATTCATCAAATCAGTCGGCCGAATTTCAAGTAGTGGAAAGATTCATAAGCTTGATGCACAGTCGGTTTTTGTCACATGCTGGATGGGATTTCACATGTGTGATAATATGGAGGGCAGAATATTATACAGAAAGAATATTGTATACCGCACCGGGACCAAAACTCACTTTGAAGACAGTACGCGCTGAAGTTTTCGTTTTGGAGATTTCGCGAATTACGTGGTTTTAAGGGACTCATATCCGAGGATGAAAGAGAAAGAAAGGTGCGGGAAAACGAAGAAAGGTGCTGCTGTTTTCTATGCGTATAAGAGAAGCGCGAAAGAGGTGCGTGAAGTTGTTTTACAGTTTTGACGCGCCTCGCCCTACGCTTAAAGGAAGTGTGTCGCCTCGTTTTCGTGTCTGAGCTTTTACCAGATTCTGAATCACCTCGACACGCTGAATCCAACGGTATAGCTAAAATGTTACAGAAAGGTCTTTAAACCCTACTTTTAATAGTTTTTTCGGGACGGGATTTGTAACACTTTGTCGAGCCGAGTGGACGCGTGAAGCCGTTGATCTCATCGATCGGACACGTCTAGACGTGTTGCTCAGACGTGGCGGGCAGCCAGCACATTCACGTACCGCTCCGCCCAGGTGGTCCGTGAACTGCACTTTCGACTCTCCGAAAACGGGGTTTTCGTCATTTCTATGAGCTCTGACGTACATCTTTGGAATTAGCGTGACGAGGAGGTCTAGAGTCTATTGGTATTTTCAGCTCACGAAACGAGGTGACACACTGCCTTTAAGCATAGGCGTGGTCAACTGTGCAAGCTCGTACTGCGAGCTGCGTTAGGGAATGCTCTGGAACATTCTTTGCCGCTGCGTCAAACGGCAAATTGAACAATCTCTGCTGCTGCTGGAGTTGGATTGTATATGCTGGTTCTTTTGTTTTGTTTTCTTTTATTTTCATAGTGATTTCCTTCATAGAACTTGTGTAGACAATTATCGGAGTCTGGGAACAGATGTGTTCTCCTTTATATATGAAAAAAACTTCAATTCCCCTTCTTTAACTCCCCTTTAATTGTGGCAAGCTGCCCCGACTCTAGTTGAAAGGCGAAAAGTCAGCATGCAGCGAATGACTTCTCGCGTAGCACCGAGCCTCTGAAACTGTAAAAAGCCCTTGAAAAAAAAAAACACAAGACCTGTGTCTGTTCTTATCGCGTTCCCTTAATACTCATTAGTTCCGCACTTGTGCATGTGAGTGAGCCCGCGTAAGCTAGCGCGGACGAGCACCAGAAAGTTCACATTGAAATCAGCGCTGACGTCAATGTTCGCGGGTAAGTGGAAATTCTTTGTGTTGTACTAGCTGTTATAATTCTCTAGCAACGGATTGCAGGGCAAACTTCCTACTTCGGAAGTAGGTTTCCGTGTACAGCTTCGTTCTGGAAGGTTCAATTCTCCCGAATTGACGTCCGAAACACCCACATTACGCTGTGACCCAATTCGTTTCTCCGTATGTATTATACGTTACCAGACTTCAGCAGGTACGGAACTCGAGGCAAGTGAGAATTCGTATGAGGGGAACTGAGCAAGGTCGGCTTCGTACCAGGGTTAGCGGCTCTGCTTCACGCACGACGATCGTTCAGAGATTTGACAGAAATTTAAGAATTAGTCTATAGCGATGAAAAGGAATACTGTTAATTACATATGCGCAACAAAGTATTCCTAAGAACCATTACAAAGACCTGGAAATCGGAGTTTCGAGTGCATTCAGCTAAAGTTGAGAGAGTGGCATTATTCTCCGCTGTGCCACCGGTGTTGGTTGCAAGAAGCTCGGTTGTTTTTAACAGGTGTTACGGTCTAAACGGTAGAGTGCTTTGCCTGACGTAGTAACGATATTGCAAAGAACCAACTCTAAAGCGAAAACCTAACAATGAACTTCCTTTTCGCTTTTCAAAAGAGTGGAAAAATTTAAGATTCAAGAATAACAGCGGTCCCTGTGATTGTACTATATCCAGTGATAGAGAGTAGTGAGCACAATTGATTTGAGCAGGAAGAACAGCTCAAATTCAATCAAAACCTACCTTGCAACACGAGTAGGAATACTAATGTGCGGATCCAGATGCAGTGCCGCTATGAGAGCCCGCACACATCCTCTTTCTCAGAACTTGAAAGAAAACTCTTGGCTTTAAATGATTTTGGCAGGAGTTATTGAGGAAATTTTGGGAGAGCTACAGGAAGCTCCAAATGTCCGCAGTCAAGAGGGACGTGGCCACGACGCGGCTTTAGGCAGAGACACAGGCGCTCTGCATGCTGCCACTGGTTGTCTGCAGAGTCAGAGAAACCAGAGGCAGCATAGAGAGCGCCTGTGTCTGATCAAGAAGCCGCGCCGTGGCCACGCCCTCTTGACTGCGGACATTTGGAGCTTCCTGTATGTATTATATAAAAAGTGTTTTAGGCGCACAACTTGTAATATGTGCAGAGAGGGGAATTCACAGCGCATTTCGAAGAATGGTAATCACTCAACGTTCTTCGACACAACCGAAGACTTGGACAGGTTTAGAGATGACTGATTCCTTCGGGAGTTATGGTTTAAAAAAAACGTACCTAACGGTACCTATCGAGTGGCTGGTACTGCATGGATCCTGCTCAAATTTTTCACAAAGGATCTGTGCCTGGCCTGCAACCACAACATGAAACAAAACTGGAATTATTCGAGCCGAAGTACTGTTCCAAAATCGTCTGAACCAGTGTTGAACTCGTCATCTGCCATCCAAACTCCCACTCAATGTCGGTTCAGCGAATATTCCCCTAGTATTTCTTTCGCAATATTTCCAGTTGTAATCATACGGTTAGACTCGCGAATGTTCGTCCCATCAAATGATTAGTTTTTTTTGAACTGACATCTTTGAACCACTGTAAGAAAAAAATCTCCCAAAAGCTTCTGCCACCATTTCAAAAAGACTTCTCCAGATAGCTTATCTCGAAATTGATCGTATCCAGTTTCAGTTTCACTACCAGATTCAGGAAGTATTGTTATTTCTGAATTCTTTAGAAACCCTGCTCCTTTTAAGTTCAAGCTGAAAATAAGAAAATTACAACACGGTAGTCGCATACTGACGTACATACTCCATGTTCGCTGCAATTGTCAGCTCGTTTGGATGTGTTGATGAACAAAAGCAGTATTTTCACTTGCTTTAACGTCTTTGTTCATGGAGGTCTCGCAGATTTTCCGTGAGCGCAGACGGAACTTCGTAATTTTTTTGCACCGACCCAATTTGTACCGAATCTTTTGCGTTGCTCACAGGTTTGATTTAAAAATCGCATACAGTTAATTCGAAGTTTCGCTGGGGGTGTGCAGCGTTTTGACGGGAAAGACGGAAAAAGCAAGTCAAAGTGCTTACTCTGAAATTTCTGCCCGCGGTGGACCCGCGGTATGAGGTCGATCCGCGGTGGATCCGCGGGTGCCCACGATAGATCCGCACATACCCGCGGTGGGGAACCGGTAGTGGCGTCATCTCCGCGGTATGCGCACACATGCCCGCGGTGGATCCGCACATGCCCGCGGTGCGCCCGCGATAACATTGCATTCCGCGGTGGACCCGCACTTGTCACACGGTGGATCCGCACATGCCCACAGTGGAACCGCGGATGAGTTCACCATTTGAATTTGGACATCCGTATCCCGTTCAACTTCATCCGCTTGTTCCTATCACCATCCAGTGCCCTTCGAAACTCGTTTGTTTTACCAACCAGTGCCCTTCGAAACGTTATTTGCTGATAATATGTTCCCACCTGTGCCGATAATGCTCGTCTAACTGGTGCGCTAATAATTTGACTAGGAACTTTTATTGAATTTGATGAATTTTAGCTGCAAAGCTCGAGATCTTCTCTGTGTGATGATCGATGGTGGTGATGGATCCCGAGAAAAGAATATCTGTCGACGACGCGTTAACGGATGTGGATTTGTGGTACGATTCTTCCGAGGTAAGAAAAATACTGCCACTTTCTCTTCTTTCTTTCTAGTTCACCAATTCGTCAATGGCCTGCTTATTTTCGAAGTTAAACTATTGAACAAGCTGTTGGAGGTTGGAACATGAATGAGTTATGGTGCTTTGAAAATACTCATTTTCTTCTTTGCTTAAGTGAGAGATACCACCTCATCCAACATATTCTACGCAAGGATATCCAGAATACTCGTATCGCATTGATGCCCACTCACCTGTTATAACTTTCACTTAGCCGTGCTTATAAATTAGTGCTACACAATCTCCACTGAAACGAAAAACAAAAAGATGAGGAAAATTCATATCTGATTCTGTGCTTCAGTTTCTGAAACAATAGAATCAGCGAGTTCCAAGTGGCCAAGGTGTTCATGGTAACGATGAACATATAATTTTTTTGTGCAAGAACACGAACATCGGCAGAGCCAAAGTTCTTCATTCTCATCTTCATTTTCTTCGATTTTTTTTGTTGGACAGAATCTTGAGTGGTTCCATATTTAGTTATTTTACTGTTCCATTCAGCAATAAGCTTGCATTTAAAAGTAAGTGGGATGTTATACCAGAACAGTTTGGAAGTACGCGAAGCGAACCCTTTTTTTAGACTTCGTTCTTCACATTGCTGGGCAACAAGAAGGATCGGAGTACTCTGTGAAGATAGACGCCATACTCAGTTCCGTGGTGTAAGTTTCCCCTTTCATTGGCGATTGTGAGTCTTACACCATTACACCCTTTCCAGAAAAGAATCCAGAAGAAACTACCCTGGACGTCGCGGTGTTTGGCGAACAGAGCAGCAGCCGGACGATGCGCAAGTAACGATGGATGAGCCACTTGAACTTTCGGATCTTTGAAAAGTCAGGTGTCGTCTACCTGCGATACTTTATGTTTGCTTACTTCTGTATTATTATTACATTTCATCCACGAAATGCTTTTCCCTTCTGAAAGTGAAGCATTCTGTTTTGTGTTTTTTGCATTGCATCTGGTTTTTTGTTGTGTTGCCTCCACAACCCATAATTGCTATTTTATGCATTTCTTACCATTTCCATCCAATCTCGCTCATTATGTGCTGATTAATTTTTTGTTGTGTTTATCCGCCATGTTTGCCATGTTATCTATTTCTTGCCATCTCAATCCCACCTCGCCTCCGAATTTGCTGATTCGATTCTCATTCGATTCCTTTTTATTGAAGAGCTTGTTCATGAATTACGGTGTTTTTACATGCCTGTTCCTTAGTATTGAAGAGCTTTGAAGAGTCCACGAAATAGTTATGTAATGTAGTGAAGTGAATAAAGTGAAGCTATAGTTCATTTGTTATGGTTCTGTTAATACCCTTTCTACAACTGATACTATGCGTTCGATAAGGTGGGAAAGGCATGAATTTCATTTGCACGCTGTCCGCAGTGGATCCGCACATGCCCGCGGTGGACCCGCACAAGCCCGCGGTGGATCCGCACATGCCCACGGTGGACCCGCACATGGCCACGGTGGATCCGCACATGCCCCCGGTGGATCCGCACATGCCCGCGGTGGATCCGCACATGCCCGCGGTGGCGCCGCAGTACATCCGCGGTGGACCCGCACATGCCCGCGGTGGCGAACCGACGCTCCACCTCGGGCATACCGCGGATCCACCGCGGGCAGAAAGTTCAGAGTAGTAATTAACATTTTCGGGATGTACTTTGGTCCATTTTTGTATATCAGATCGAGAAGTCACTTCCACGTATCCTGTTATGGATAGAATATTTTTATAGCGTAATACGAGCGGTAATATGACCGTAAAATTTTATGAATTATGACGAATTGATTCATGGATGATTTCTATAATTAGCGCGATGGAAGTGCATATTGAGAAATTATAAGGTTTTGTGTTTAATCAGAGAGTACATACGGAAACCTATGTGATTCCTGGTTACACAAAGGGTCCATGAAGACACACGTGATTTGTCCCTCATACTCTTCTTCGAAGCCTCACTCTTTTCGGCCTCATATCTGCTTTGAATCTTTGCTCTATTCTTGCCATTACCATGCCAAGGAGTTGCATTACGAGACATGAGGCAAGGGCCCTTACAAGAAAGGGCAGAAACATTCCACAGATATGCTTTGTTAAATAGGTACATATTTACATAATTATCATTTTCGCATACTCCTAAATTATCCTTATTTCTATTGCTATCCCTTTGTTTTAGTCGATTAGACTCGAGATTAGGTTGAAGATTTCAATTTAGAATTCTGACTAGGCATGTCTCCTTTTTGACAGTAGGGTCGTTTGAATCAGCACATCTTTATCATATCTCAGCCAAATTTTGGTTTCATTAAATCTGAAGCCAAGTTATTCGATGTGTTAGCAGACAACCGATAATAACGAAATAACGAATACTAAGGTGAAAATGTAAAAGAAAAAATTCAAAATAAGAGTAACAGATGCCTCGAGACATGAAAGTTGCGCACAGCGTGCGGACCTATCAAAGGAAATGAATGAACTCTACTATTATCATTGCGATTTCGTCCAAGTAAGGAAATCACATCGGCTGATAGGGACACTTTGAGTTCACATGTCATCTGGGCCTCAGCTATTACCATTCTTCTTCTATATAGGTACACGTACTAACTCTTTCTTCTCTGTATCGTAAGTGCATCAGTCAATGAATAAGCGGTTGCCTGTCAATAGCAATGTGAAATTATCAACCCTGAACTACGTGGGCGGCAATGACGACAATGTTATACTACTATAACGGCGACAATGCAGTGCAAGATTTTTAGATCCTTGACAACTAAAGGGGCTTTCATACATTTGCCGCGGCGGCGCCGCCGCCGCCGCGACAAAAGTGGGTGCGCGGCAAAAGTTGCCGCCGAGCGGCATGCCGCGCTTTCACACAAACGTCGCCCAGCGACAAAATACCCCCTCGACCATTCCTTGCCGCTTGCCGCTGGGCGACGTCGCCGGGCGGCGCCGCGGCAAAAAAGTAAACAAGCTCTTGTCGCGGCGACGTCGCCGCCGCGACGTCGCCGGCCCATGCTTAACCATGGGCGACTGCCGCCGCGGCAAATGTATGAAAGCCACTTAAGTCATCTATAACATCTATAGCATATAAATCTTATGTGCGCCCTATTTTTGAATATGGTACTACAGTGTTTAGTCCTGAATCCAAACGCTCCATTTCGAGACTTGAAGCCGTCTAAAATAGTTTTACTAGGAAACTGTGGATAAGGCTGCATGGGTATAACTATTCCAACATTCCTCCGGCTTCTGCTCGTAATCTCATGTTTTAAATCCCTTCCCTTGCTAGTCGTAGGAAAAAATATGACTTCGTTATGGTCGACAAAATTATTTGTGGTGAAGTGAGTCTCCCGCTAGACAAGTTCTACTCTGTATCATCTTCTTGTACCAGAGCTGGTCCATTTAAAATTACGTTCAGTACAGCAAGAAGCTCATTGCGCTCATCTTTCTTCACGCAGAGGGCTGGATCTGATTTTCTAAGACTTTAGAAGAGGTGTAACCCACCATCTTCCCTGGCACAGTTCAAAAGACTTGCGGACAAGTTCCTTAAAGAATCAGCATATTAGTTTATCGTTCCTGAATTTTTGATGAATTTGTCGCCTTTCTACCTTGCCTTTGCCTCCGATTTGATTAACTTGTTTGTATTGCGTTTTATGTTGTATTACATCTTTTTTGTTGGAAAATGTTCATATAGCGTGGAAATACTACGTATAAATAAATAAATAAATAACTAAATAAAAAATGACAGTACTGAGAAACATCCTGGCATGGTAGCTTCGTTACTGAGGACCGTATAAGAGATGGATGTTTTATGTGGCATCGCTGTGCGAATCCCAAGTGATGAGCGCACATGCGAGAATTGGAAGCGGTATTGGCACTAGTGAGTGAATTATTAATCAAATTCACGACTTTTAGACGAACTCACACAAATTGCCGATTCTTAAAATTACGCAGTCGACACTCAATAATCTCGAAACGCTCACCCACTAAGGCGAAGTTTCCGATTTTAAGACATTGCAGCTTCTCCCTGTGAAAATCCGACGCAGGATAAGTTCTCACGGTTCACACGCACTTCCTTTGGCCTTGTAGCAAGGAGCAGGAAGAAGTTTGATAATTCCGTAGTTTTCTGTCAGTCTCTGTTCCAAGAAATATTCTACCAAACAAATCTCGCATGTGTGATAAAAACACTACTTTCTGATTTAAAGTATTCTCCCGAAACTCGTGGTTCCGAAATCCGACATCTATTCCTATCAGTAGTTTGAACCACTCTGGATCAGCCCCTTTTGTTACCCTTTTCTCCTATGCATCAGGGATGAGCGGATACGATATTTTTTACGACCCGGATAACGATGCGGATAACGGATAGGCGAAAAATGACCGGATAACGGATACCGGATAGCAGATAACGGATAACTTTTCGATAACTAACAAGTTAGCAGACACTTTTGCGTTAGAAAACGCTACCTTTCAGCAGAATATCATGGTAGATAAGGAATAATTCCATATGCTACAAGGCAGCTCCTTCTACAGTACTAAAAATGGTAAAGGGGAATTACGACATGGATGTTGTGGAGAAGATTTAGAAAGAATTCTTTAACTCGGTGATTATCAAGTTTCACCGTTTTCAGCATGACTTTGGGCGTGGCGTCGTTATAAAAATTATCCTCTTATATAAATTATGGTAGTGCAACAAAATTTTCTAGAGCGCAGGCGTAGGGGGAATAGCACGTGACCGCATGATTTAGCCGTGAGGCTCGATTATAGACCGTGGCTCGCGAGGATGCGCAGCTGACGGGGCATTCGGCCGATGTTTCGTCATAGGTGCATAGACGTGGTGGAAGTCGGGTGCATTCGGGATTTCGCGGTGGGACCAGCAGCTAGCGGTCTCGAGCCCTCCGCGCGAGACAGTGTTTACAACGATCTGACTATGCATAGCAGCAATGTACGGAGCAGAGCAGCCCCTCTGATGGAGCTTTGTCAGTAACTGCACTCAATTTGGAATGCTGGACGTGAATCACTTCGAAAGGATGAGTGGAAGCCGTAGCGATACGATTCACTCGGTTTCCCTATGATGTGCTCTTTGCGCACCTCTCATTATTGAGGTCCCATGGGGTTACGCAGCTTGAGGATCCGTCCGTTTTTAAGAAGGGCAGTACAATCAAATAAACAGGATGAACGAACGAAGAACACGTCATTATAAGCTGTTGTGACATCTTTTGGAACCAGTTGTGCAATTGATCAAACTTTCTAGGTATTTCCTAACTTTCTTCCATCTTTTTCTCAAGATATTTACAAAGAGTGCGGGTGCACTGATGACGGAGTGATGTGCTGGAGCCCCGCAGTTCACAAAAACATCAGGATGGGTGTCCATCGATCGAGAAACGGTGGCCCAGTAGTGGAGAAAACGACAGGATACGGGTCCATCGATGGAGACTGGGTCCGCAGGAGCCCATTAGTGGGGAAATGCCAGGGAACGAGTCCACGGATGGGGCTTGGATCCGCCGTGGCCCAGTAGTGGGGAAAATGCCAGGATACGTGTCCATGGATAGAGAATGAATCCGCAGGGGGCCCAATATTGGGGAAAGCGCTGGGACACGGGTCCCATGGATTGGGTCTGCCCTGGCCCAATAATGGGAGGAACACCGGGATAGAGATCCATGAATGGAGAATGGGTCTGCCCTGGCCCAGAAGTGGGGAAAGCGCCTGGATACGGGTGCACTGAAAGAGAGTGAGCCCACATGGTTCCCATTAGGGGAAAATGCCAGGATAGGTGTCCACGGATGGAGAATGGGTGGCCCAGTAGTGGGGAAAACATCAAGATGCACGTCTACCGGTGGAGTAGGGGCAAGCCACGCACTCATTTGTGTCTCAGTCGACCCCGCTCTTCTCCATCCCTGTACATTGAAGCAGAAGCTCGTCAGTTGGACTATCTCAGCAACGTGAAGCTTGAATCATTTCAGGTGATTATTCGCACAGCATTGGTTACACTATGTTGTTCACAAGTACTAAAGCCATGTGAAAGATACTCCTGCGCAGAGTTGAAAGTGACCGCTCATAACGGGTCCATAGGCATGCAAGAAATGTGACAAAAAAGTAGGTAGTATCACTGCATCGGAAATTAGCTTTACATGTAGGTGCGTGATTAAAAATTTGCAAGGAAGGCTAGGATCGCGAGAAGACTCGAAGCCTGACGAGGCGGCCAGGCCCGTAGAATATACGCAACTCATAAGAAGAATTTTGTATTTGAGCTCAGTTAATGATTAGTTCTGCTTATTTGCTAATTTTCTAAACATTTCGCATGTGTGGTGCTTTTGCACACACCTCAAGTGGCTGCCCCACCCCACTTTCTAGCGTCCCAAAGGGGCGCTAGTAACTATAATACCTAGAGTTTGCCATGAGAACGAGTTTCCTGTGGTACTTGGATGTTTGACAGTTTGATTGGTACACTAGTCACTTGAGGTCAGGGCGCATCACTAGTTGGTCAGTGTCGGTTGGGGTGTACTAAGTCTAGTCGGATTCCGAAATGGGCTACTAAGTACCTACACACTAGTGTTCTTTTAGGAAAAGCAGATGGCACCAAAAAGTGACTTAAATAAGCGTTAGTGAGACGACGAATGATGTTTCAGCTAGAAATGCGTACCATTTAGCGAAGACAGCCTAAATCATCTCAGATTCAAGCTAAAATCCTCGAAAAACCGATCTCAGTACGAAACTGTTTGATCTCGCTAGAACTCGTTGAAACTTGTTATAGGACCTGTCAGATACAAGAAATTGTCATTGGAGCGTGGTTTTTTTTCTCTCAAACCCGGAACTTTCCCAGGAAATTTCTCTCCTTTGAGGAAGTGTTCCGATACGGTGTCGACTCAAAGAAATGCGCCTAGGTTGCCATGGCCTCAAGCACAGCATCACCTCAAGCCTCAAGCAGGGCGCAGCACCTGGTGGTCAATGACCACCTGGTGCTGCGCCCTGCTTGAGGCTTGAGGTGATAAATGTCCGCCACTTTTTTAGCATAAAGGTTTCCATAACAAAAGCTGGTCCTTCAAAGTTCTTGTTCCTGAACACATTGACGACAACACGATTTTTTGGGTTCCCTCGAATAAGCTCTGCTTCCTATATCTTTCGCGGAATTCTGGTGAACTTTCTAGACCTGACTATTATGATGGTATTGAATATATAGATTAAAAAATTGGTAAAAACAGTAGGATCAAAATTTTTGATCGAAACAAACCACGCGAAGAAGAGGCACAGCCCATCGGTGAGCTGCCGGGTCACCAATTTCAACTTTGTTGGCAGCCACAACATTAGACAACGTTGTTGTTAATCTTACGAGAAAATAGGATTCGAGAGTATTGTTCCACGATGTCGGACAATCTAGAAAATCTGAGGAAGAGGTTTTCTTCCCATACAAGCACTAATCTGTATTACCTCTTCCTACCTCATTTCAAGATTCTAAACCACAAATGAAATTTGACAGAAAACGCGCTAAAACGAGTGATACAATGGCTTTTTTTGGAATGAAAGCCCTCTGTTAAAAAAGTGCGATATAAAGTCAGTACTTCCGGTCTTGCCCGCACGTTATCCGACGCCCAAAACCCGCATAACGGTAGGATAACGGATAGGTCGAAACGTACGGAAAACGGCTGAACGGATAGCCGGGTACGGATAATCCGCTCGTCCCTGCTATACATATACATAGCTTGCCAGCATGGCTGTTAACACTTTTCAAATAGAGCCCCTCGACGAAGTATCTAGCCTACTGGCGGTTTCCTCGGCAGCCCATTACAGGCAAAAAAACTCTTGCAATCTACAGCTACTAGCGTTTTTAACGAGCTGGGGAATAAGTTCTTGTGTTTCTATCTGCTTTTTGCTGTCATTTGAATTCCGCTTGATTGCATGCCATTATTCATTTTGTAACCCTTGTCACTCCCCTTTGCTAGTATTACGACATCAAAGATTTCTCTGCCATTCTTTTGAGAAATGATCCATGTGGATTGGCTGTTAATGTCAAGCGGTTCTGACGAAAAGCCTCCTTCTGACAGGCCCCTCAATTTGGGACACGTTGACTATATTTAGTTAGGGAAGGATGCGGCACTTGAACAGTCATTGAAATTCTCCAAATTATAGAAATAATCGCAAATACAGATATGTACTCAATGTAGTGGTTGGGACTCTACGGTTCTGAAATAGATAAGGGCTGTTCATTTCGTTGAAATTGTGCTCTCATCAATTTCTGCTCATATCAGAGGGATTTCGCTACTAATTAGGGATGCCGTCATTGTCCAATAATAATGAATATTCTTCGAAAAAACATGATGTGGGAATCCATTGAAAGTGCCCGGGTACGACGAAAAAAAAAACGTTCTACTTCCCGCGGCGGTATATTAGCATATGTACGTATATCCAACTTTCAGGAACGATCATTAGGCAAAAGTTGGGAGAATGAAAATCGAGATTTAACAAATGACTCCATTGATTCTTCTGCATTGATCGCCTAGTTCTTCTACCCAAGCGTCCTAGAAGCCCAAAGTCTTCCTGTCTGGAGAGAAATTCGTATGGGGTGACGAATTATCCTTGGCCATGTGTGATTGTTGTAAGGTCCCTGAAGAAATCCATCAGAGGGAAAGACTCAGAAGCTGGAAAGGAACGGACCAAATGAGCTCACAATGAGGAGCTTCGACAGAAATGAGATGAAAAAATAAGATAATAGGTGGACCCAAGTTGCCTCCATTCCGGAAACTTTTCAACTCATCCTCGAACTTGGTCTGACTGTTCCACGGGTTTGGATAGAGGAGTGGAAAATGGGTTAAAATGACCGACTCCAAATGAGGCCAGGGAGAACTCAAAAAGCCAAGGAGAACTCAAAGTTTTACCTTAAGAAGCATGACAAAGATATCCGGTTCACCTTTGCTTCGATACAGGAATCAGGAGCACGGTGTCGGCCATGTGTCTGAACATGACTGCCACCGCAGCTCATTTTCGGTGGATCATAATTTATTCCTCACTATGTTACTGTTATCGGTGTCAACGAGCAGTATACGCGGATGGAGATGTGGAAGAACCTTGAAATCATGTTACTGGTTCTTTCTGCTTTATTGGACTTTTCTCCAGGGGAATTATTTTCATGAACAGATCCGTCTTGGTGAAACGGTTCTAACATTCTCCTCACTCTGATAGCAGCATTGTACTACTGTGATGGAGAGTGCAGTTTTCCACCAACAGATTGAAATATAGAGCGTGTGGCTTTGAAAAAGCGAAGGTGTGAGTATAAACTAACATGACTATTGTAATGTCTATGTACACTAGCGCCCCTACGGGTCGCTAGAAAGTGGGGTGGGGCAGCCACTTGAGGTAGGTGCAGAAGTTTCGCGCCTATGAAATCCTTAGGAATTTGAAATAGAAGCGAAAATACTAATTAATTGAGTTTGAGTACGAAATTCTCCTTGTGAGTGTCGTGTATTCTACCAGTCTGGCCGCCTAGCCCTCCGGAGTTCTTGTATGCGCCTTGCTCAAGCACTCTTTATCACACATCACCATGTAAATTCACTTTCCGATGCAATGATACATCCCTCGTTTGTTGTCACCGCACTTCTTAAATGTCACCTACCATGGCTAGTCATCCTCAACTCTGCGCGTGCTCATCATTCATATGAATCTAGTAACTGCCGACTATTTGCTGTAACCGACACAGTGTAATTAAGAACTCGAAGTAATTCAAGTTGAGATTGTTGTTGGACAAACATTTTTTTAAGGCGCGTTTCCTGCCATTTGAACTATTCACACAGTTATTCACACCTGGGCCAAAGCGGACCTCTCCTCCATCCGTGAACCAGTATCTTCTCGCTTCTCACGATTGAGTAAAAGCGGACCTCTCCTCCATCGGCATAACCGCATCCTGGCATTCCCACACATTAAGCGGACGGTAGACCCACGTTCTGGCGTTCCTAGCACCTGGACCACAGCGGACCTCTCTTATACCCGCGAACCCCTACCTAGACGTTCCCTACATTTTTAGATCACAGCGCAGCCATCCACGAACCCGTATCCTGGAGTTCCCTCAACTTTCAGGCCCCAGCATACCCATCCCTCCTTCGGTGGACCAGAATGCTGGTGTTCCTCACACCTGGGCCACAGCGGATCCCCATTCCATCGGCATGACCCTTCCCACTTTATGGCAAAGCAAACCCATCTCCCATCGGTGAACTCGAATTCTTTTATTTCTCACACTTGGGCCAACGGACCCCTCCTCCATCTGTCAACAGTATCTTCTCGTTCCTCACAATTGGATCAAAGTGGACCTCTCCTCCATCTGCATAACCGCATACTGGGATTCCCACACTTTTAGGGCACAACAGACCCATTCCCCTTCATTGTACCCCGTATCCTGGCGTTCCCCACACCCGGGCCACAGCTGACCCCCACTCCATCGTCATAACCGCATCCTGGCATTCCCACAGTTTTGGCCACAACAGACCCATATTCTGGCGTTCCTCGCACCTGGGGCACAGCGGACCTCTCCTATGCCAGCGAACCCGTATCTTGGCGTTCTCCACATTTTCAGACCACAACGCACCCCCCCCCCCTCCATCTGCGCACCCGTATCTTGGAGTTCCCTTAACTTTCAGACCTCAGAAGACCCCTTTGTCAGAACCGAATGCTGGCGTTCCCTCAACTTTCAGGCCACAGCAGACCCACCCTCCCTTCATTTTACCAGAATGCTAGTGTTCCTCACACCTGGGCCACAGTGGACCTCTGTTCCATCGGCATGACCGTTTCCTGCCACTCACTAACTTTTTGGCCACCACAGACCCATCGTCCATCGCTGAACCCCTATTCTGGCATTTCTCCCACCTGGGCCATGTCAGACCCCTCCTCCATCTGCGAACCCGTATCCTGGCTTTTCCGCAACGTTGAGTCACAGTGCAACCCCTACTCCATCGACATAACGGTATCTGTCACTATTCGTCAACGGTATCTGTCACTATTCGCCTCTGGCACACCTATCGTCCGTGCGTCCTTACCCTTTTTAAATCTCGAGAGCAATGGAGGAAGTTAGGTGTTATCCTGAAAATTTGAATAATTACATGATCACAGGAAGTGTCACAGTGGTCTGTAATGACGCACTTTTTCTATGCATGTGAATGTGCGACTGGAATCTCTTCCGTGGCTGCAGAATCGCTCAGAGTTCTCGGACGGATGCTAGGACGAGAACGTGCAGCATGTGGGAAGTGCGGCGGATACCACCGCTGCACTGGGCCTAAAGGGCTGCCAGGCCGCACACGGATCTCGCCCATGCTGATCTGCGGTGCAACAGTTAGTTTTGAGTGAAGAGCAGTGGCTATCCTGCTCCGTATAATGTGCTGCCTTAAAGCTTTGCTAACTCTGTCTCATCGGTTGGCTGTGAGACCGCCAGCGTAGGGCAGTCACTGTGCAAGGATTTCGAAATTGCGGGTCCCGCGGAGATCTAGTCTCATCTCGCTCCATAAATCGGTTTTTCGTATGACGTCTGCGCATCTCTCCCTCCACCATTGTCTATGCACTACACTGCACAAAAGATTTCACAAGACTCTCATGGTCTGACGCCAGAAAAATCTGGACCCTTACCAGTCTTTATATAGGAGGCCAATACCGCTTCCAATTCTCGCAGGCGCGCTTTATTTCGATTCGCACAGCGATCCCGCATAAAACATCCATCTCTTGTATGATCCTCAGTAACGAAGGTGCCATGCGAGGATGTTTCCCAATACCGTTGTTGTCGTCTACATACATAGTTCACCCTGCTCTTCTCATTTATTGAGTGCCTTTACGGTATAGAGAAGAAAGAGCTAGCACATGTACCTCGAGTAGGAATGGTGATAATTAAGGCCCAGTGGGATGTGAACTCAAAATGTCCTATCAACTGGAGACATTTCCGTATTTCGACGGAATCGTTATCATAATGGTAAGGCAAAATCGCAATAATAACCACATAGTTTATCATTATCATTCATCATCGGTTTGCTACCGCGGGCGGTCGCGTATTTTCCAGCTCTTGGTTTGCAAGCTTTCAATTTGCTTCACTAGCTTCTGGTTATTGTTCTTCAGCTTCTGAGTAGAGCACAAGGTTCAACCATAGCCCATAGGTGCACAGCAGAATTGCTGCTGCCTTTCTCTTTCCACTGGCGTCAGGCACTAGCTAATGCACGTTTTTTTTTGCGCGCAAATGACTTTCAAAATGTATTTGTTAAGAGAAGCATGATCGCGAAAGAGAGCAAGCACGAATTTGATCTGCGATAGCAAGGCGAACCCAGGCGTGTTTCTGCATCACCTAACAGGTAGGGAAGCACTGACTCCGCAAGGTAGTGCTAATAAAATGAACTGCTATCTTCCGAATGCCCGTAGTCTTGTAAATGAATTGAATCACCTTCGATCTTTTCAACCATTTATAAACCTGACTTTGTTCTTCTAACGGAAACATGGTTGACTGATGAAATACAGGGCTCTGGAGTCGTTTACACCTTACCTTATCATATATTCCGTGCTGATAGGAAATGTAGGAGAGGTGGAGGAGTATGTTGCATTGCTAAATACTTCTTTTCGGCTAGAGCATTACATCATGACTCAGTGAAAAGTGGCTTGTTATGCATTGACATCCTGAATCCCAGTGAAGTCTCCTGCATTCGCTTCGTTGCGGTTAATGGGTCCCTAGACTGCAATGTTTCGGATGATGAAAAACTTATTAAACTACCAATGTATCTTTCATCTGTGCGAAAATCCATGGTAATTCTCGGCGATTTTAATCTACAAATTGATTCGAAAAATTCCAAACCACTTAATTCTTATTCTGCACCGTTTTGAGCATGTTTGAACAATGTGGCTTATAACAATTTGTCTGGAGACCCATTTATGGTGATTTCATACTTGATCTCATTCTCGCTTCCTCTTCAGTCGTCACGCAAATCGGTCTCCTACCCCTTCTTTCTGCAGCAGATCATTGCACACTCACTTTCAAAGACCTCAATAAGGCACTCGATTTTCCTGCTCTATCGTTAACTGTTTTTCAAAATGTTGATTATAAAAGTCTGGAATCTTATCTTTCCTGCATGGATTCGATCACTTTATTTGAGGGGTATACATCATCGTCTGAAATGCAGTTTTTGTAAAGTACTATACAACGCTTTTTCGATATTCGTTTCTTTTAAATCCTCACGCTTCCCCATATTGCATTATCCGCGGAATATTCGCTCTCTAATGCACCTTGATCACCTTGATCACCTTGACTCTCGGGTATACCGAGTGGGCGCCAGCAATCCTTCAATTTGTCCCTCACGCGAGCCAGAGTTGTCCAGTGTCCGTTCGAGGGAAACGGAGAGCATCGTACCTATCCTTGAAGCACTTCCTGAAGAAGTCTGGCCATCGGGTCGGTAGTTTTCCTGTCGTGCGCCCGTCGAGTACAGTCGCTGACGGCTCTTGTCCAACGGTTGTCGTCAAAACGCATCACGTGTCCGGGCCACTTAATCTTATTCAACTTGGCGTAACCGGCAGCATCCCTGGTCTTCGACTTTGACGAAGGGTGCAATTCCGTATTCCAGCCCTCACTCGCGTTATTCCCTGCATCACCCTCTCGATGGACCGTTCGATGGCGCTGACAGCATTTTCATCTTGCTTGCGCAACGCCCAGGTTTCTGAGGCGTACGTGAAAGCAGAGAGAACCATCGTGTTGAAGAGGTGCGTACGAAGCCTGGTGTTCTTCGTCTTCTTCACTACGTCCTCGATGCTCTTGTAAGCCCCCAAGCCGCTCGTTTCCTTCTGCTGTTCCGCTTCACTGATGGTTGAAGTTATAAGGATGACGTCGTCAGCGAAACGAAGACGGTTTTCGCTGGTCAACTTGCCTTGCACTCCCATGCTGTCTCATTCCATTTTCCGCATGACGTCTTCGAGAGTGGCGCTGAATAATTCTGGCGACACGGTATCGCCTTGCCGAACCTCTCTCTTGTCGTCGATGTGATGTCGTCGTGGAATGGAGAAATCCTGATCGTGAAGTTGCTGTAGAGGTCACGAGATACCTTGATGTATTGAATAGGTATGCCCTGGTTGCTCAAGGCTTCCAAGCCGCTTCTGTCTCAACAGAGTCGAAGGATTTCTTGAAATCGATGAACTTGAGACGAGAGGCATCCTATACTCTCGCGATACTTCAACGAACCTAGTGACAGTGTGTATGTGACCGATCGTACTGAATCCTTTTCGAAACCCTGCCTTCATCTAGTGTCCTTTCAATCCTCTTTAAGATCCCTCACGTGAAAAGCTCGTAGACGACGGGCAGTAGGCAGATGGGGCGATAATTGCCAATGTCCTGCGGGTCTCTCTTCTTATACATCAACACGGTCTTGCAGGCCTTCCATTGGTGAGGTAGCTTGCATCCCTACAGGTACCGCGTGAAAAGTCTAGCCAAGGTGGTGATAAGAACTGGCGGCAGGTTCTCCAGATGTTCCAGTCGAATCCTTTTGGAGCCCAGTGCTGTACGATTCTTTTCCGACTTGATGGCATGTCGGATTTAAGAAGCAAGAACCGATGGAACAATACATATATCCATCCTCCCTAAGATGACATTGAGGGAAATTGACGTGGCTATCGAAGAGATCAAAGTAGAAGACGTAGAACACCTTCTCTATCACCCGCCTTGATGAAGAAATTGTTCCATCCGGGCGCCGGAGGGCGGACATCTTGGTCTTGCTATTGGTGGAGTCTCGGGGGCGCTGCGAATGCTTTTCTCTGCCTCTGCGGCTTCGGCCAACACTGGTGCTCGTCTCTCCTTGAGGTCTTCTTTTATCGCTTCTCTGCATCGTTTTGCGAGCTCAGACGTTCGCTAGTCATTGCCTGCGGCTCCCGGGGCTTCACGCTGGCGTATAAACTCGAGGGTCTCGTAAGACAGTCGTCTCTCGGTGGTTCTTGAACCTTCGGCGCTCTTTTCACTGTCGCGGAGATGCTGAGTAAGCCGACCGTATTCTTCGTCGATGTTGTCGACAACCGCATTTTCCCAAAAGCGGGCTAACGAAGCGAAGAGATCTCAATTGATGACGTGTTTGGGACTCCTCATCTTAAACTTTACGACATCTCTCCTTTGCGTGAGAAGAAGAATCTTGCACGAACGAGGCGATGGTCTGATTTGATGAAGAACTTCGGTACAACACCGACGTGGATCAGGCAGAACCTTCGATTGTATGTGATCAATTTCATTATGATACTCTCTACTGTATGACTCCCATGTCCAGCGTAGGGAGGTTGGCTTCTGAAATTGTAAGTTACCATGGATGGTCTTCGTCGTCATGATAAACTCAGACAGCCTTTCCCTCCGTGTTTGTTCCACTGCAGGCCGTGGGCACCTATGTGAAGTTCCTTAGGCGTTCTCTAGGGCCAATCTTTGCGTTGAAATCGTCAACTATAGAACCTTGTAGGATGTGTGGTCATCCTTGTAGAACTTCTCCGAGTCCATATTGAAGGCCTCAACCTCCTCTTCGTCGTAGCTGGATGATGGAGCGTAGGCGACAAAGATTGTCAAGGCCGGCATTGATCCACATCTTCTTAACCACAAACGTTCGATTCGGGTTGTTAGTTGTTTGAATGAATCGACGTTCAAGACCAAGTTCGTGTTGACGAGGAAACCGACTCTACCAACTCCTCTACTGTCGCAGGTTCCAAGTATCAGTTATTCTCCAGTGTCGAAGATAGCGTTCAGTTGCTGGTGTCTCCTCGTCTCGGTCAGTCCGACGACGTCGTACCTGATCTTCCTGGCCTGCATCATCAAATCCTCGATAAAAGCTTCCGATGCAAACGTGCGTGTGCCGAAGGTCCAGGTCGTCATCATGGTCCTTCTGGTTTTAGGCAGCCTAGATAACCCTCGGACCTCGTCCTCACTGGCGTGGCCGTACAAGTGACTCTCCCGAGATCGGGGGAACACTCTCTATTATTGTTGTGTCAAGCTTGAGAAAATGTAACCCCAGAGGAAATAGCTTTCTGGGCTCTATTCCCCCGTGGGAAGATGGGGTAGGATTTCAGCGGAGAGTGAGCTGGGCTTCTCGGGAGTGGACGATGGAGGTCATTTTTTGGAGACGACTCCAAACCGCCTCCCTTGTACCTCTCAGCCACTTGAATGCAGGGCTTTTGGTCGGATAGATGTGCAGGATACAATCTGCAGACACGCAAGCACACCCGCGCGACAGATGGTATAGATTGTTCTGACACTGCAGAGACAGGGAGAGTAGAGCTCTGAGGTCCTTATCCTGTCTGTTCTGATCTTGACAACCATCTGAGGAAAGTTCTTTCTAATTACGAACGTCGCCTTGCATATAGTACAACTTCACGACATTTCCTCTACTATGCAAGCAATGGGCGCGTGTGGCGCAGTGGTAAGAGGCTCGCTGCGCACGCACACGATCGATGGTTCGATCCCGCCCGAGGCCAACCAAGCCTTCCATCCCTCCGGGGTCGGTAAATTGGTACCAGAGGAGTCTGGGAGGATGAAGCACTGACTTGGTACATCGGGTGCCCCCCGCAAGTCATTGTACAGGGCACATACGCATTCAACGCCTCTACGATGCTTAGATGAAGTCGAATGCGTGGCGCATCCCTCGTGACGGGATTGATTAACGCCGACCACTTTATCCTTTATCCTTTATGCAAGCAATGAGATCAAAATGAAAAGGGGCCTTTGATTTTCACAGAGCTGCGTGGTCGTAATCTCGATAATGATGAGACAAAGAATGGCGGATACTCTGCCAGTGTCTTTGCGAACGATGCTGCATTTGATAATAAGGGACCTATTCTACTGGAAAAACCAGACGACTAGTCTTCCCATTTTACTGTGTACTCGCTCATTTATCCAGAAACGGGCTTGAAGTTTCGTTTACTCTGTTGCGAGCAACTCTTAGTTCGTTATATAGCATGTTATGGCCCGCCGTACCACCTGTTTGTTGTTTATGTTGTCAAACAAGTTCAATTGCCTTAGTTTGAGATAAAACAAGTCGAGCTCTGGTGTACTGACCAAGTGATCCTGCGTGGCAAGTATTGGCGAACACGGTATCAAGATCGACATATGGTGCAACGGCCAGAGAGTTCACTCCAGGTGAGCGAGCTGTATTCTGCACGTCGTCGTCTCTACTCCCAAACGCGTGGTACGGCAGAGAAATTATCATACACTTAGCGCGACTGTACGATCTAATAGACCTGATCCACCATCACCTGCAATAAGTTAGCAGTGATAACAAGGTTCCGTCGAGAAGACTGGTTGGACATGGACGAAAAAATGTTTGATGTAAACGCCATTCTCTCAGCAGTGGAAGTGACAGCACAGCGAGTAGACAGGTCAGTCAAGGATCGGGAAATTGCTGAATGCCGCTCAACACCGGCTGCGAGACCAAGAGGGCTCCTGTAATGAGATTCCTACTTTTCCTATAGATTCCTCAGCAATTGCTGCTAAAGGGACGAAAGCTTAAGCAGCAATCGAGGAAGGAAGGCAAAGTCTGGAAGTCCGGCGTCAGCGGTGGGACTTGAGCGATGAATGCGGAGAGCATGCTCCAAGTGAGAAGGTCGAGTAAGTCCCGCCACGCTTCTGCGGCCCCGTCGATATGAAACCGCACGCGCGGTCCGTCTGTCCTTCTGACAGGGACTGTACTAACAGAAGTAAAGTTAAAGGGTGCTCTTATATGTTTTATCGATATTTGCCCGCAGCTCACGTTTGATGAATTGTGGTATGAAGGATGGACTGACAGTATTTCGCTAGTCTGATTAGCTGTGTGCTGTCTGTCAGTCTGATGAAGTACAGTGGGGACGCAACCCGAACAGGATAATACGTGGAATTCAAATCGTATGGTCATCTCCTCCCATTAGCTTCCATCTTCCCCTCAATTGCTCAATATTTTCCCTTCTCGGCGACAATTTAGGAAGGACGGCAGAAGTTGAAGGTAAAGCATCAGCAACTGGGAGGAGCACGCGCAAGGCATTGCACTCAACATGTTACACTGTTCGGGCTTCGTTTCTGCTGTGCAATTATCAGAGTATGGATTGTTATGCTAGTTAAGGATTTTCTCAATTTACAGGCTATCTACGTGTCTTGTCCACTTTACTCCGTTCTTTCTGAATCCTTCGATAATGTCTCAAGTTCCAATTATCCTTCGGATTTCTTCTTTTTTGATGTGGTTCCTGAGCATGATTTTTATTATAATAATAGTATAATAAATAATAATATTTAATAGTATAGCTCTATCTATTGCTCTTACGGCTTTTTCAAGGTTTCTTCCGTCCACGTTTGCGGGGAGCCCATGTTTCACATCCGTATATCATTGCTGGATGGTGGACGTGGCTTTTCTCGACTGAGCTAGGAAATTCCGTCGATGTCACCTGCATACCGCGTACCAAACAGAGATGAGCATCGATCGCATATCCTCTCATCCACTTTGAATAAGCCGAAAGAGTCATTTTCATCAGCAAGGAGAAGGATTTTCCATAACATTAGAGGAAACACTGAAGAGAAAAAAGTGTTCTCTCGATTCCTGCTCGAGTACATGAGTGTGATACTCATAAAATACTTCTTAGTTGCATGAAAAACAAAACTCAAAACCTCAAAACAACTCGAACCCTTAAAAATGTGCTTCTCACAAGAGTTGAAGAATTACGACCAACTACTCCTTGCCATCTGGATCTGAGGAATTCTGAGCACACCTGATTGCTCTCGCAAGGACTAGTGCACAAATCATCGATGATTGTTTACGTTCCTACAAAACGAAGTAAGACTACAACTTGTAAGTAGCACGATAAATTTCTGGAAGAAATCATCATTAAGGTGAGAACCTCTTGTAGGAATTCAGTAATACCAGTTAAAAGGACTAATAAACAATTTTTTTTAACCAGAACTTCTCCTCCACTGTCATTCGACACTATCATCAACTTTCTTCGCTTTCAGAACACCTTCTGAGGATAGACTACTTGTGTTGTGAAAATGTTTTATGACAACACCTGGGAGAACGTCGCCTACATTCTCAGCATCATTGCCGTAGCCTGTACAATCATTGTGAATGTCTGTACAGTTTATCGTATAATGACGAATTATAAGCGACTCAGTGATTACCAAAGCTTGATTGTCACACAGTCATCAATCTACATAGCAGATGCTCTCCTTGACTTCATGGTAAATGAAGTGAGTATTTCTAGATTTTTCTTCTTTTTCTGAGAGAAAGGATTTATTTTAAGAGAAATGACGGGTTGAGCCGATATTGCATCAGCCGTCTGAGCTACTAGTGCTCATGCGCATATAGGAATGAATGACACTGATCACAACTGGCGAGACGTCCTCGAACACTGGCTATAGTCCTCGAGGACTGTAGCACCTTGCATCGCCGTCGCCAGCGACTGTGAGGTGCTACAGTCCTCGAGGAGCGATCGCCAATGTTGGCGACTGCGGCGCCGGTGCGTATCGATTGTGAGGGGTGCCAACATTGGCGGCCGCCCTCGCCGGGGACGGCGACGCAAGGTGCTATACTCCTCAAGGAGTGTAGCGGCTACCGAACGCATACAAAATTTTAATTTGTATTCCCTCCACAGGCTCTATCCTCATGCTCCACAGCTTCAATAGATCGAAATCTCTCTCTAAGGTTGTCAGCAATTACCGTGTCTAGCTTCCACTAACCTTGGTACAGCTCAAATAGTTTGGCGCATTCTTGTTGTTCTTGTCAAACCGGCAAGAGATTGGTACAAGTACTTATTAGACTGACGCGTTCTTGCTGAACCGCCTTCTTCAGGGCCTGGTGGCAGCAAGACTGAACAAGAGTGCTTCTTCACACTCATTTTTGAACTTTCTCGTAATAGTACTATTTCTCGTGATATGTATGAAACAAGTAGATCTGTCAAAGATTACGCATTCAGTAAAATATGAACGCAACAAGGTGTGAGCAGGCTGGATACACTGGTCACAACTGGCGAGACGTCCTCGAACACATACTACACTTCAGAAATGGGCGCCATTCTCTCCGCGTGATCGTGTACAGCTTCTTTCATATCATATGAGGATAAAATATGAACGTTACTATACAACACATCAATATAATCACAATTCAATGCCCCTATAATAGAAGGCGAGCACGGCGACGACGCTTTTCCTTCCGTTTGATTCGGTGACGGTGGTAGCACCATCCCTGGAGAGAGGTGGGACCGAGCCGGGCGATGATTAGCAAGCCTGGATGGCGACAGTTGCTCCGATATGATATGGCCCCTCAGCTGACAGCGCAACATGTCATATTGTAGAATAGGGGTCATGGATCTAATAACCAAGTACACTCTACTGCAGCAGTTGAGCGACTTTTTAAAAGGTGTCACAAATGGCAATTATTCATCAGCCTTCTTCGACTTCACTGCTGGAGTAACAAAAATTACATGGCAGATATCATCACGCGAAATTCGCCTTTCTTTAGATGGATCTGCCTAAAAGAGCGATAGTGAATTATATATGTCCACATCAGGGATGTGCGTAACAAAAATTTGAATTTTCGTAAATCGTAAATCGTAAATTTTCCAAAACTGCCGTAAATCGTAATTCGTAAATCGTAACTGAAGATCCAGGTACCATTACAAGAGTCAGATAATTTCAACTCGTTTCACAACAAAGTCATTCTCGAAATAATCTGAGGTATATATCTACTGCAGAACTGACCACTGAACTTCGCCATCTTATCACTAGAGTGATAACGTTGTGATGAATGGACAACTTTTTTCTCGATATTTTAAGCGAGCTGTCCAGTTCTAGAGTATTATTTATCGCTGCGAAAACTCTGTTCATCCTGGTCGGTGTTTCTGAAGTAAACGTAAACGTGGTCGATGGTTCTATGTGTTTCAGTGCGAACCAAACCATTCACCCCGTGGGGTAGGTGAATTGGTACCAAAGGAGTTTGAAAGGATAAAGCGGTGACTCGGTATTCAGTACTCTCAGCAAGCCACTGCTTAGGGCGCATGCACATTCAATACCTCTGCGATTATCAATAAAGTAGAATGCGTGCTGTATCTCTGAGAAGAAGTATTTCTTGTACTTTATCAAATAGTTTATGGTCACTACTAATTGGTTCATGAGAGAACGACCAGGAAGAAAACCTTTTCGCATACGACATCACACTGCAGTTGAAGTCAGAAGAACAAGGCAAAACGTATTGCTGAAGGAAATAAGATGGGCGGACAGCTTGTCCCACCTACGGAAAAAGGAAAACAGAGCTCAAAATGCGGTGTTCTTGCCGCACTTTATTCAGACCTTTGAGCTCCGCTGTTACAACAGATCTTCTCTACGGACGCGATAATGAAGTTGCTATATGCCGCCTTCTTTGTATAATAGAAACTACAAGCAAAACAAACATTTCACTCTTAGCTTCGCTGCAAAATGCAAACACAGAGAAATCATGTACATTTACTCGCAAGCAGAAACGCAACAACGAGATTCGTTTCTCGTAGTTATTTACGAATTTGTTACGAAATTTGGGGCTTTTTTCGTAAATCGTAAATCGTAAAAAAATCGTCAAAAATGGCCGTAAATCGTAATTCGTAAATCGTAAATCGTAATTACGCACATCCCTGGTCCACATCCTCCATATGTCGATTGAACTATTTCTGACGGCGCAGTTAATAGCATTTCTGGAATTTTTGAAAGTAGTAGGAGGCATTTCTAATGCTCCTTCACATCATCCTCTATGACTTCCTACCCTGATATTCGGGTGGCTATGTTCCAACCGACTTCAAAATTCGTTAAGGCATCAAATGGCTATCCGCAATTCTGAGCATGGCTCATGATCGCATTCTGCGGTATCATGTTGACATCAGCGACAAATGCGAACATCTTATGCGAAAGAACACATGTGCGAAACCGACACTTCTGGCTGTAACATGGCAGTGGAACGACTACTATAGGATCGGGAGTTCACTTTCGTGTCTAAGCGTTCTCTCACGCAAACATCTAGTGGACGTGCTGTTTCGATTACGTATTCGCCGCCGCATTTTTTGCAGGTGATCAAGTAGACTACTCATGCACTCATGCAAGCCCCCTGCTTTTCTCTTGAGTCTTGACAATCCGGCATCATGCAATGGCAATCGTAGTGACAGTTCCGGAATAGCGCTCGTCTATGGTCACGAAAGGACAACTCCATTCGCAACTGGTTCCAGTTGTTAGATGTTAATGTTGAAAATGTCGGAAATGCAAATGAAACTGCCATTTGCCTATGCAATGTTTTCTTTCGCCTGCTGTTATGATGGAGATCAGGAATGTGTGCAAAGTTGAAGGAGTTGAAGAGGCTTTTGATCTTATAACTTGCTTGATATTGCCTCTTCTGGCCTCAGAAGGAGGCGATTTTGCTGGAACGCGTCGGCCTAATAAATAATTGTTTCATACTTATGCAGGCTCGATAGGATACGCCAACAAATCAGCACTCATTGTCAGTTTCTTACTTCCACCACTGGTCAGTCTCTATTGTGTTCCTGTTTTCGTGTCTAGAGCTGAAGCTCCGTTTTCGAAAACCATAATTATCCAATTATGAGGGCTATGTTGAAACTCCGCTTCCGAATTTCACGCTAGAGCTCTTCTTATTAGTTATTACTACATCATATGTCAAATTTGGGCGCTGTTCTTCCTTGTGGTGAGTTCACCCTAGCTGTGGTTTTTGCAATACTTATCATAATCTTTCCACTTATCATGTCTTTTCGCAATAGATTTCCTTATTTGAGACGAAAATAGTCGTTCGAAACTTTTCTTCTTGATCTCGATGGATAACAACAAGCTGATCTGTTACAACTTCAGTCTATCTCTTAGTCAGAATCTAGTCTGCACAGTCCATCACATCAATTCTTCTTCTGGAGACACATCCACGCTATCTCTCCATTCATGTCTCATGTTGAATGACGCTTGAAACTCCGTGATGTATTCAGGAGGCGTGGCCAGCGGGACTCCCTGCTTTTCTGGGAAACTCTGTTAAATGAATACAAAAACTTTAATCTTTACACCTATTCAGTGCCACAGTATCTTTTGAAACCTCTCCATCATTTTTAACAGTTTTGACCTTATTGAAAGTCAGAGATTCTCCATTGCGAACTCCTGTTAAGATGGCATTTGTTGCGCTAAAAGAGAACGATTAGATGAAACAAAAGGACTCTGGTTAATCAGTAGAGACGTTCTTCTATCTTTGTCCTGTTTTCACCTGTCAACTTCTACCGTAATTCTGTGTTAGTTCACTCTGCTTCGACAGTGCAAAGCTGAATGTTTTGAACTTAATAGGAGTCTCTGATGTTTGCTTACATCGTGTTTCTGTTTGAATCAAATGGCTAATCTTCTGATGTTCATTTTTAGTTAGATATTGAACTTTATGGAATGTCCAGTTCGTTGTGGTTGATGCTATTTTTTTACTATTTCTGCTATTGCGCTTACCATATTGTTCTGATTGCCTGTTATTGTAGAATGGCCTGCCCTCCCCTTGTGTTACATCTCTTCCTCTATTCACTGGCTTGAGACAGTTTATATTCCGTCAGAATAGGCTGGTATACCTTGGTTTTTCTGTCCACTAAACATTGCACGGCAAGGATCCATCAGGACCACGAGCAGTGCAACTGTCCTCGAATATTTTGCCAATTCAGATGCACATTTTCTCATCACAGAGTCTCAGGTGTTCTACAGATTGTTCAGTATAGATCTATTGCTGGCTATCCTCTTTTTCTGAATGCTTTCGCCTAAGTTACTCAGGTAGTCCCAGCTGCGAATTGTTAGGGTGTGGGAATACCTAACATCCTAAAATTCGCTGCTGGTCTGCATATTCTAACCGTATACGCAGTGGCATTTCCCTAGCGCCTACAACCTGATGTTAGCGGTTGACTAGGTCTAAAAAGGGTGCCGCTATAGACAAGCATGGGGGTGGATGATATTCTGGTCACATTGTGCCTAATATCCCCACGTGTGGTCTAACATCTCCTAGGTCCGTCCTGAATGTGGGAGTCGTGGCATGTTACTTACTTTCGCTGCTTGCTTCTTTAATTGTTCTCGTCGGGATAGCCCCTGTCGCTGCCCAATTTCTTACATTACCCAAATTCTTTCAAGCAGAGGGTTTGCCTTCTTCCTCCTTTCATTTTTGGTGTTGACTTTGCGCACTCATACGCTAGTGGTGCTTCTAATGGATCCCAATCTGATCGCCTTGACTTTAGCTTTTTGCTTTCTAATGTTCGGCTCAAATCTACTCGGATATGTTATGGAGCACTATGTGTGCATTGAGTAAAATAAAAAAAAATAAATATGTCTAACACGGGCTGTTGAACAGCTGTATCTCGCTTTAGGAGGACTTTTTTCCATAAAGGAAGTGTTGGCTATAATGTGCTGTAGTCAACTCAACGACAATATAGCACACAAAGACACCGCTATCCAGTAACTCTGTTTAATAGAGATTTGAAATGAGACATAATCCTTCGGAGACGGCACAAATGGAATTTTTCTTTTTTGGGGTTTTGAAGGGTCGTTAGACCTAAAACTCACACCCAGTTGTAGGATCGCGTGAAACTCAAAAGAAGCCAACGAAAAATGTGAATGCGAATGCACCCGCAGAGCGTGAGATCTTTCACACGAAAGCCATGCACGATTGTGCAACTAACCGAGCCTGCGTGCACTGGCTAGTTGTTCACTCGATTTGTTCTTATCCATGAGCTGTGATCATGCTCTTCACGGCAATATCTCTCTGCATTAATAACGATTCTTTGTGCTCTATTCTTTGTTGCGACTCACAACCAACTGATTCTACTGGACATGGCCCACCCCGGAAGTGGACGTTTCTGAGTGCTTCCTTCGAGAGTCCAACAGGCGCTTTCGCAGAGTAAAGACTCTGATCTTCCTTGTCTTACAGGTTAGAGTTCCGTTGTTCGTAGGGCAGACTCAAGCCAATGTCTGAGCGAGTTAACAGCTTCGAGGGAACCATTTCAATATAGTTATTAATAGCACTTCTCGTGGCAGTGCAATTCCCTATCTGAATGTATATGTGGTTGAGGAGGAAGTAATAGTGTGGCAATAAAAGTGAGTTTGAATTAAAATGGGACGTACATCATGTAATAATTCAAACGTTTTCTAATTGAGTAAACTCGGTATGGCTGATCTTGGGTTTACCTTCTGTGCCTTCAGAATTTTTTTTAGACCAGTCTGGCCTTCCGGCTAACGCCGGACTTCCAGACTTCTATTGATGCTCGCCTCGCTCGCATACTGCACGTTGAAAGCAAAAACAAAAGTGTAAATGGACTGATAAAATCTGCATCCTTCCACGCAGTTCTATCGCTCTCCTAAGAAACCCTTGATCCCGTAGGTGGTAGCTTTCCCCCATATGAATGAAGTTATTCTCTTCCACATGAGCGAAGTTAGTGGTCGTGAAGAACTGAGCGTAACCAATTCACAGCAGATGTTATATTGAAATGATTTAGGCTCAACTGGTTGTTGTGGTAATTCAAGTGATAAGGGTCCACCGGTGTATATAAACGGAAAGGAAGGAGTGGTTCATTCAGAAGCAAACGGAATGGGAAGAGAACACGGATACGAAAGGAAACAATGTACAGCTAGGTGATTTAGGTAGGAGGGTCTGCCGAAACAGCGTAAGCGTACCCCTCATGCAGAAATAGACCCGCATAGCGAATTCCTATTACTTGTGCAAGCCGGCGCACCCTTATCACATCGTTGGACCCGACTCCAGGCGTTTCCCCATTTTTGGACGCCGGCGCACCCTTATCACACCGTTGGAACCGACTCCAGGCGTTTCCCCACTTTTGGACACCGGCGCACCCTTCTACACCGTTGGACCCGACTCCAGGCGTTTCCCCACTTTTGGACGCCGGCGCACCCTTATCACACCGTTGGACCCAACTCCAGGCGTTTCCCCACTTTTCGGCGCCGGCGCACCCTTATCACACCGTTGAACCCGACTCCAGGCGTTTCCCCACTTTTCGGCGCCAGCGCACCCTTATCACACCGTTGGACCCAACTCCAGGCGTTTCCCCACTTTTGGACGCCGGCGCACTCTAATCACACCGTTGGACCCGACTCCAGGCGTTTCCCCACTTTTGGACACCGGCGCACCCTTCTACACCGTTGGACCCGACTCCAGGCGTTTCCCCACTTTTGGACGCCGGCGCACCCTTATCACACCGTTGGACCCAACTCCAGGCGTTTCCCCACTTTTGGACGCCGGCGCACTCTTATCACACCGTTGGACCCGACTCCAGGCGTTTCCCCACATTTGGACGCCGGCGCACTCTTATCACACCTTTGAACCTGACCCCAGGCGTTTCCCCACTTTTGGACGCCGGCGCACCCTTATCACACCGTTGGACCCGACTCCAGGCGTTTCCCCACTTTTGGACGCCGGCGCACCCTTATCACACCGTTGGACCCGACTCCAGGCGTTTCCCCACTTTTGGACGCCGGCGCACCTTATCACACCGTTGGACCCGACTCCAGGCGTTTCCCCACTTTTGGACGCCGGCGCACCCTTATCACACCGTTGGACCCGACTCCAGGCGTTTCCCCACTTTTGGACGCCGGCGCACCCTTATCACACCGTTGGACCCGACTCCAGGCGTTTCCCACTTTTGGACGCCGGCGCACCTTATCACACCGTTGGACCCGACTCCAGGCGTTTCCCCACTTTTGGACGCCGGCGCACCCTTATCACACCGTTGGACCCAACTCCAGGCGTTTCCCCACTTTTGGACGCCGGCGCACCCTTATCACACCGTTGGACCCGACTCCAGGCGTTTCCCCACTTTTGGACACCGGCGCACCCTTATCACACCGTTGGACCCAACTCCAGGCGTTTCCCCACTTTTGGCGCCGGCGCACCCTTATCACACCGTTGGACCCGACTCCAGGCGTTTCCCCACTTTTGGACGCCGGCGCCGGCGCATTTGGTTTGACCAGGCGTTTCCCCACTTTTGGACGCCGGCGCACTCTTATCACACCGTTAGACCCGACTCCAGGCGTTCCCCCACTTTTGGACGCCGGCGCACCCTTATCACACCGTTATACTCGACTATCGGCGTTTCCCTACTTTTGGACGCCGGCGCACTCTTATCACACCGTTAGACCCGACTCCAGGCGTTTCCCCACTTTTGGACGCCGGCGCACTCTTATCACACCGTTAGACCCGACTCCAGGCGTTTCCCCACTTTTGGACGCCGGCGCACTCTTATCACATCGCTGGACTCGACCATCGGCGTTTCCCTACTTTTGGACGCCGGCGCACTCTTATCACACCGTTAGACCCGACTCCAGGCGTTCCCCACTTTTGGACGCCGGCGCACCCTTATCACACCGTTGGACCCGACTCCAGGCGTTTCCCCACTTTTGGACGCCGGCGCACCCTTATCACACCGTTGGACCCGACTCCAGGCGTTTCCCCACTTTTGGACGCCGGCGCACCCTTATCACACCGTTGGACCCGACTCCAGGCGTTTCCCCACTTTTGGACGCCGGCGCACTCTTATCACACCGTTGGACCCGGCTCCAGGCGTTTCCCCACATTTGGACGCCGGCGCACTCTTATCACACCGTTGAACCCGACTCCAGGCGTTTCCCCACTTTTGGACGCCGGCGCACTCTTATCCCACCGTTGGACCCGACTCCAGGCATTTCCCCACTTTTGGACGCCGGCGCACCCTCCACACCGCGGTGCACTCACCGCTCTCCACTTCCCCATCCTTTAGAGCTTCTCTTCATTCTTTGAACCTCACCACACCCGTCCCTATTATCTTGTTGACCTCGTAATCACCATCACTGGCCAATCAGGGAATTTCGTTTCTGACACACACACACACGTGACAGACGAAGTAAGCCCGTTATTATAAGTCATGATAGAACATCCTTACGTTTCGACTTGTCGCCGTCTTTAAAGGTCTGCAAAGAGATTGACTTCGAGTAATATCGGTAGAGCACTTGGAGATCTGATCCTTGTCAATGTCCAGCTTTTGTATTTTGTGCTTGGAACGCGATCAGGATTCCGGTAAAAGAGGGAGAAATGCGTGGTGAACTGAACGTGCAGTATCGCTCACGGGATCGTGAAAGTTGACGGTCGCTCTGCTATGCCACAACTTCCTTAGAACTCTCCAATCGAAGCTTAGTCATCATTCGATTTGCTTCAAAGAAATATTTTGTTTTGGTCCGGGATATGGGCCGTGGAGGCGTCCTTCAGAACACATAGGCTCCCATTGTCTGGGGCGACTATAAGATTGCGGCTAAATTTCCAGCGAAATTAAAGCTGTTCTAGTTGACAAATGATGAGGGCTGGAATTACATCAAGTGCATTTGCTGATAGTACACACAATGTTCTTTATTAGATTTTTTCAGGAGATCAGTAGCTCATCCCACTAGCGAACTGTACCGCCCCCGACATCGAGGTTTTCAGGAGGTACAACGAAAGTTTGCATTTTGGACAAGGGCAACATCGAGACTAGCACGCACTTGCTGGCCACTAAGTTTACGAAGAGTTGTTTCGAACCTGTGATTATTTTTGCCTCAAGTTTGCTAGGTCTGTTGCAATAGTGTGTTCTATGAGCACCTTCGTCAAAAATTGGAAGTCATTGAAAAAGGTGGGGTTTGCCCAGTTCTGCCCCGAGATGCTTGATTTTTGGAGTTCTTGCCTCAATTTAGAGTAAATAATCGGGTTTAAGATTGAGTTTCAGTTCAACCCGAGTGGTTTCGCCATTACTAATCCGACCAATTACACGGCATCCATCGATATATCCGTGTAATTGATTAGGATTTTGATGAAAATGAAAGCATCACAATCAGTGGTGTTTTCAATGGGCATGTCGGGTCCTGTAGAGATGGCTACGAGAGGTTGCACGGCGGCAGAGGCTATGACTCACGAAACGAAGAAGGGAAAATGCTCCTCAACTATGCTGAAGCTGCGGATTTGGCTGAAGCGAACACGTTCTTCAAGAAGAAAAACGAGCACCTTATTACATACCGCACTGAAGGGGTTGCGACGCAAGTTAACTACATGCTAGTGCGACGCAAGGAGCTGAAGAACATCATCGACGCCAAAGTGATACCCTCGGAAGGTATCGCGCCACAACATCTTCTTGTCATGAACATGCGACTCCAACATCGGCGCCCTGTATGACCACTGGTTTCGCTGCAACGAATCAAATGGTGGAAAGAAGGACGTAGACCGAGAGGAAAAGGCTTGGTGGCTAGGCAGGATTGAAGATGATATGCGATCACTACGGCTCAGTGTGGATGATGTGTTAGACCAAGGGAAATGGCGCAATCGCACGAGAAACGCCGACCCCAGACGCAGGGAAATAGACTAGGGAGAAAAGGAATCGATATATCGATTACTCTAAGAGAACCAGTACTCCAAAAGTTTCCCTCGACGTTCAGTAGGTCTTCTGAAAGAACTCTTCGAAGCAAATCGACTGATGACCAAATCGCTCCGATTGGGGCAGTTCTAAGGAAGTTATGGCAAAGCGACGGTGAGCAACGGTGACTCGGCGGAGCGACCGTCAGTTTTCGCATTCCCGTGACCAATAAACTCTATGCAGACCTCTGGAGACGGTGAGAGGTCGAGACGTAAGGTCATTTGAAATGGGGTGGTTTTTATATTTCGAAGGGAGACCATTGTCATTACGTAACAGCTCACCTCTTCTGAAAGTGCGTCACGAGCCAGGTAAAATGACCACTCCGAATGATAACCGCCACCAGAGACATTGGTCTGCGACCACCAGTGGTGGATAAGCTTCATTGAAGTAAAAGAAAATTCGGAACATTCTTCTCTGACAGCTCCCTGTTCCTTGTTTGCAATTTGATCTTATAATTAGATCGAAAATGGCTATCCCATTTTAATTGCCCTCTAACTTCGAGGATTCCTCTCAATATGAAGATATTGGTAATGGGTGGCACTGCAAGGGTAAGTACGCATATTTCTGAAACCAAATCATGCAATTGAAGTCAAAAGAAGCCGGGTCATGATCACGACCTAAGCATAGTTAACACCTCAATGATAGTCCTGGAATTGACGCCATTAACCTTACACACCGATACAACATTTTTTTGTTTACATTTGCACTTACAATAATAACGGACAGCTTTCGTTTCAGAGGTACACAGTTGATGGGATCGTTAGAAAAGGACAACCGCTCCTTCCGTTGCCAAAGTATGTCATGTTCCAAGTTGAATGTCTTTGTACCATATCCAATACTCTGTGTAGATGTATATTAGTTCTCTCCAATATCCATCAAATTTTGAAGTTAATGAGGTGCGTGTTTTGGCCTAAATTGTTCGTCCCCAGATATTGACTCGTCCAGCTTGTTCAGACCAGGAGCGATTAAGTGGTTTTACATTATCGGTAGTTTTATTACTACATTTATCGCAATATATCGCGTCTTCGCCACATACTACTCAGAGGTGAGTTCAGCATGCAGCTTCATCTCAAGGTGAAGAATGTGCACATGAATCTGTGCATAAGTACACATCCTTTATGAGTACGATCTGAAGAAGGAAACGGCACGCATACCACTTCGTTCCAGTAGAAATGCACCCCAAAGACTTTCTACACTAATTTATTAATCTGTCTGTAGGAAGGGGTGGAAGTTCTGTAAAACGGCGTGGAAGCACTTAGTGCCAAGCCTAGTCTGTACGTCTAGAGGGTTTAGCCCTCCCCCCACTTAGCGGCAGTGACTTTTCAGTCGAGCTTCTCCCTTCAATCTTTTATTGTGTATTGTGTGCATTAGCGCTGCTAAGAGGAGCTAGAAAGTAAGATTGGAGAAAAGCAGCGATTTATGCAAAAGCTTCACATCTGCAGAACACAAAATTAGCACATAAGCAAAACTAATAATTGAGCACAAGTACGAAATCATTATTTATATAAGCTGCGTACATATACTGCATGAGTCTGGCCGACGGTCTAACGTCTGATATGCAAAAATCCCTTGATGTTGACTTCGTTCACCATCATACAACAACATGTAAAGTTACATTTCAACTTATATTTCTTCATATTTGATGTCGCAGCATATCATACGTGCTTGTGGGCACGTCAGCTCATTATTGCACCGAGGTGCAAGTGAGGACAACTCACTTGCACCTCGGTGCAATAATGCCCTTCAGATGACTAGCTGTGAACAACTGAGTATGAAGGACACAGTGTGAGAGATCACTAAGAATGATTTATGTTGAGATGGTTATTAGGATAACAGTCTGGCCGTCCGGCTAACGCCGGACTTCCATGTTGAAAGCAAACACAAAGGTGTAAATGGATTGATAAAAACTGTATCCTTCCACGCGGATCTATCGCTCTCCTGAGGAGCCCTTGGTCCCGTAGGTGGTAGCTTTCCCCCACATGAACGAAGTTATACTCTCTCATATGGGCGAAGTTAGTGGCCGTGAAGAATTGAGCGTAACCAATTCAGTGCAAATGTTATCTTGAAAAGATTAAAGCTTAACTGGTTGTTGTGGTAATTCAAGTGATAAGGGTCGACCGGTGTATATAAACGGAAAGGAAGGAGTGGTTCATTCAGACTCAAACGGAATGAGAAGAGAACACGGATACGAAAGGAAACAATGTACTGTACAATCTACGTGATTCAGCTAGGAGGGTCCGTTGAAACAGGGAAAGCATACCCTTCATGCAGAAATAGACCCGCGTAGCGAATTCCTATTACTTTTGGAAGCCTATCACACCGTTGGACCCAACGTCAGGCGTTGTTTCCAGCAGAGATGGTCCTAGGGCGCCAGATGAGAACGCCGTTGACGCTGCTGAAGGAATCAGCGAAAGAAGAAGGAACACGCAATGTCGGAATGGAAGAACAGTTCAATCATCATTACGGAGCACAGGAAAGATCGTATCAGAGGGGAGACCGCGTATACGTTCGTGACTACCGCCCAGGCGCGAGAAGTGGATTCCAGCTCGTGTGAAGAAACGCTACGGACGAGCCATGTACGATGTGCTGACGGAAGGAGGCGATTCGTGGAGAAGACACGCAAACCAGATGCGTGGAGAAGTGCAGCCTGCGTAAGCTGCGAGAACACTGAAACTTTCGACTTGCCGTTTCATCAAGAAGACCGACGGTACAAGGACGTAGGAGAGACCATCACCGATGTTAAAGGCAGCACCCACGGAAACTTTCGCTCCTCAGATTTTCACACTTTCTGGTACTTTAGCGCACTCCGATTGGTTGTTTTATAATAACAACAACGAAAACCGACTGCATTCATCGCAGTAACTGGTACATCTTTGTGCCACCGGTCAATTTGGACGAGTTTCCCGTTAGTTGTTTGTTGCTCGAATTGCAACAGAAACAGCTGTTTCACTGCGGTTCTGGTAAAATCCAGTCGTTTTTCACTCCTCCTGAGTCATTTTGGGGATTTTTTGTACTTTTGCTACTTCTATTAGATGGAATTCTTTCTCATTGGTATTTCACAGAAATTAAAGCTGTTTAGCAAAAGTTCAAACTATTTTATGTTGAAATTTCGATTTTCTCCGAATTTCCTCCTATTAGAAGATTTCCCGAGGTTTTGATTTTCAACTGACATGTATGCTAAGTGCGTCACAATTTCCAGTGGTTATTTTTCCTAATGAGGTACGGCAAGCCTGCAGTATGGAACAAATAACTGATTGCGCAAATATCCAACCGGTGAAAAAAAAGGCGTTATCGATCTTTTGCCGTCAATCCTCATCCCATACTAGCTCATGCAACTCGACCACACCTGCTACACCTAACCTTACCGTGAGCTTCTGAAAACAGGGTTTTTGGTGCTATCGGAAAGTTCCGACTATATGCTATTGTTCAGCACCTTCGATAGCTTTGGGATTTGTTGACTTTTTCAAGTCGAAAATTTCCGTGGGTGCTGCTTTTAAGGACAACGCCGAGGATCGAGGAACAACCAACGCGCCGCCGCCGCCAACGACCCGACCAGCTCGACAACGCCGTCCACCGACCGATTGCGAGTCGACCCGAAGATGAAGACGTACGCTACGCTTTCACCTCAGGAGGGAGGTTTTGGAGCCATGGAGATCAACATTGATCTACGTCATGGTCCTGTTATTATGTCTGTCACGTGAGATATGTGTTTCTTGTTATAAGCGGTCCGTGTACGTAGCATTGTTTTAGGACGTGTCCAGTTTGGTTTAGTTATCGAGTTTTGTGGTTCAATAAACCATCTTCAACGACCTCTCTTCGGACACAACAGCAGTCATTAAGTGGTGCCTACGTGAGAAGAAGCGCTTGCTTGGCAGATCTCCAACCAGGTGGAGTGAGTCTCTTTCGATTCGATGCAACATCCCCACTTTCCGACGCCAGCGCACCCTTTTCATACCACTGGACCTGTCTCTAGGCGTTTTTCCCATTGTGGGCGTCGGTGCACCATCATCTCATGGTTGGACCCTTTTCCAGGCGTCACGATTGGACCCTTTTCTAGACGTTTACCCATTGTCAAGTGCCGGAGCACCCTTGTCAGACCAATGGACCCGTCTTCAAACGATTCCCCACTTATGGACGCCGGCGCATCCCTTTCACAGCTGTGATCCATTCAATGGTAACTCTCCCACAACCGGGCGCGGCCCACCTCTGACAGAGCTAGCGACCCGTTTCTTATTATCTTCTCCTACATCCGCGCTAGCGCGACCCTCATCCTTGCCTCATCCATGTCACATCGCAACCCCAACCCTGGCATCCTTCGCGTCGCCGGGCAGCCAGTGAGGGATAGGAAAGCTGTTGCCGCCAATCGATCGGGGAGTTTTCCGCGCGCGGCGAAAATGGTGTGGGACATTTTTTGTCGCCGCTTGCTGGGCGAGCTCGCGCTGTGCATCAGCCCTGTATGTTATGACGTGCGTGGTCTTCTCGGGCGGCAAAACGCAGAGAGGGCGTTTAGCGCGAGGAGCGGTGGCCATCCTCCGCCACACCGCCAATAGCGTCAGCTTTCCATTGGAATATTGCTGGAAACGGTGCGCAATCGCTCCTACCCCGTTGAAGGTGGTAGCTCCTAAATCGCTTTTTATCTTACCGCATTTGCCAGAAGCAGTGACGGTTCTGGCGGTGTAATTCGACAAGAGGGGCCGTGGAATGTCTGAATATATAAAGTATTCACATCTGTCGATTTTGCAGAATATATATCTCCACACAACCATCGAAGTTGCGTTCATTCCCGTAAACTTTATCGCTACAATGACGTGCTATTTCCTTACTATACGGAATTCCAAATGCTATACGATGTCTCCTTTCGTTCGTAAATTATACAACAAAATGTCAATTGCTATACTACTTCAGGTATGAAAACAATTTTTTCTACCTTTAATCACCACTCTGGCCTAGGCCTAAACCACCTGCGGGAGCAAAACTGTGTGTTTTGCTCCCACAGGTGGTCTACGGCTGGGCCATGGTGATTCTCGGTGGTGAAGATGGTTCGGGTAAAGGGCAGACTATTAGGGTATAAAACTATGCATGCGCGTTTTTGCGCGGATGAACGTTTATTCTAAAAAAACGAAAGCAGAGCACCAGAATCATACTTGTGCATGCAGTTACTCTCATCTAATCTTCCTCAACCTCCACACAGGAAATGAGGTTCCTTCAAGCCACTGCGTTGTGAGTCGAAACAAGCATTTACCCGAACCCGAACTTTTTTCCTTGGGTTTGCGACTTTTTTTTTCGACCTGACTAGCAAGAACGGCCTGATAGTGGAGAGACAATGCTACGTGGCGACTGAGACAGGACTTCCCTTCGTATTTTTCCGAATTTTTTTTGAATATGTCTATAAGAACTATATCTATTCAAAATGGTAGTGCTGTGTAACTGAAACGCAGAAACACTGCAGTTTAAAAGATAAGTTGCAAGTTGTTGCTAAAACGAAAATTTGCTCGCGACTTACTGTAGAGCTTAGGAATGGAGGTAGGGATTATGAGAGTCAAATTTATTCCCTACTTGACCTGTCAGATTAAGGTGTGATCACTATCGAAAGCAGGGATGAACTGAAAAGTTGCACAAAACATTTGGGAAACTGAAAGCAGTCTGAAGTGAGGAAATTTTGGAAGAATGGAATCAGCATATGTGACTGGGCGTCTACATTGCTTAAAGGCAGCAGGAGCTGAAATCCTCGACACCGAGCTGAGCTGTGGGTGATGAAGTACAGACTCGGCGCATCATAAATGTGAAACGAACACAGACAAGATGGCTTACCTGCAGAGAAAATGGAACATTGGTCGCGAACACGCCTGGCCATGTTCGCGCGCGGACGAGTTTTCCCCGGCGCGAAAGCCATTGCGGCGCGTGGTTTTGGCCGAGTCCCGCCATGGAACCCTGTGAATTGAATGCATTTCGTTTTTCCTTTGCGCCAAGAGTCGAGAATTTCAGCTCTTGCTGCCTTTAACTATACGATCACCATAACTATACGATCACCACATTTTTGGCACCGGTGCATGATGCAGCAGCTTTAGGATTTTCATATAATTGGCAATAGATTCAGCGGACAAAACAACCATGGCGCACGAATCTCTACACCGCCCTCTTACTTCCTCATTTTTAAAATGCGGTGTTGCCGTTTTTCCCACGTTTTATATCTGTACGCCCACTAACGAATAATGAAGTTGATGAAAGTTTGTCGCCCCAGCTGGGTTTAGCTTGGGTTTTCAGGGATGGTAAATTGTTGTTTTAACATTTTCCTCGATATCTCTCGCAGTACATCCCTAAGCACGGAAGCGAAAGCTCAGATCCGGTCTCTAAACGATGCACGACTAAGTGGTCGAGTCATCGAGGTGAAGACTGGTCGTACTCACTTTCTCGTTCCCACTTAAAGTGGACGTCAATGGCGGTGGCCCATCCGTGGCGTGGCCTCGAGGAGGACGCAGCGCAACCGCGCCGCGCGAGCCGTAACCGATGTTTTCTGCTGGTGTTATGCTATTTCTAGCGGCTTTTCTCTCCGATTCTGAGAATTTTCGACCAAATCGGGAAGGAGCCTAAAACTAGCATTCCGGTGGCGGACGACACCGATCTTGACGTGCACGCCGCGGTCGCCCTGCGTCTCTCGCGAGGTTGCGGACGGGCCACCGCCATTGACGTCCACTGTATTTGCAAAATTCTACAAGAGGAAGGATACCAGAAGACTAAACTTCTCACAGCTCATGAAGAGAGGAAGATCAGCAGGCAAGTGTTCAACAGTTGTCGCTCAACCGAATCTGAGTAGAAATAAAACTCCCTGTCTGAAACAGCACTGTGTGGAGAGCGCTACACCACCAAAAAAGCGGAAATGTGAAAGAAATTACGAAGGAGGCTTCATCAGACTTTACTCTTAAGGACGACTTAAGAGCAGTGTCCAGGCAAAACCTTTGAGCTTGAGAAACAGACTCCTGAAGGGAAACGAACTGACTTATTGGAGATAAAATTGAGACAGCGAACTATCGATCGATGAAAATTTTCTCTGCGCCTTCTGTTGACGAGAGAGAGAGTTGTCGAACATCTCGTCCGAATCAGTTCAGAAAAGGGTTTTTCGAGGGTTTTCTGGTCAGTAACTTTCGTATCTGGAATGAGTGGGCCAAGCTGGTCTAGAAACCACAGAAACCGAAGACTTGAAAATTTTGCCTGGACACTGCCTTTAAAGGCAGCAGGAGCTGGAATCCTGTGGGCTGTGGGTGATGAAGCACAGAGTCAGCACATCTTAAATATGAAACGAACACAATGATGGCTAACCTGCAGAGAAAATGGAACATTCGTCGCGAACACGCCTGGCCGTGTTCGCGCGCGGACGAGTTTTCCCCGGCACAAAAGCCATTGCGGTGCGTGGTTTGGCGCAAACGGAAAACGAAAAGCATTCAATTCACATGGTTTCTTGGCGGGACTCGGCCAAAACCACGCGCCGCAATGGCTTTCGCGCCGGGGAAAACTCGTCCGCTCACGAACACGGCCAGGCGTGTTCGCGACGAATGTTCCATTTTCTCTGCAGTTTCACATTTATGATGTGCAGAGTCTGTAGTTCACCACCCGCAGCTCAACTCGGAGTCGAGAATTTCAGCTCCTGCTGCCTTTAAAGTGTATCACCTCATGAGGAGTGTCGAGATATCCAAGGAATCTGGTCCTACTCGGCGCCTGATTCTAATGATGTGCTCAAAATCTGAAAAAACGGTCAAGAACCTCTACTTTTAAGGCAAAATTTGATACAGGAGGGGACGAATTTCCTCGATCGGGAGCTCGAGAAAGCTTAGCTGGAAGGTTGAGATTGCGCATTAAAATGACCCGCTCAGCGGTAGCTATTATCAAATAAACAAACATTCCCGTGCTGGAAAACCATGCTGCACCCTCATCATGGTCTTGCTGCGGAATGACGCCTCTCGTCCACTGGCCGAGAAATTCCAAATTCCCGGCCAAATGAACCCGAAACTTATGGAGTTTTCGGCGTTCTTGGGAAATTCAAAGTACATCGTTGTGCTGGCGGCTCGCACACATTCGACTTACATGGGAATTTCGAACGAGGCCCATGAAGTGAGGCACTGCCTTTAAGCAACATTTATAGTGCATCGGAGTCCGATCCGGACGGATAACAAAAGATGCGTATTGATCCTCGTTATCCGAGGATTGATACGTTCCATTTGTTATCCGACCGGATCAGACTCCGACAAACTATAAATGTAGCTTTAGCAAGAATTCGCTCGACGGATCATGATAGCAGATTGGAGCATGCTCGGACAAAAATATCAGGACCTGACAAGGGCTATGGCCCTCATTTCTTAGGGGAGTTTACTGGTCATGTGGCGACCTCCTGCGCTTACTTACTAAGATGAGAAACTGTAAAGGGTGAAAAGTGGGACGCCTTTGCTTTGTAATTTTGATAATATTGCAAAACAGCGGAAGGCCTGAGTTCAACAAGTCAAGTACTCGTCGAATTAACGACGTGAGACGAGATCACGGAGAGAAGTGTGAAATAAAAGTTTATTTTACAAGCAATAAGACAATGAAAACACTAGATCAGTTCAATTAGGGTAAAACTGGCGTGGGGCTTCGGGGAGAGGTCGACGGCGGGGGGGGGGGGGCAGCGGAAGAGAAAAAAAGAATAGATCCCATAGTGTGTGATTAGGCTAAAAATTACCGTTATATGGAGATCCCCTGGTCTCCTCCGCCAGGCGCCTCGTTCAGATCTCCTGCGCTTACGTCGCGCGCCTTTTAAGTGGTGCATGATCTCCCCAGCACCCAACAGCTTTACTCTAGAGCAGACCTATTCTGCCAAAATTGAGACAAAAAGGTAACTACGGTAGTTAATACATCTGCAATCTGGGGAGGATCACTTTATCCATAGAGGATCCCGTTGGAGCCAGTCAGCGAGGGAGGAAGGAGGAGAAGAACAGTGTGTGGCGAATGTGAAACACAAGCAGCTTAAATATCACGCAAAACATTGGGCACGAACGGCGCCAGTGTGAAGCTGGGGATCATCGCCTGACTAGAACAGTGACAATTGTGATGTAGCCTTATGCTTTTGTCAACTTGAAAGAAAGCCTACATCATGCGTTGCTTCGCAGAAATGCTTTATGCTCTCACCATGGCACGTCACAGTTTCATGGAAATTTTGTATAAGTTCACCCCATATTTCTGTGGAACCTTGTTTTTTTCTAGAGTTTTGAGGAGAGCAGGGCATATGGCATATTTGGAACAATGATGAGGACCAGCGAAATTGCGATGTTAGATGGCGGTTGGACGTCAATTTTGGCGCCAGTGTTGTGAACTCATATACATTGCACATCGAAACACGTGAACCCTTTTCAGAATAGGGAAATACTCTGAAGACAAATACCTCGTCTCCCTCCATAATTTTCCGGGATTCTCTGTTTCCCGGGCTAAAAACCCGTAAAACGTAAAACGGAAGGCCAGAAATGAGCGGAAAACGAAAGGCGTGAAACGGAAAACGGAAAATTCCGCACACGCGGGACAGGACGTTGTCGATGGGTGCGATATAATCCCGAAAAACCATTGGGACATGCGGAGGACGTAGTCGGGGGTGCGACATACCCCCGAACACCTTTGAAAGCCTCGGATAGATGCGGAAGAACAGGGCAGGTAATCCGAGATGTCTCCGATATCTGTCATCACAGAACAGTGATTCCTGACTATTCTCCCACAATTTGTAGCCCTGATCTCCATCTTCCTCCAACAATAACGTTTAATAGGTGTCACATTGTGTGGCTTGAAGGTAGCAAAGTCTCCGAAGTGTCTCTTCTGCAATTTGAGCTGACTTCCTACTCAAAAAAAAACGTTTATTTTACAACCCATACACAAAATACCACTTGTAACTTTGTATGCAAATAGCGGCAAACTTTTACCGGAGAGATTGTTTCTGAGATTTTCATAATACTAAACGAGAATTTTTATTATAATGAACCCTACGTAAGCTTCTGAGAACTATGGCGACCATCCGTAATTCTGTTTTTGGAGGGTCTACGGCTGAATCAGCACTTTTTTGGGTTGCATAAACAAGTTACTGGTCAGCACCTTATCCCTCTCAAACTTCGGTTGTTGCGTGAATAGTTTTCCGTGCTCCTTGTTCACTGACCACGCTGCGGATGATGCTTGACCAGATTACAGATGTGATCTGTAGTTTGGACAGTGAACGGGTGATACCTGCTCAAATCGCGGGACAAACTGCCTGGCCAGGTTACGGATAACGCTAGGAAATTTCCTCTTAACATCTCACATTTCCATAGTCTGAGAACAGGGGCTCGTGTCGGATGGATGTATTCTTAGGATTTGTCCTATAATGCTGAATATTGCGCACTTTTGCACTCGAAGAGGATTTTCCTTACAATAACATATGATTCAAGATATGCCCCAAATACCGATCCCAGTGAGGAAACACTCGTAGTAGAACTGCTGTTCTGTTCTCAAGGTAAAGGCTGTAGCATAAGCTGGATAGTGTCCACAAAACCAAAATGAAGATGTTCGTCTCTGTGATTTTTGGAGGTAGACTCCCATAGATTTCATGGGACATCACACTGTTTGATGCCATGTTATTTGAACGTTGTGGGACGTCCAGGTTGTGGCCTGAAAAGTTTTCTGGTGATGCTCGAAAGGTTTCCAGATGTTGAGTGGACACATCCCGGATGTTCGTAGCTGTTTGTCAAAAGTCACACGTTTATTAAATTTTGATAATTCGTTAGGATGGTGATTTCATGGATGGGAGATTATTGCGATGTTCGCCTCACCGCTCTTGAGAACCCAAGTAGGCAACGTGCTTACTCGAGCAGGAATAACAGGGGCTTGATTACTGAAAACAACTGCTTCATATTTTCGTGCAACATTGATGACACACGCGCGGACGACCTACTGGAAGACAACACAAATGTCAACATTGACCTATCGTGAACTAAGGTTTATAAAATTAAAGAATCAATAAACAATCAATAAGCCAGTACTGTGCTCTAAAATGTTCTTCATATCTGTGTTCAGCACGTTAGAAACGAGCATGCACTCAGTGGACTGACTGTCTCGTGATCAAAAGAGGAAAATCGGCAAAATCCATAAATCGATAATTCCGGACCAAACCGGAATGATATTTGTGCTAAGCGTGTTAAGGAATCCAACAGGCGTGTCGCCAGCGTCTACTCCTGCACAAAAATGTGAAGAATCAATGAAATCGGTGTAATCCATGATACAATCGATAGTTTCCAGTGGAAAGTCTGCTGAAACCTCCAGAGCTCTGTATAAGATACGTATTCAACGTTAGGCCCTGATCGGTATAGAGCGGGCACTGTACCACTGCTTTCTATTGGAAATGCACTGCGATAAGAGCTTTAATGGATGCCTCGACTAGCTCTTCGGCTGTGCGCATGGATGGAGCAGAGGTAATGCAGCGGCCTGGGAAACTATCGAAGAGCAGTGATAAATGATCGGTGGGTCAGTTCGAAATCTCCAAGCGCTGGTGGGAGTGATGAGTTCTCTTCAAAAACCTTCATTTCGAGACATGCGGAGGAGGGTAACGGGACTTGCGTAAGACTTAATCGGCACTTGCGGTCTGTAACAGACCGCGACTCTTGACTAAGTCCTCCGGTGCCCTGCAGTAGTCCTACGCCCGTGTGCGATACTTTTTCTGAGTGGTAGTGGTAGTTTTCCAAGTCAGAGTAGTAAGAATGAGGCTGGCTTTGGGAAATGCTTCCAGATCATAATTACAGATTAGCGAAGTTCAATTTGAATGGAAGGACGGCTTCAAAGGCTACTGGAACAGTTTGTGAAAAAACACCACCACCTTCACTCGCCGCAACTTTGGAGGCTGATCATACATGGCTTGGAGTGACTTTTCTGCAGTGAACGAACTGGGGATTATACATTGGTATTCGAACGAATATTTTCGAACGAATATTAGAATAATTCGAAATTTTCGTTATTCGAATATTCGAATAATTTGAAAGGTCGAGACATTCGATTATCCGAATTTTCGAATCATTTGAAAAATTGAAATATTCGATTATTCGAATAATTCGAAAAGTTAAAATATTCGATTATTCGGATATTCGAAAGAAAAAATTCGAATACCAAGATACAATAGAGATAGCCTTCGTTTCGGGTCTAATGGACTCGATGGAGTACTGGAACACTCTACAGGAACATTTACTACCGTTTTCGAGTGATATAGTGGACAGAAGTACAACTTTCCGCAGGTTCACACCGCAGTGCATGCCAGCCAGGCAACCAAACATTGACTTTCGGATAAAGGAGCGAACGTCAAGGATTGGCCCACACGCAGCCCGGACACGAACTCAATGGAGAATTTGTAGAGGACCATTGCAAGGGTCTACTGAAATGTCGTCTATTTCAACGATTGATGACCTGAAAACAGCAATCATCGACGTATGGGAAAGTAGAGAGCGGAGAATCTGATATGAATCCTCTGATTCTTGAAGAATCTGATATGTAACATGCTGAATCGCCACTTCGAAGTGGCTTCTAAGCCGGGGGAGGGGGGGGGGGCGATCGCCGATTAAATTTGGTGTAACTGGTGTTATCTCATTGCTAGATTATTAAAAAATTTGATTGTTCGCGAATACCGCAAAGAAACTTGGTGCTCAGAGGTTATTCTTATCTCTGAATCTAATGGATGAAACCAAAAAAGCCTCTCGTGGCTGCAACTTTTAGTACTGCAAAAAAAAGTGTGGACATATAGTTATGAAACGCTCTGTAGTTTGTTCATTCGGAACTCCACCCACGGTCAGCCCCGCGACTACATTCTCCATAGTGTGTGGTGAAACGCCTAGCACGTTCATTTCCTCTGAATCCACTAGCTGATAGGCCAGTAAGATGAGCTCACTTGAGTGCCGGATTAGCCACGAGGCTGACGGTACGTGAAGTGCACCGTTTAAATGACCCATTAAAACTCAGCAGTCTGGCCGTCCGGCTAACGCTGGACTTCCAGACTTCTGTTGATGCTCGCTTCGCTCGCAGTCTTCACACTGATTGCAAACAAAGATGTAAATGGGCTTGATGAAAAATTCCCCCTTCGTTCTCCTGAAAAACCCATGATCCCATCAGCAGTAACCTTCTCCCGTATCGGCAAAGTGATGCCCTTTGATAGGCTCTAGTGGCTGTGAATAATTGGGCACAACTAATTCAGTACATATAAATGTTGTCTTGAAATGATTTAAGCAGAACCGGTTGTTGTAATAATTCAAGTGGTAAGGATTCACCGGTGTATATAAACAGAGAAGGGGGAGTGGTTCATTGAGACACGCTCAGACAATTGTGTCGTCGATCAGCAGGTCAAACCCTGTCGCTCTGCCCATTTTTTAAATTGGGGGAACTTGTATGGACGTTCTGTTTTAGCAGAACGTGCTGCTCATGCTCCCCGACGTGCTGCTCATACCTCCGACGTGCTGCTGTTCACCGGGACTGTGATAACACATGTATATACAGCTTCATCTTCCCTAACCCCTACCATAAAAGGTCATAGGCTTCACCTTATAAGCCTAAGTAAAAGCACTAACCTAAGCCTAAGCTTAAGCTTAGCCTAAGCCTAAGCTAAGCCTAAGCCTAATCCCATGCTTAAGCATGCGTTTAAGCCTAAGCCTTAGGCTTAGGCTTAGGCTTCAGAGGAGTGCCCCCCCCCCAACTCCCCTTTCACCCGTACATCCTCAATGAAAAGAACGCGCGGCCGCCGCGTAGCCGCAAACGCGTGCGTCTGAGCTGTGACTGCAATGCGACTGTGTTCTAATCTTCATCATATAGACGCACGCGCGTCGGTCGTACGCATCCAGTATGAATTACCCTATAGGGGAACTAAGCAATGTTTCAGTTCATGATCGGTATGGGGATATCAACAGAATCCGGTCCTACTCGATCCAGCGATATGCTTGAAATTGGGAAGAACCGTCAAAAAACAATATTTAGGAGGCCAAATTTGATACTAGAGCGGACGAGTTCTCTTGCCAGGAAGCTGGAAGAAGCGGAGCTGAGGAGTTGAGATTGCACATCAAAATGAATTTTTTAGCAGTAGCTGTTATCAAATGAATAAGCATTGCCGTGTTGGAAAACCTTACCGCACCTCAGCACACTTTTGACGCGGAATCAAACCTTCCGTCCACTGGCCAAGAATTTCGGGATTCTCGGCCGGAGAATTTCTAACTTATGGGGCATTCGTTCGTTACTCTAAGAGCTAAGCTGTACTTTTGCGCTCAGCGGCTCGCATATGTTCGGCTGAGGTGAGGATCTCGAGTACGATCCTTGAGGTGACACACTGCCTTTAAGGCCAATTTGTGGCGACTTATGTGACGCCTTACACCCTTGGACCTTACCTTGTCCGAACATAGAATAGCGGTTAGTGGAGTAGTGGTTCAGTGGATGATATCTTTATTACTGACTGTACAGGGGATGAGCAATGTGGGAAGAATAGTGAGTAAAGTATGCTTTGTATTAGAAGTAATGAGAATGGAACGGGGATCATCGATCAGTCCATGATACAATTTATACTAGATGCGTGCGTTTGATGCGCGCCCGTCTATGTGATGGATTAGTCGCATCGCCGACGCAGCCTAGACGCACGCGTTTATTGCCTGTCGGCGGTCGCGCGTTTTTTCACTGAGGATGTAGATGACGTCCTCAGACATTCGTGGGGGTCAACTGCAGGTAGAAAAGGGGTCCACACCCAGTTATACATGGGAGTGGACCCCAAATTGCGGGGCATCTACACCCACATATGGCCGACGTCCCCCACGTGCCCCCACAAACGTCCCCCCACGTGCCCCCACAGACGTCCCCCCACGTGCCCCTGGCCGATGTCCCCCCACGTGCCCCAACAAAAATTCCCCACGTACCCCAGCAGACGTCCCCCACGTGCTCTCGTGGCTACCCCGTGACGTCATCACCATCTACCTTCTACCCCCGACGTCATCTACATCCTCAGTGAAAAGAACGCGCGACCGTCGCCAGGCCGCAAACGCGTGCGTCTAAGCTGCGTCGGTGATGTGACTAATCCATCATATAGACGAACGCGCATCAAACGCACGCATATAGTATAAACTGTATCATCGATTGATCGATGATCCTCGTTGATCGACGGTCCTCGTTCTATTCTCATTACTCTTAATACAAGGCACACTTTACTAACTATTCTTCTCGCATTGCTCATCCCCTTTTCAGTCAGTAATGAAGATATCATCCACTGAACCACTACATTCTATATTCGGTCAAGATAAAGTCCAAGAGTGTAAGGCGCAACCATCCCCCAGATAAGTCGCCACAAATTGACCTTAAAGGCAGTGCGTCACCTCAAGGATCGCGTTAGAGACCCTCACATCAGCCGAGCATATGCGAGCCGCTGAGCGCAAAGGTACAGTTTAGGTCTCAGTGTAACGTCGGAAACCCCATAAGTTACGGGATTCTTTGGTTCTTGGTTCTTTTGGATTATTCCGAAATTCACAACTGATGGAACCAATCTTTGCCCACCGTTTGCACACAGTTATCCCCACCTATCCCAGTTCCCTATTTTTCCATCCATTTGTCCACTAATGACCGACGTTTTGCCCATGTTTAGCTGTTGGTTACTGTTGAAACAGTTATTGGGTTACTGTTGAACACCAAAAAAATGTTTTTCGGTCAAATCTTCTCGGATCGCAGGAAAAAGCGGCCACACCCATTTTTTGGGTTTTTTGGTTTATCCCATTTAACCCATATTTCCAACTTTCTTGGATACGGCCCCAGTAGTCATCTGAAATGCAAACAAGTCTGAACGTGCACGGCAGGTCATATTATCGACTTATACCAAATGGTTCCCCCCCCCCCCTCCGAACTCCACTTTGCTCCATTTTTCCTTATTTCAAGCATGCAGTTGGAGTGTTGCGTCGAGAAGGACCGGATTCTTTTGATATCCTCATACCCTCACTCATGAGGTGACACATTGCCTTTAAATTACCTAGTTGCCTTAAGGGCAATTTATACTGGATGCGTGCGACTGACGCGCGTGCGTCTATATGATGAAGAATAGGTCCCAGTCGCATCGCCGACGCAGCCTAGACGCACGCGTTTACGGCCTGGCGGCGGCCGCGCGTTCTTTTCATTGAGGATTATATGCCGTGTTGACCGGTCTTCATCGAAAATTCCTTGCAAATGGATGCGTGCGACTGATGCGCGACTGACGCACGCAGCTGTGAATTACCTTTTATTATGAGAACACGTGAACACTCACCGCCTCTCCAAGGAAGTTAAGATGGAAGTGAAGGTAAGGGAAAGTGAAGCTGTTGATTAATTACATATACACGAGTTATCACGGCCCCGCGGACAGCAGCACGTCTGGAGAATTCCGACGGACAGCAGCACGTCGGGGGGTATGAGCAGCACGTCGGGGGGCATGAGCAGCACGTTCTGCTATAGCAGAACGTCGATACACGCTTCCCAATTCAAAAAGTGGGCGGGGCGACGGGGGTTCGACCTACTGTTCGACGGCACAATTATCTGAGTCGGGGGATAACCGCGACAGCACGTGGGGAGGGACGTCTGCTGTGGTACGTGGGAAGATGTCTGCGCACGTGGGGAGACGTCGACGGGGGTACATGGGGAAGATCGGCCATATGTGGGGGGTAGGTGCCCCGCGTTTTGGAGTCCACCACCAGGTACAACTGGGGGTGAACCTCTTTTCTACCTGCAATCGACCCCCACGAATGTCTGAGCGGATGGAGTTGACAGAGTACAGGGACACAGAAGGAAATAGTGTACACCTAGGTGGTGTCGGTAGAAGGGATGACCGAAACGGGCGCTAGCGCACCCATCATCAAATGGACCCGACTTTCTTCTAGATGCCGAGGCACCTTGGACTCAACTCCAGGACTTAGCGTTTCCCCACTTTTGCACGCCTGCGCACTTCCCCACTTTTCGACGCCGGCGCACTCTCATCACACCATTGGATCCGCCACACACACATACACATACACACACACACACACACACACACACAGAAAGTAAAGGTCCAAATCTTCAAGTTGAAATGCTGCTCATCCCTGATCGAAACAAATATTAATAGTGTGGAGTTGCACCTTTGGTCTGAAGCAGTAATACAACTTTATTGTACCAGTAAATACTGTTCAAATTTGAAAGTTCTCAGTCGTTCAGTTGATCATTTTGCTGAATGTCGCGGTGCTAGAAGCAACTCTGATCTTCAATAATTTATTTCTCGAGCTAATCGGACTGAATATTAGCAGAAAGTATTTGAACAAGTACAATATTGTGAGTCCAGTTCGAAGCATTTAGAAACTAGCGAATGATATCAGGTCACAGTTTTCATTTTTAGATAGTGTCTATTCTGAAATGGTGGTACCCGGTATCAATCGCGACACTGATCAGATGGGCAGTGTCAGGGTTTTTGAAAAAGCCTCAAGTGCGCACTCCGAACACAATAGTTTCGCCGGCCACAATCACACTACGTCACGCCCCTTCTCATACAAGGTTCTCCATAGGAAGGTATGTTCATATCAACGGAATTTTAAAGTCACCCGCCCATTTATAGGCAATTCACCCCGCGTATAAATAGGTGACTATTCATGCAAAAAGTAATTAACGAGGTCGTCTCGCACCCCGCTCGCACCTTGTTAAGAGCACTCTGTCTTAGCTCTCATAATATATCCAAATCGATGATTCTGATAATTTTGATCATTTAATGAGATTTCATTCACCAATATTTAGACCATTATTTATGTTAGACCTAGAAGTAGCCGAAATTTTGCCACAGAAATTCGTGCGCTCATTTTTAAGCGCTCAAACTTGTTGGGTGTCAAGGTTTCTCCCTTACCGGGAGTGAAAAGTGAAAAGGGAAGATGGGGTAGGAGTTTTCTCTGAAATGCTTGCTTATACATCAAGAACGAAATCTGCTCAGTCGATGGCAGAAACGCTTTCTAAATCAGGTGAAAGTGCTGTGAGTGAGTTTTTCTGGGAGTCAATATTTGGCAAAATGACGTAGAATTGGTTAATTAGCCAATGAATGATCAGGATAGTCAGAATCATTGGATGTGCATGCGAAACGTTGGTAACACTTCACAAGGTGCGAACGAGGTGAGGGACGTGTCTCGCTAATTCCTTTCCGTATGAAAGATTCCCCTCCCCCTAGAATTATAATACAAATTGTCTTTATAAAATGTAATTACAATATCACGGACTACAATGTGAAACAAATGTGTCGACACTTTTAGGAATATTTTCAAGCAAAGTTGAACAATGAGGACTACACTTGCGACATGTGAGAGCCCGTGGCAGCTATTTTAAGTCGAAAAGAATGGGAGACAAGCAAGATGACTGCGAACGAAAGAAGACAACTACCTACTAGAGTCAGATTTGCCTAATGAATGCCTCAGTCATTGCATGGAGAACAGGAAACCGAAATAAGTCATTTGCTATGATGCGGCAAAATAATGAGTACAGTGCGATCGTTCTGAATTTGTTTAACTAAGCATTTTCTAATGTTCAACACATTTGCAACAATGTGCTCAATTGGTTGACATGCGTGGTGCGACGCGCCGGAACGCGGGCTCAATTGAGTCACCACGCTCTTCTCAGAGTTATATTTTTTGTGTAGCACTCTGAACTGGTCCTTTGTAGTGGTATACTAACAAATATTCGAACGTTCTACACAAGCATCGGGCAGAGCATACAGTTCTTGTCGAAAAAATAGATGCGCGTGCGGTTTCATAGCGTTTCGGCCGCAGAATCGTGGCGGGACCTACTGGACCCTCTCACTTAGAGCATGTTCTCTCCGCACCCATCGCTCAGGTCCTGCCTACTGCCCTCCCTGCCTTCTGCAGCTACGGAATCCGTCTATCTTTTCGAGAAAGACTATATTTTCACTCAAACGTTTTTCACACGTGCTTGAAAAAGAATACAGAAAGAACGACACATGTGAGAAAGAAATTTCAATCAATATCAAGTAAATAGATGACAAACATTTGGGGACACTAATTGCGATCACCAAAGAGAAAATGATCGGTCTCAGACTTACGTAAATTCTGAGTATTATGCGGCAGAGGAAACATTCCTGCCAAGAGGGACCACGTATCCAAGCGTTAGAGCACGGGACCCGCACGCGTTCAAATACGCGTATCTCACTTGACACACCATGCCAAAAGCGTAGGGAAGAAAAGAATGTGTTAAGCAAACTTCTTCTGCGCACTTCGAGTCGTATCTCGGAATCTTCTGTAATTTTCCTGTTGTTCAATTTCCTCATTTCCCCTGATGTAGTTTGACCGTCTTTCCCACCTTCGCTACTAGACGTGATTTCTTGTTGTTCGAAAGTATGCGACACCGCCACCTACGGAGCGATTCAAGATATCTGAAGGTGGAGATAGGAAGGAGTAGTTGAGACTGAATAGAATGAAAGCCCTGGCCGAATTCGAGAAAGGATTTGATGCGATCGGAGTATCCGATGCGCTGTTTTCGTCATATTAGCTCGGTACTGCAGAGATAGCTACGACTATGGAGGAAATAGGTCGAAATGCGGTTGAAAATTGTAGTTCGAAAATGGAAGAAGCCTTTACGAGAACGGGAGAGTTCCACTTTGGAGTGACTTTGTAGGAGATATCGAATTAAATAGTTTTCACGGTAACTTTTATTCACTTCATTTATTTAACGATATCACATTGTTGCAACATGTCGCTTCTATTCAACTTCGTCGGATCGTTATTTGCCACTCGCAATCATGTTCCGCCGAGGTACGACACGCAAGGCTCTCCATTTCATCTTTGGTCGGTCAGATGATCCTTTACAGAACCATGACCGCCATTCCGTAATTCTTCTTGCCATCTTTCCTCTTCTGTGCTGGCTATTCTTCTTACCCGCATCCATTTCCGCTTGACTGCCCTTCAGGCAAAATTCGGAAGTTTAACTGTATTCTATCCATAGCCACGCGTTAGTTAGACGACCAAAAGTGTTCTACCCAGCATCATTTCCTCATCATTTTTCGTTGAGCCGTTCTCAACATCTTCCATTTCTATTCTTCTGACTACCCAATCCATATGTAATGGTTTCACACAGGATATGTACAGCCCCGAACTAAACTCTTCTGGTTATTTCTGCCAGCAGGTCATCATCGAACGAGATCTCTGTCTAATGTATATGTAGTTGGTGTACTAAGAAGTGATACTTCCATCTATAAGAATCGGAATGTGCAAGAAGGTCTCAACAACTGCGGCAAAGGAAGCGGGAAAGATAGGGTATCTTTGGCCTCCTTGTTTAACACCTCTCCTGACTTGGATAGGGGCAGGATTACAAATGTGTCGATTGTGACTTCAGCTCCAGATTAGATGCTCGAAAAAAGACAGACTATCCTTGGGTGGCCTTCTGTACAGTCAGTAGTAACGAGTTTCAAATTACTTCGTGTCCAACGGAATTGAACGTTTTGGAGTAGTCCACCAATGCGATATACAGCAGGAACTTGTATTCATGGCTCATCTCTTTTAATTGTTCAACTCCATGGATGTGAGCAACTGTGGAGAATTTTCGGCGGAATCGTGCTTATCCTACTGGCTGATTGGATTTGGCCGAAATTTTCCGGAGAAGTTGGTCATTTTTAGCGATGAAAAGACATTGCTTGCTAAAATGGAGTTTTGTTTTGTTTGTACTAGCGCCCCTTCGGGACGCTAGAAAGTGGGGTGGGTCAGCCACTTGAGGCAAGTAGAAAAGCTTTACACATGTGAAATGCTTAGAAAATGGGTTGCGTATATTCTACCAGTCTGGCCGCCTCACCAACATCGGGCTTCCACACTTCGCGTGGTCCTTGCCTTCTTCTAGATTCTTAATCACACATCTACATGTAAAACTATTTTCCGATAAAAAGGTACTACCTGATGTTTTTTTGTAAGTGCATTCATTCAACGCCTATGGACCCGTCATAACCAGGCACTCCCTACTCTGCACAAGAGTATCTTCCAGATGGCTTAGGAACCTGTGTACAACTCAGCATAGCCAACGTAGTGCGAATAATCATCTTTTTTCACACTACTGGGCCACTGCAGACCGTTATCCTGGTGTTTTCCTTACCGCTGTCCACGGCAGACCCATTCTCCATCCGTGCACCCATACCCTGACGTTTTCCGTGCACCCATATCCTGACTACTGGCCGCAGGCAGACCCATTCTCCATCTGTGGATCTTTATCCCGGCGTTTTCCCGACTATTGGCCACGGCATACTCATCGTCCATCCATTGACCCGTATACTGGCGTTTTTCCCATTTTCCCACTAGTGGGCCACGGCAGACCCATCCTCCATTCGTGAGCCCTCGTCCAGGCGTATTTCTTACTACTGCCCACGACGGGTTCTTTCTCTATCCCTGGGCCCTTATCCTGGCATTTTCCTCACTGTTGGCCACGGCAGACCCATTAATAGACCAGTGGACCCCTATCCTGGCGTTCTCCCCACTACTGGGCCGCGACGTACCTATTCTCCATCCGTGGGTCCTTATCCTGGCATTTTCCTTACTGTTGGCAGACCCAATATCCATCACATCACATCACATCTACCGAGAACACGTCGTATACTGTTCCTGTCCCTAATTGGCGCAGTCGCACTTCTCCAACAACACTTAGTTCCACCTACGGATAGGTGACTACGACGCGACTATGGCTGTGGCGTGCAATCTTGGGTAGAGCTGACAAGCGTACAAATGTGGGGAGCCCCCGGCCGACGTGTCCAATGGTGTGATAAGAGGATGTGCTAAAATATACCCGCGTCTTAACGCTTTCAAACTTTTAAGCACGGGCGCACCCTTGTTACAGCGGTGGACCCATCTCCCCCGCTTCTCGGCGCCGGCACACCCTTATCACACCGGTGGACTCATCTCCCCCACTTCCGGGACCCGGCGCACTCTTACCACAGTAGTGGACCCGTTTCCGCCATTTCTGGGCGCCGACACCCCCTTATCACAGCAGTGGACCCGTCTCCCCCATTTCTGGGCGCCGGCGCACCCTTATCACAGCAGTGGACCCGTCTCCCCACTTCTCGGCGCCGGCACCCCCTTATTACAGCGGTGGACCCGTCTCCCCCACTTCTAGGCGCCGGCACCCCCTTATCACAGCGGTGGACCCGTATACCCCATTTACGCTAATGAGCGAGTAGCGTGCCCCTCCTCCACCGGCAGACGTGCATCTTGGCGTTTTCCCCACTATTGTGCCACGGCAGACCTATTCTCCATCCGTGGACTCATATGCCGGTGTTTTCCCTACTACCTGCTGACCCATTCTCTATACGCGCACACGTATCCAGGCGCTTTCCCCACTTTTGGGCCAGAGAAGACCCCTTCTCCATTCATGGATCTGTATCCTAGGGTTCCTCCCACTAATGGGACAGGTCAGACCCAATCCATTGGTGGGACCAGTATCGAGGCGCAATAATAGACCCCCTGCAGCTGCAGCCTCCATCCGTGGACCCATATCCTGAGGCTTTCTCTACTGTTGGGGGAGGGCAGACCCAATCCATCGGTGGGACCCGTATCCCAGCGTTTTCCCCAATATTGGGCTCCCTGCGGACCCATTTCTCCATCGATGGACCCGTATCCTGGCGTTTTCCCCACTACTGGGCCACGGTGGACCCCTCCTCCATCGATGGATACGTACCCTGCCGTTTTTCCACTATTGGGCCGCGGCGGACCCGTTTTCGATAGGTGAACACCTACTCTGATGTTTTTCTGAACTAGGGGGCCCCGGCACATCAGTCCGTAATTAGTGCACCCGCATTCTTTGTAACTCCTGAAAGTAATAAAAGAAAGTTAGGAAATATTTTAAAAGTTTGATCACTTGCACAACTGGTTTAAGATCAGAAATTTTCACAACAGCTTATAATGGCATGCCCTTCGTTCGTTCATCCTGTGTATTTGATTGTAGTGACCTTCTTAAAAACAGACGGATCCTCAAGCAAGGAAACCGAGTGAATCCTATCGCTACAGCCTCCACACATCCTTTCGAAGTGATTAACGCCCAGCGCTCCAACATTGAGTGTAGTCGCCGACGAAGCTCCACCAGAGGGGCTACTCTTCTCCGTACATTGCTGCTCTGCATCGTCAAATCGTTATAAACACTGTCTCGCCCGGAGGGCTCGAGACCGCTAGCCACTGGTCCCACCGCGAAATCCCGAATGCACCCGACTTCCACTGCGTCTATGCGCCTATGACGAAACATCGGCCGAATCTCCCGTCAGCTTCGCATCCTCGCGAGCCACACTCTATAATCGAGCCTCACGGCTAAAGCATGCGATCACGTGCTTTTTCCCCTACGTCTGCGCTCTAGAAAATCTTGTTGCACTACCATGATTTATATAAGAGGATATTCATGGACGATACATTTGGCGAGGTTTGTTTGGCAACCTCGCGGACGAGCTCGCCAACTACCTAGGCAAACGAAGCCCGTCAAATGTACTGCCAAACAAGAAGTTCCGTCAAATGTATCGCCCCCCGCAAGTCATTGTATAGGACACGTACGCATTCAACGCCTCTACGATGCTCAGATGAAGTCGAATGCGTGGCGCATCCCTCGTGACGGGATTGGTTAACGCCGACCACTTTATCCTTTATCCTTTATTATCATCAGGAATCGTGCCATGATACCAATCTTAGGAGCCCGCTGCCTTACCAGCTGAGCTATCCGGATCGACACCGCTGATGGTTAAAGACAGTGTCTCACCTCATGTTGGGTATCGAGATATTCACAGAATCAGGTGCAGCTCAAGGCGCTGATTCCAGTGATGTGCCTGATGTCAGAAAACGCCCTCAAAAACCCCTACTTTTGAGGCAAAATTAGATACAGGAGCGGACGAGTTTCCTTGCTAGGAAGCTAGTAAAGCGGAGCTGAGAAGTTAAGGTTGCTCATTAAAATGAACTTCTCAGCAGTAGCTATTATCAAGTAAACACACATTTCCGTGTTGAAAAACCATGCAGCACCCTCAGCAAGCTCTTGCTGCGGAATGAACCCTCTCGTCCACTCGCCGAGAATTTCGAAATTCTCGGCCAAAGTAACCCATAACTTATGGGGTTTTCAACGTTTCAACGAAACTTAAAGTACATTTTTGTGCTCAGCGGCTCGCGTATGTTTGACTGAGATGGGAATCTCGAAGGCAGACTATGAGCTGAGACACTGCCTTTAAGCCTCCAACTAAGAATGAAATGACCGCCGATGGTTAAGCCTCCAACTAAGAATGAAATGAACGCCTTATCAGAACACCCGTAAAATGTATCGCCCTGCAAACGTAGCCATTTGTATCGGCAAGCAAACCTCGTCAAATGTATCGCCAACAGATTCTCTTGCCTTTTGTATCGCCATACACCCGTAAAATGTATCGTCAACAGATTCTCTTGCCAAATGTATCGCCAAACAGGCTCTTGACTCATTCTCCCGTAAATCATATGTATTGCCAAGCAAAATGTTATCCCTTAAATCATATCGCCAAACACATTCTCTTGCCAAATGTGTCGTCAGTGAACATCAGAGTACCGCGTGGACGTGAACTGACATGCAATTATTGCCTAAAGGGTGGTGGTGAGTTTAACTCACCGCCATGACAGTTTACTACGGGCCCAAGTCTATTGGATGTTCTAAGACGGAGACTACTTTACTTATTAGTAAAACATGCATGAGTTGGAACTTTGCAGCATAAGTCTTTACAGACCAGGAAAACGGGTGGTCGGCAAACCAGCTGTTATTTACGATAGGAAGAGTAGCTCCAGCAAACAAACCCACAAAATGGGCTGTGAATTCGCACAACCATTGGTGATTGTGGTTCAAAAAAACCAGGCGCCAATAATTTGCGCGCACCCTGTAATATGAACGATAAGGTTTCTCCTGATGTATTCCTCGAAGTGGGAGTTTAGTGCATATTTATTTCACATTTTAGCTTGGAATACAATATACTACAACTGCAACTGGAAACACTAGAAATGTAAAAAAAATAAAAAGATTTTCTTCTTTACCTGACTAGTGAACAGTAGTTGCGCTTGGAAGAGGAAGTTTACTCGCATTGTATTTGTTTTAAGACGACTTTCTTTGCTCATTCTCGATTTTTTTTTGGAAAAACTAGTCTATCAGAAGACGAGAATGAGAAAAGAAAGTCGTCTCAAATTAAATATAACGTGAGCAAACTTCCTCTTCCAAGCGCAACTAGATTCGATTTGATCCGAAGCATTGGTGGACGTTTAGCAGATTCTTTCACAGACTAACAACACCCGCAGTAATCTCGTTGAGAAAATGGCCTTAAGAACATAGATTTGCAATCATTCCGCTCATTTCTTGCACTTATTTTTTTCTTCACTTCCACTTCGATTATTTCACTTCTTCGAGGTGTTCTGCTCCATTATTGGGGTTCCATTATTTTTGTCGTGACTCCTATCGCTGGTCAGGGCTAGGATTCATGGAATGTTAATCGCATAAATCAACGATGATAAGCGTGATTGACCATCCCACAAACAATGTAATGTTAGGAGAGGCAGGATCTAAAAATTGGTTTCTTTTAATTGTTTTGTACAGTTGTTTTTATGAGTGCTAGCCTAACTCGTCTCTTAGAATCGGGAATGAACGAATTATTTTCTCCAAAGAACTGGCACATCAGTGTTTGTGGTGGAAGGAGGAAGGAGATTTACAATGAATCCCACTTGCCCTTTACGAGCGTTCTCTCTAAGAAGTAGAACTAAAACATCAGGTTTCTATATTTCTATCAGGCTTATGCAATTTTGCTGCAAGTATATCTGGGGCCTAGCGAGAAACAACAGAGTATGCAAATAAATCCAAGTGCCAGCACAACGTTTTCAGTTTTTCGCTTGTCCGGCATTGTTCTGCCTCGCTCCCTCCCATGAGTTCTGCAACTGAAGAAAGTACTGATCTCCATGGTCGCATTGCTTTTCTATGAAAACTTTGTTCTGACGTCGCCTCCACAGAAAACAGTTGAGCAGTATCGTAACGTTGATGAACAAGATGCGATATGAATCAACCTGAAAACCAAGTTCACACTGTAGGTCTGCACCAAACCGAGAACGTGCATACCAATTCGAGAGCGTTGTCGAAAGCGTTTGCCAACAACCTATTCCCGTTGGCATGGGCAGACAATAATAATGTATAAAAACCGACTGTTGCAACGCTAGACAACAATTCGTTCAGAGAGATACAAGTATATACCGCAGCAGTGCGGCCGTTCTCTTTGTCCTGGTACCTGAAGCAATCACAGTTGGGTAGTACACCGAAAATCGTGCGTCGAACGGCAATTTTTTACTTTTCTCAATCCGCTAAATTCATCAACCTCAAACCTGATTTATGACAAAAAAACAAAATTAAAAATAATCAGAAATTCTATGCTGGTCTTAAGTATTCTTTAAACACAAGAAGTTAACTTGAACTTCTGAACTTTTCGTCTCTGCCAGGCTTCGTATATTGAGAACAAGAGCGGATTTACTTCATAACACATAATGATGCCAGTAATATTCACAGTAAGTGTGCATTGTGACCCTCGGTTCGTAGGGTTGGGGCAGGTACCCGATAGAGATGGCATATTTTCCAAAATTTTGTTGAAACAGACTATTTCATCCACAAATACCAGCATTATTCAAATATTATGTTGATTATTGATAATGATATATTCTTCTCGACTGTACGAATTGCACCGTATTTCGACAAAGTTAGCATCATAAGAAAAAAATTGTGGAATTTGTGATTAGCTTGTCAAATAACCCCTCATGCGATACATGAGAAGACCCTCGATGCCAAAACTACATACATTCGTATTCCCACCATACCAACAAAATTGCAATCCGCCCTATCAAAACGTTGAACAAATGATGACGTTTTTGCAAAATTTTCTTGAATTTCTTGAAGATTGGAGACGTGAAGTGACGCCAGTTTTTCGAAAGAGGCTCCGAAATAACGCAGACTTGCAAAGGACTGAAAGGAAAATCGAGGTTTTCGCTACTTCCAAACGGTTGTAGTTTAGAAAAAAAGTGGAAGAAAAATTGGATCATAAGCAGTTAATTAAAAGCAAGCATTCAAGAAAATGAGGAGTCAAATTAAAGCTATTACATAATTTTGTCGTCTGTTCCAAAAAGTAATAGTAAAATTTGCAGATCCACTCCAGGAGGGAAGGCGGAAGCGACTCAAAGTCGGTTGATAAACCCTCATGATGACATCCAGTGAACGACCCATGAATGGTGTTTGCAGCTGACACTCGAACGGGAACACTTCAGTGGAGCAAACAGTCTGAGAAGCCGTAGAGGTGAAAATTTTCACGAACGGGAAACCTTTGTGAGCTTCTGTCCATAATGTATTTGAAGGTGTTTCCAATTATTATGAAAGCCGAAGAAAAAAATCAGGACGTACTTCTTCCGCAATGAGTATGATAACATCATTTTCTTTGAGGTCTTCCTGTACACGTACAGTGAGATTGCAATCTAAATAATCATTATGAGTTAAGAGATTTTTGCTACCTTATGCGGTCTTCAATTCCAGAATTTAACTGCTATGAAATGAAATGATGTAATGGCATCGCAGTCTCTAAAAGCCTTGCGAGGAAACCCTTGAACGATGTGGTTAGGTCAAGAAAGAATTTCATGGACATATGAAAATGGGAAACGTCAGCGTACGGTCCTTCTGGAAGCCGAACATTGAGAAAGGATGACCCATAAGCTTAAGTTCTTATATTCTCTTTATGACTGCACTGACAAAGCTGCAGAAGCATCGCAGCAGCGTGCCAGAAGGAATGACCGATGTGCTTTAGTCTTGCAGTCCCCCTCGCTCTGAGGTCCTTCTGCATCGAAGCTATGAGTAAGGTTTGCTCTCAGGTAGATTGTCAAAGACCGAGAGGATTCAGTGTCGGTGACTTTTAAAAAAAAAAGCAAACGCAAGAGTTCGCGAAAAATCTTGGGGTCAACAAATAATTATGTAAGGTCAACAAATCATTAGGTTGAAATGATTCGCATATCATATTATGCAAATTTCGCGAAAGGTTTGTGATATCCACATTTCTCTCCTGTGGATATCACAAACCTGCCATGCAAAACTGAATAAGAAACACCGAGTTTTATCTGCTTTAGAGTAATGGATGTTAGTACATATTTTGAATTATTAGGAGAATAGATCTGACTGGTTAACGACTTACCAAGAAACACAGTGCAGAATACAAAAGCACGAACGCAAGCAGTACAATGCTGGAGTACTGTGCTACGAGAGCATTGAGAATTGTTCCCATAGCGGCTGAAGCACCAATCTGAAACCCCCTTATAGTGGATTAATCATTTCGTGGGCTGAATGAATTTAGTAGAGGGTTCATTCTAATATTTATGTGGTTATGTTAGCCAATGCAAGAGGTTGTTAAAAAATCTTTATTGGCCAATGTTTCAGCGGTTTCACTCTTGTTGGACGCTAAAAGAGTCAAATCGATCTGTTAAAGTACTTGGAAAAGCACGTACTCGATCTTATATCAATTCAGGATACACCCGAAAATCCGAACTACCTCAGCGGCCGCCTCTCATCTTAGCTCGAGTTCCCCAACAGCTCTGATAACTGTGCAGCACGAACGCAGCCCGAACTGCTTAATGGTTCGAGTAGAAACCCTAGCAGCAACTGTTCCCAGTTGTTGCTATCCTCCTCTCAGTTGCTGCCGTCTTTCAACACTTGCTGGTTAAAGTACGAAAGCTTAGCAGCAATCGAGGGGAGGATGGCAGTAGTTCTCAGCCAAAACTGCGTGCCATCGGACACCGGTCACGCCGATGGCATTCTGAATGAACGCCGCTCGCTGATTTGAAGCACGCCGATCACACAGCACTCACTTGGAAACTTCTCGATTAGGCAAGCGTGCGGCCCGCGTACCTTTCTATCACATACTATCAGCGTGCCATCGACGTGAACGGTGTCCGATCGCACGCTTGGCGTCCATGGCACGCGGGCCGCACGCTATTGTTGTCTGAGTTGGAAACCGTTGCTGCTAGGATTTCTACTCAAGCATTTACGCGTCGCGGCAGCCGTGCGTTCTCTTCATTTAGGGTTTGCATGTCACGTTGATCGGTCTCCATCGGGAGTACTTCGCAAATGACATAAAGCGTGCGTCTTGGCTGCGACTACGACTACGTCCTATTCTTCATCAAGTAGAGGCAGACTCGTCATTCGCACGCATCCAGCATGAATTGACCTTATGAGTGGAACTTTACAACAACAGATTGCAGATGTTGCATGTGCACGAAGCACGTTGGGGAAACCGTGCTGCCGCTCCACAAACGCCTTGATGAGCCACGTAGGGACCTGTACAATCCGAATTCTTACCCTACGAGCAGTTTCTTTCGTCATCGCACACTTGTTCACGTCCAATAATGCCCACAAGAGAGTGAGGTCACAGATCTCCATCGCTTCTTCAAAAGCCCCTTTGGGACTAAGAATGTTGGAATAGGTGGGGACAAAGAGATCACCTCAGATTACCAGCATAAGGGCTACCCTACCAGCCTGATCGTCCGGCCAACGCCGGACTATCAGGCTTCTTTTCGTGGTCGCTTCGCTCGCATATTTTCAGTGTCCACATATAAGATTAATACGGGTGGATGGACATTACCCACAGAGAAGTAGTTTCACCGTGGCTCACGGAACCGTTGACCCATTATGGACAGTTGCTTCGCAACCATTTGTAGTAACGCAGTTCGGTTCGCTGTGGTGGACGTGAATAGTAGAAATTGACCGAATCAGTGCAAATTGGGGTTGGATCTGAACAGGCGACCCTTATCATGCCGTTGGACCCATCTCCGGCCGTTCCTGCAGTTCTCGATGCCGGTGCACCTTTCTCACGCCGTTGGACCCATCTCCAGAAATTTCTCCACTTTCGAACGTTGTACACCTTTACCACGCCCTTGGACCTGTCTCTGGGCGTTCCTCCACTTTTGGACGCCGGCGCACCCTTATCACACCGTTGGACCCGACTCCAGGCGTTTCCCCACTTTTGAACGCCGGCGCACCCTTATCACGCCATTGGAACCTACTCCATCTCTTTCCCCGCTTATGGTCGCCGGAGCATCCTCATCACACCGCCGGCTCCCCTCTAACATACACTACGGCGAAATTGTCGCCCGTGTCATCGTTCATCTGCCTGGTTCCTCCTCTTCGTTATAAAGGAACCCTACCCCTCTCCTTCCTTTTATACGGTTCTGTAATCACAGGCCTATCTCATTCATTCCAGCTGTGACGAAAACAACTGACCGCCATTAACATCTCCTAACATGACAAAACTGGCCCGGAACACCTCTAAATCAAGGTAAAAATCAAAATTTGCAAGCTTTTCGTACATAGCTCGATCCGCAGAACACAATGGTGTGGGTATGTTCCGTTTGTGATGGCTGGTTCTCGTGCACAGACACACACACATGGAATGCCAATTAATAATAAGTAGACTTATACTGAATGCATGCTTCTAACGCGCATGGCCTATGTATTGAAGGATAGGGCGAGTCGCATAGCTAACGCAGCTCTGACGCATGCGTTTGGGACCTCGTGGCTGTCGCACCTTCTTCTCATTGAGGATGTGCATGCCGCGTTGACCGGTCTTCATAGGAAATACTCTGCATACGTCTGACGCACGCACTCTAGTATAAATTGCTCTAACGATGAACAGCTCGAAGTATTGAGACTGATCTTGTAAATATTCCATACCCGAATCTCTCAGTTTCTTTTCAACCGTCACTGAGGCGCTCTTGTTCCAAATCTGTTCGTTGTTGCTTCCCTCCAAACGAAATGCACCGTACGTTCTAAGCTTGAAAATAGGGTTATAATGCCGGAAGCTTGCCTAATAAAGCGGTTGGAATTTGATGTCTCATATCCACGTGACAATTCTTAGAGTTGCTTCTGCTCTACATTCCGCCGAACCGCTTTCTTTGTAGTTTTCTTTTTCATAATATCACGGTACATAGTAATTTTGGAGCTCTGCGCAAGAAATAGTAATATGTAATAGTATGATGTGTACAAAATAGTTGTCAAAAATAACCATTTCATATAATATTATTTGTCACGTTGAACAATATGTATCCGTCTCTTTTTCTTGAAAACACCTCAGAGGTTAATATGTGCCCATCCTGATTTCTAGCATTCCCAACTATTACCTTTTCTCTGAAGAAATAACTATCTATTACTAGGTTACCGTAGTATTGCTCTAAGATATTGGGTAGAAACGCCAATCCTTGCATGGAGATGTCTTAAGGAATATTCACTGTCGAAGTTTCAGCTTCAGTGGAAGAGAAGAAGAACCGTCAAGGTCAAAGAATGAGTGTCGAGGATTCCAAACTCTTTGACTTCCATAGATACTTCCCTGTTATCGCTAGGAGAACCTTCGAAAGATGACTCCGGTAATGGCATTCAGAACCCTTGTCCTTCCAGAGAAGTCCCTTCAGATGGTTCCTCGAGATACCGTATCCACCGTGTACCCACCGTGATCTCACAAAACTAGCATAACATACTGATGATTACAGTTTTCTACCAGCATGTCGAATAACCTTATCCAACCAAATTTTTAATAGACCTCTTTCCCTGGAGTCCTTTTCTTGCCTAAGATTATGGTGCCCAAAATTTTCACTGCAGCATATAGTTCAATTTGCAGCTTACAATTCCCACAATTACCAGCTAATAGCAGCTGGACATCACGGAAAGAATTTTTGCAAGAAGACGAAGTATTATCTATGCACTCACTGCGCTAAGTATGATGAAAGCAGTAATAACTGGAGAGACGCAGCGTTCATACTGCGACACCCTAATGACGGCGACGGCACGTTCAATGCATAGGAAAAGGTTGCCAAAATAATACAGCATACCACAGTAACGCACTGCATAGGCGAGATTTTCGATGAATTCCTGAATGGGATATTCATAAGAAGCCTAAAATTAATACGTCTCTTTTTTTGCCACTGTTGTGCGTTTGACATGATATCACGTATAAAGATGGAAAGGTGGAAACAGCGTCGTGGGTGGGGGATAGGGGGGGGGGGATGGAGAGGAAGAGTACGAATAGTTAGAAAGCGAGGTTTCCACTAAAAACAGCCTGCATCAACACGCTTTTGAAGATAGAATACCTACAAAGGAAAATTTTAAATTAAATATGTGAAAATTAATAACGAGAAAAAGATGGTCGAAACAGAACCTAAGGGCGATGCGAACTGGTTTCATTTGTTTTATGGGCATCCCCTTCCCAAAGAATGTGTGCCTATCCTGATTTCTAGCATTCCCAAGTATTACCTTTTCTCTGAAGAAATAACTATCTATTACTTCTTCATATATAACACTGGGAAAGCAATTTATCCAGGCACCTGCTGCTCATTGATATGGTAAAGCTGAGATTATTTGATTTCCAACATTTGTGTATTCACAGTAACACAATCTCGGTGACAAGAACGTTTGAAGATTTGATTTCTGAAGTAATAGTTTCTGGAACGGGAGTTACTCCTAATTCATTGTTGAGCGTTAATAATTGATGTGTACAAAAACAAGGTATAGAGCTAATAATGAAAGGAAATGATCAGGATGATGCAAAAGAAATGTCGCACTTCTTTTCAAACCATGGGATTTTGTTTGCACATAGTATGATGTGCAGATATGGCATACATATAAAGCAAAGCAAGCTCCTCTGTGTTGTAGATGTAAGAGATGTCGGCTAGAGTTAGGGATCGCGAAACAACTAAAAGTTTCCAAAACTCGCGTTTTGTATTTTCTGAATTCGGAGGATTCTCCTGTATTGTCACAAACAATACTGTCCAAAACAGGTTCTTTGTGCTAGGTCAAGATGTCTGTACTTCATTCATATATAAGCTCTGGAGCAACGGCTCCTCTGTTGGAAAAATGCGGATGGACACTTTCTGAAGCACAACCCTCGTTACTTCTAGGATTCTAGAAGGATGGACTTTTCCAAGCCGCTTTTTGCAGAGAGTACAGGGTGGTCCACTGAAGTGTGTTGGGAAAAACTACCCATAACTTTGCACCAATTAATGCAAATAGGCACTTTTTCATTTATCTGATAGGCTAAAAATTCTACATAAGATCTCATCCATCTCATTCCAATTGGTTGCCCTTAGGCCCATGGCATACTTCACAGCGACACCGTCGCGGTGAAGAAAATGAATGAAAATGATGAGAACCAAATGTTACGAGCTCTCATATGTTATCACACAGTTTGCATGGAATACCGTGCTGGCATAAGAGCCACTGTGAGTGAACTTGTGGTGGTAAACGATCGCAGCGACAGCGTCGCTGTGAAGTATGCCCTAGGCCTTAGCTTTGATACAAGCATCCTATCTCTTATGGAAATTTTTGAGGATGTGCGCGATCATTTCCGGCGAGATTTTGTGCCATGCCTTTAGCAGGGTTGTCTTCAACGAATCTGGTGACGGTTACGTTGCGAAAAAGTGTGAGATATCACAGAAAGAGCATGGACCATGCAGATCGAAAGCTTCACATTCAGCTGACGTGTGGGGCCTGATCATTCCTGCTTGAAATGCTTTTTGGCAGGGACTTCGAACTAGAATTTCGAAGTACTGGGGTAGGATTAAAAGAACTCCTGCGAAGTATGGAGTTCTTAGGAGTTACTCGAAATTTGAAGTGGAGAAAGAAGTGTATGTGAATGTTTCATTTGATTAGGGGTATGTAGCCACCTACTACACAAACAAAGTTCTCAAAGACAGGATACACGTCTTGCTATGGTTTTGCAAAAGACTTGGAATGTTTAAGAAGCAAACCTCCTTATCACAACAGTGTCAGGTTTTTGCGGCAAACGCACTAACCACTAGGCCATGTGCGCACGTTCTCTGCTGAGAGAGTTCAGCAGTGATACATTGATCAGCGAAACACACATTGATGTCGCGAAATTCTCGCGACGTGTTCGCTGATGTCGCGAACCTGGTGCCAACGTGTTCGCATCTTGGATGTCGCGACATGGGGGGTTTACTACCGGCCCAGAAGACTGATCCCACACATTCAATTCCTTCTCATTGCGCAGTGGGCCGGTGCCCGACCTTGCTGGAACGTCCATTCAATGCCCTTATCGTTTTCTTTGGCATATGGTATCATGGCACCCTCCAGGATCTGCTTTCGATAGAGTTCGACATCAATTTAAATTCGTTTTTGCAAAAAAAAACCAGCCTTGTCTTGCGCATGCCCATAGTCCAGCCCACACCAACGTGTACTCCGGAGAATAAATTTTTTAGACCCTTTCGGCTCTTAGAGATCCTTACCAGTTAATTCCGCGCATTTCGGAGTGGCTCAGCTGTAAATATCCTCTCTTCTGTTAAGAGAATCTGACCAAGCTTGTCACCGCGCGCAAGCACCATCTTTCTGCATTTTTCAATCTTTAGGCCTTCATTTCGGCGGTAAGGCTTTGTCATTTGGCGAATTTGTAAGGATACAACTCGATATCATCTTTGACCAGTCTTTGCATAGTTGAACGGCTTACTTTGTATGCTTCTTTCACGATTTAGGAGAAGTTTGTCTTTGACAGCCATTTGATGGGCAGGGATTTGTGCAGTTCGTTCGGATCTTTCTCTCGGACCATCTTCAATCCCTCCCGTCTCCACAAATGCTTTGCGACACGATGTACTTGCTTCCTATGCAGTTTGAGCGACCTCGAAATCTTGGAAACTGACGACCTGCGTTTGTGCATGGCGACTATTGCTCAACGATTCTCAAGCGATACCATCATTATCAAAAAACAGAAAGTAACACTGGCCAAAATTAGTCTACAAAATACGGGAGAAACAAATAAAAGCATAAAAAGCGCGAAAAAGTGGGGAAAAATATCCGAAAATTGATTTCCTAAAGCCCGTCGCACTTCATGTGGACCACCCTGTACATTCAACAATACCTATTGCTATTGGCTGCTCCAAAAAGTAGCGATTAGTAGGCTGGAAAAGCGCCCGAGATGCTCAACAGCTCTTGTTTTCCATTTCTGCCTCATATTTCTGATATGTTTCCCAGCTCCCAAATCTTCTCTTCCACAAAAAATACGTAAGCATGACGATCTAAAAACAAAAAACTCCTCGTTCCTCGTTTTTCAGTTTTCTGAATTTTGGCCACGGGACGTCAGGAATGTGCTCACATAATAAGCAATGGTTCCTACTAATCGAAGGAATCATATCCTTTTCCGAGGCTATCTCTCCTTAAAGATGTGGAAAAAGTAAGGTCAACACAGAAGCGCGCCCACCTAATATAGGGCGGCGGCCACGTATTTAAGGGCAGGTTGGAAAGTCTCTGGAATGACAACGAAAACAAAACAGCTCAGGTCCAATTTTTGAGTTATTTTTTAGCTCAATCCCGTCGAAGCTTACCCTTGGGTCGATCTCTTTTCTGCTCTTCATTCCTTCCCTGCGAAGGATTTCTTCGAATTCCTCAAAACAACCTCATACGGCCAACAATAATTGGCCATTCGATCAGAATTTCTTTCTGGACAGGAAGGCTCTGAGCTCTGATAATAGGCAAAGGCGTTAGCAAGCCAGTGCTAAAGAATCAATGGATGAGGGAGAAATTTCATCTTTATTTTTCAATTTTTTGGCTAGCGTTGCATTCGCATGTGCGGCCATACCGTTATCGAAATGAGGCGCTTTTTTTTCTACCTCTTACCAGCGCAATTTCAGTGAACTGGTATTCCTCCAGTTTCCAAAAATATTCATCATTATTACCTAGTAACCCCTTTTATGACAGTTGGTGAAATGCCTCTGACAGAGTGAAAACTAATACCGTTACTGTTCCACCCCAGTGAAGGTCCTCCTCTTTTTTGGAACTAACTCCTAGGATCGTAACCACTGTTTTTACCATATTTCTGCAGGTACACTGTAGTGCTGAACCTAAGCCGCATTTCCAGTGGAAGCTTCGTGCTTCAAACCATTTCCTTCCCAAAAGAGCAATTCAAAACTTTTTCTTGTGGTCCACTTTGGAACGTGCTTTTGTTCGGAATTCAGCGAATGCGGCACACATCTTTCAGAATGATTTTTTGGAATCAATTTGTCCTGTAAATATGAACTGTTCGCTTTTAAACGATGGCGAAAGACTCCTCAATTCTGTGCACAATCATCCGCCTGTCTGCGAAATCCTTTTCAAAGAATTTATCCACGTTTCCTAGTGTAGTACCTTTTTTCGAGGTCCTGCACATGGTCACGGTTTGCCTATGTGCAGCAATCCTCGCTTATCCAAGCTAGGAAAATAAGGGCGGTAAGTGTAGTTGATGGGTCTCCAGAGTCAGAACATAGGAGGGATTTCGTCTACATGAGATCTTGCTCTTTATTTGGAAAGATTTGATGACCGCTCGAACATTCATGAACGCATTCATCACTAACTGAAGATAATCAAAGTTGCATGACTAGAAGGACCTGTCAAAATCAGGCTCTTTGGCTGATGGAATTGATACTTATGGTCAATTCATATGGAGGATTTCTCTATACTACGGCATAGGAATAAATGGAAAACACTCGCTCTTTGGAAGTCATCCCGGACCTCACAGCACACCGACGAATTTGGATCTTGACATTTTTCTGCACATCTCAGCCTCAAGATGATCTTTCAAAACCAAGTTCGAGAATTTCTTAAGACTCTATCGGGCTTCCTTCCTGTTGCTCACCAAGAATCGGTTGAAACTGGATTAAAATGTGTCTAAATATGCCGGGAAGCGAAGAGATGGTCCAAATTATACACATTTCTTCTCAACATTTTAATGGAAATGCCATTACCGCACTCTTCTTACCAACATCTCACTTCCTCTTTCTTGTGCAGCTACTGAAAGAACTCTTCCAACTAAACACGTTCGCGCCCACATGCATGTTCATTTTTAATGATGTATTTACTAAGAGCTATGTAAATGTTCTATTCAAGCAGTCGGCAAAGCGAACGTTTTCATAAACATTTCATCAGATATTTCGAACTGTGACAGCTAAATCAACGGTTTTTTAAAAACCATAGAAGTATATAATCGATGCACTATAAACATAGAAGAAACTCCCATAAAGTACGAACGAAACGACAGATCTCATAAAAAAAAAGGTAGCGTTTTATGTGGGACGGAAAAAATTGCTACCTTGTAGGACCACATGGTTGACAGGTCGAGCACGGGACCCATGCGCACGAACGAGCGTATTTCCCACGTGGCGCTATGCTCAAAATCGACTCTGTCGCGAACGTGTTAACAAAAGTGTTCACGTTCCTATCTAAACCAAAAACTAGTCTTTCAACGTTCCTTTTTAGAGAGCGATCATGCTTGTGTGAAGACTTTTGATGAACTTCTCTGGTATAAATTTGGAATTAATGGCAGGAATATATCGATTCCTTTTCTTGGTATCATCTGTTATCTTCCCTTTTGTGGACTTGAAATATGTATTCGTTTGTTTGTTCCACCATGAACTACGTATTATTAGGATGCCCGGCAGAGGGTTTGGAGCGCTGTACCTAGAAAAGGCGCTGCAGACAGACTTCGGCAGGGACTTGACTCAAGGCAAACGGCACTTCGTGAAAGGTGAGGTGAGCAAAGGGGACTTTGTAGCTGGGACTTGGACATTAGTCGGAAAACCACACACTCCTCTGCAAGTAAGAGTAAAGAAGGCAGATTGAACATGTAACCTGCTGGAAATAGGCACATAGCTGCATTTGGCAATGTTCTATCAAATCTCAAAGCAGAATTGGATTCAATTGATTTTGTTAGGAGTTATAAGTGAAAAAGTACCTCGCAGTACCCACAGCACCGTTGGTACTGAATGGATCCTGTTCAAACTTTGTAGTAGGATTACCAGTATCACTCTACCGCCCATTGCCAGAGGAAATTGGAATTATTTGATTTTGAAAGGAGATATTGTTCAGGAATTCTCTGGACCCTAAATTTGACCTAAAATTTAGGATTCAGCACCGGTCCAAAGAATTTTCTTTAAAAAACTTTCTCTAAAATCAAATATCTCCGATTGTATTGACGCGATTAGCTAAATAAGAGGCTGCTCGGTCCAGAAAGCAACAAAATTGCCTCGTTTATTTAGTTACAGCGGAAAAAAACAACTAAAAACTGTCTTCAACACCACTTCGACGCAATTTCTTCGAATAACTTCTTCTGAAATCAATTATTTCCAATTTTATTCGCACTGTTCTATCCAGGAAGTACTGATCTGTCAAACTAATGGCAAAAGCCTCTGAAATCTCCGTCTTCCTTCGAGTTTAAGCTGGAAACTTAGAAAATTATATGATGATGATAGCGTGTTGACGTGCTCCAGGGCACTTGTTAGAACTTGTTCACTCAGTGTGGACATGTCGACGTGCACTGAAAGCAGGAAACCAAATCTTCTCACAAACTTGTTTGAATTTGTTCATAATGGGGCTTCGTAGATTCTTAACTAGGTTAACAGTGACTTCGTAATTTTTCTGATCGAGCTGAGCTTGTGCCGAACTTTGGCTGGAGACGATCATAACGAATGGTCAGTTTGTCCATGAGCCAGTCATAGAGCTTGAGCGTACCGTACCGCACTCTCCAGGTATAGCGCTCCACTTCTTGCAGTGAATCATCATTAACTCATTTGGAAGGTGGAAACGGGCGTGTCTTCCTAAATCCTTCTCTTTCGCAGCGGAGTTCGCCACCTTCCCCCTGACACTGCTGCATCCGAAAAATTATATAATTTTCGCATTTTTTTTTAAATTTTTGAAGACAACCAAGAAGATTATTGAACGGCTGCAGAGGTAGAGTATCTGAAGTGTTTCAAGCCTATGAGTGGAATAATCGTTCTACGACTGCTCATCAGGGATTCCATCTACAAGCGATGTTCAACGTGCTGAAGATGATGAGCACAAGTTGAGCAACTCCCATATCTTTCAAGTGGAAGTGCACCATTTGCAAGAAAAAGAAGAGCCAACCTTGTTCCTATATCCAGTCCATTGGCATAGAAAAGTCACATAACTAAGCAAACATGCACAATGACCTCCTACTGTGATTATAAATACCAGCGTCCTGAAACAAGAATACATGTGCTACACATACTAAATGTGAAGTTTAGTGTTTTATCATACAATTCTAGGAAATTTGTCAATATTGTAGCTTCCTTTTTAAGAACCGAATCCCGAAAAATGTCATTGGAAAGGGTTGCAGAGCTAGAAAGTACCTGAAATTCGTGTGCAGAAATTTCCTAGTAATCATTAAATACCAAATTGGCAGGGCTGTAACAATACCAGCACCATAGAAACACATTGCCAACACATACAGAAGTATCATATTTGTCCTGAAATCACAATGACCTCAATGTCCCACTGGGAGTTGCCATATACGGACTGTTTCCGTAACTTTTCGCAATCTTAAGAGGATATTTTGGTAAGGCAAATCGCAATAAAGTCACCATTAGATGGAATCGGGAATACGTATAAGTTCGATAATTTAGATCTTTGATAAAAACATCTCAAAAAGCTGAAGTCATACAGTGAGAGGGCAAATAGACCTCAACAGCGCGTCTGTCAGCGATAAGGTATGGGGAGGGAGAGCAAGAGAATTTCGAGAAAATAGATTTTACATGTCGAGTCGCAAAAGTCCGATGAATTAGACCTATGGTAATCGAGTAGGTAATCAGTCGCTAGCCGTATTACTCAAGCCCTCTTTGAGCCTAACGAAAGATGCTAAACCGACAAAAGAACTGCAAGAGACTAATCCAGCAGACTGAGTAGCACGATCTACCACAGGCGTGTTGTAAAGATTCTCAGGACCTGGGGTCGGAAATAGTGTGAGATTCCAAGCAGGGATGTGCGTAATAATTTTGGAAAACCGTCGTAAATCGTAAGTCGTAACTGAGGGTCCGAGTATGTATCACTGATGATATCCAGAAAGTTTTGGTTCTTTCATGACAAATTCCGGAACTAGCTACTGCGACTGCTCGCACAGCTAGCTCCCCTATCTTATCCCTAGAGTGATAACATTATGATACGGAAACAGCGTTTTTTTATTAGATATTTTTAGCCACTATCTAGTTCTAATTATTACTCGTCGCTGCGGAATAGAAACCTCTCTTCAAACTGGTCATTGTTTCCGGACTCTATACTGTCCGTGGTTCTTTTTCCGTTCCAGCCACACATATAATCCTTCCCTCTGGGGTTGGTGAATTACTACCATAGGGGCTTGGGAAGATAAAGCGCTGACTTAGTAGAGCAGCAGCCCCATCAGGTCACTTCATAGGGCATATATGCATTCGGTGCCCCTGCGATTATCAGACTTAATTCAATGCATGGTGCACCACAGAGAAGGAGGCAGGAAGCACAAGAGATAGGAATTATTCCTTGCACTCTGTCATCCTTGTTCATAACCACGATGAACTGGGTTATAAGAGCCCGGTCAGGAAAAACTCTTTTTGCACTACATCATACTGCATGTGAAATCAGTGGAACAAAGCAAAACTTTTTGTCGAACGACGGAGGCTTGGTAGTATATCATGTACCCCATGCGATAGCTTGGCACCGCCAGGAATACTACGAAAATGCAACTTTGGCTGCTCTTCTGGCACTTCACGGAAACCAGACAAAGTCTTCTGTAGAGAAGACCTTCATGGTTGTGCCAGATCATCTAAACAGAAGTCCCGAAACTGGACTTGGTATGAGTCGCTGCGCCTAAACAATTAAAATCATAACCAAACTACGCGAATTCGCTGCTAATATTGTTGTGAAAAGCAAACTCAGACAAATCATGCATACATATTTGCATCTTTAGAACAAGCGCTATTACGTTGCTCGTTTCTTGTCGTTATTTACGAATTTGTTATGAAATTTTGGTCATTTTTCGCAAATCGTAAATAAATTGCGAAAAATGGCCGTAAATCTTAATCCGTAAATCATAAATCGTAATTACGCACATGCCTGTTTCCAAGCCACGGCCTGGGTTCATCATTGAGACTACGCAGAGTCTCAATGATGGGTGCGTATCATCGTGAGGGAAAACGGGGCGTGGTGCAGTTCTGCGATTGGTTCGTTCAAGTCCTTCCGCCCCAAATGGTTGACTCGCTCCCATCGCGCGCGATTCTACTATACTTGACCATGCAAATTTTGAATGCGACCGAGGACGAGTTGATCGTGATGGGCGCGAAACCTCCGCTTCGTTTTCCCTCACGATGATACACACCCCTCAATGATTAACCCAGGCCCTGACTGACTCCACGTGTTGACGTCCGTCTTAACGATGAGTATAGTGCTGTAGTTTTCTAACAAGCAGATCATGGGTCGACTCTTTAGAGACGGTTAAAGACAATGTTCGACAATGATACGCAGTTATGTCTATCATATTAGTCAGGGGTCGTTATACATTTAAGAGATAATGACGTGAAGGAGGACAAGCGTTGCGGAGATCCGTCCGCCTAGCACTGCAGCCCTATAAATCCGCAGACAAACACGTTTACCTTGACTAACACCAATTATGTATGTGGCGCCGGATAGGTTCACTTCAATGTGACGCATCAATTCTTTGCATCTCGCTCGTGAGCAATAAAACTCGCCGATACTCTTCCTTCCATGGTTCCTCCGGCTGTTATGTTTACTTGTTATAATGATTTAAATTTCATACAAGCTAGCCTCTAGTCATGCATTCTGTTGTACAGGGTGACAACAAAGGATGCAGGGTCCACTTCAGAGAGCTCAATTCTTACCTGCGAGATGCCGCTCATTCTTAATTAATGCGCATTTTGTGAAACAATGGGCCGATTACCTGCTGGATTTTACTCTAGACCTAAAGAACAATCGCTATGACTGCTAATTCTCTGCATTACCTAAGTTCTACCAGTTCGCGTTGTGAATGTGATTTTGTTGCCCATGGAACGTCTCACAAACTTATTGCGCAACCCAATTTATAAGGTTCTCGAGTGTACGACCTTCAAGAACCACCAGTTAGATTTCATATGGAACAGCTTTTCTGATAAAGGCCTCAAGATGTTCAGAAGCTTGAGGACTATGTCAAAAACTTCGAACTCGCACCTCCAAATGAGCAGTTCTAAACTACGTTTCTCACATGGTTCCAGCGATAGGTCTTATAATTTTACAGGAGCAAGATAAGCGTCTGCACTACAAGGCAACTACACTGCGTTTCTTTATTATAAGATCACTCTCGAATTCTGCTTTTTTTTTCGGAGATAGGGGATTTAGGGTTTTCTACTGTATGTAACAGATTCCCACCTTTGAAAAACCATTGAAGCCAGAATTTCGTCATATTACCCTCTCCGCGAGGCCAAATTCCGAAGTCAACGGCCAAATCCACCCTGAGCCAGCCAGATCTGGGCGTCGACACTCCCTTTGGACCCCAAATCTAGCAGTTGACACGTTTCCGAACAAAACGGCCTGACAACGCGCACGCGTAGCGTCAGGCCGTTTTGCCCTTCTGGACTCTGGAAGAAATAGTGGCAAGTGGTTCGGCAGGTGTCCTAATCTACTCTAACACCCTATCTGTCATCTTAGATTCAAGGTGACCTGTCTCTTCTGAGAAAAGATGGAGAAAATTGGCTTTTTTCGCATCTATTTCTTCTTGTGAGTAGATACAGTGCACGCATTTTCACAAGGAGTTCAACGGGCACTAATCCACCTTTGGTACCCAAAAGATTTTGGAGACTTTCTTCCCTGAAAGCCTGGATAAGTAGGAGGGCGGTTATTTTATGTGCTTAGTACAAATAGCGCATCCACTCTCTACCGTTACCCTATTTTTGTAGGCTTACTGTATATACACAGCAGATACAACATCTCACAGAATTCTTTCAAATTTTGCGCATAGTATTATAGTTATCCGGTGTACTGAGCACGAATATCGTATTGTTGTTTTGATTTGGTATGTTTTGAATACTGAATTTATCTTATTGAATTTTATTTATCGAACCCCCGTTTTTGTGAGATCAAGGTGGGATCGATGTATGAAATTGGAGGAGAATGCTAAGTTTATAAAGAAAATAGCAGCTTCATGCGAATTAGCGTTGATAGCCGTGTTCCAGTGGCGGACGCAGGGGGGGGGGGGGGGGAGCGCCAAATTACTTTACAATACATATGAAAATCTTGTATTAGTTCATCTTTATTACTTTATTTTTATTGTTATTTTTAATCTAATTTTTAATATTTATTTATTGCTATAATTAAGCTTTTTATTAATTTTATTTTCCGTCTAGGTCCCCAAAACGACGAAGACCCCACTTTTTCCCACGCCCCTCTCCTCCCGCCCACTTTCTGCGACCGCCACTGCCGTGTTCAGTACCTGAAATAACCCCCTCCCCTCTCCCATGCAAAGTTTCAGCAAAAGTACTTTTTGGATCCTGCAGAGTGGAATAGCGCCTAAATGTCCGCAAATGTTCAAATTTTTCAAAAGAAAATAAATTCGACTTACTATTCGTCCGAATAATACTTAAAATACCCTCTTATATTATGGGAAGGATAAAAATAGATTGGAATCAGTGTGAAGCCCACATTTGGTAGCTTTTTGACAGGCGGACAAATGTGGCCGCTTTCGGTGGCCGCTAACGACAGGTTACATGGCACCGGAATTATGTATTCTACCTTAGCCCCGCCCTCTTAAGGCCATCTGGCCATGGAAATGTCACGCTGGAATTCGGCCTCAGCTGTCTCCATGAATAATTTTCACATTTCATACCGTTTCATAATTATAAAATCACTTGAAAAAATCGAGCATTTTATCCAATATAATGGCAAATTTTTCGTACCTACATATTCAGAAGGGCAAATATGCACCAAAGAAATGGCTTTAACAATGCCTTGTGATTGATTGCTGCCTCCTGACAGAGAACTCCATATAGAAGCCCTTGAATGTGATGCTCTCAGTACCGCTTCTATTGTGGTCTGAGAATTAGGAATTTGTCATGCTATTCTTGCTGTGCATGTCTTAGCATGCTATGCATGTCCCAGTGGCGGACGCAGGGGGGGGGGCGGGGGGGGGCGCGCGCCCCCCCCCGAGAATGGGTCGCCAAATTTTCGAAATTACTTTACAATACAAATAAAAATCTTGTGTTAGTTTATTTTTAATTGTTTATTTTTATTATTATTTTTAATATATTTTTTATTTATTGTTTATTATTATAATTAATATTATTATTAATTTTATTTTCCGTCTGGGTCCCCAAAACGGCGGAGACCCCACTTTTCTTCCCACGCCCCCCCTCCCGCCCACTTTCTGCGTCCGCCACTGGCATGTCCTACTACTTTTTCTTTGAAATTCACCGGCGTATATGTCATTCACAAGCGCCTATGAATCTCATACAAGTTTTGGACTTTCTTTTATGGCCTCCGGTATAAAAAATTCCAAATTCCCAAACCTGCTTCCTGATGTATCTCGCTTAGTAATCAGATTTTGTTATATTTCGGGCTTCCTAATTCCAAGTTGGCTCTCTGGAGAGTCACAAAAGGACGTAGCAGCATTCCCTAAATAAGCCGAAAAGAGAACCTCATACCTCACCGACCCGCCTATGGTGGCTCGACTAGATTTCACGGTGCGGAACCTAAGCATAGTTTGATAAAAGTTTCCGGTGTCATACTTTGACAGACTGTATGATGAAAAGCTCAATTAGATGGTGTTTTCGGACGAAAATCAACCTAGTTTGAATAGTTCTGCCAGGTTTAGGTACTCCTGGAGGATTTTATTATATTCTGTCCGAAACAACGAGTCCGCCCACGCACGCGGGGATCGGAAGCTGCCACGTTTGCCAGCGCTCCATGTCATCATCCCTGATCTGCGTATCACGTTTCATCGTTATCTTCGTGGTACTGAACAATGATTTGGCTGTGACGTGGACGACGTGGCAGGCGACAGCATCCGTCGCAGCCGCACCGCCTCTCTATCCCCGCGTGCGTGGGCGGACTCGTCGTTTCGGATAGACGATACCAGTATGCCTTGATGATATTCCGAGATCGGCAACAAACCTGGAGGAATCATAGGTTATCATATTTTTATTTGTTTCAATTTTCATGGAAAAATTGTTTGATGCCGTGAATAAATCTTATCATGATGAAACGGTTAAGAAAAGCAGAAAATATTCATAAAAATGAAATAGTCATGAATGAAAAAATATAAAAAGCGAGATGACCTAGTGGCCTAAAACGCTGCTTAAGAGCACCTTTCTCTCCAGGGTCCCGGGTTCGAATCCCGCCATCGCATCCGCATTCGGGCGACACGCCGTCGTGGCGGGCCGGCCACCGGAAGACCCCACGTTTCACCCTATATGATGTCAAGTGGTTCTAAGAACATATTCGGGAATCGACTCGCACTTATAGGGCCCAGCAGGTGTGGAAATATGCGGGAGTCCTCGATGCTTGGCAAATGACGGCATTAGGGGGGGGGGGAGCAGGCGGGTCGTGAAGGATCACAACGTAGCCAAGATGCGCATTTCGACTCTGAACGTCGGCACGTGACAGGCCGCTCAGGTGGATTAGCAACAACACTTTGGTGTCACCGGATTGACTTGTACGCTGTATAAGAGACGAGATGGTCTGGTAACAAGTCAAAGGACATGAGTGACGGCTTCACGGCACTTTACAACGGCAGTCGAGAGACCAGAAATGCTGTGTTAACAGTTGGCTAACCTGCCATCGACTGAGAGCATTGAGCTGAGGTAGATGTATTAGTCAGTTCTCATGAGGTGGTTAACATCAACCTAGATGCTAGACGCTCGCTCCAGGCACCCGTCTGCATCTCAAGTCCACCTTTTCTTCCGATGGTAGCATGACGTCATCTTCGTATAGGAGAGTCCATGGTGTCGGCCTCTGGAGGTCCATCGTAACAGCGTCATGACAACGACGAAAAGGACCGGTGAGAGAGCTGACCCTTGAGGCACGCCTACAGAGATGGGAAATCCTGCCGATGTGCCCGCGGCTGCCTACACTTGACTCTTTGGTCCCGCGTATACAATGCTGACCCACCCGATGAATTCCACGGGAACGCCTGAAGAGCGCGGTTAGTCAATCAGCTGAGTTCCAACGCCTTGATTTCCACCGCTTCGCCGCCAAATTATCAGGACCCGTCGCTTTCCCCGGTTTCATTAGTCGTCGCGCGCGTCAACTCTGCGTGGTTGAAGTGCCGCTCCTCGAGGGAACTGCTATGCGACAAGAAAATCGCGGTTCGCTTCAAGTCGAAGGTATATGGCGCAATGATTCGATCTGTCGCATTGTTAGTGCAGAATGTTGGTCAGCCACCAAGGAATTGGATCGCGGTCTGAATGTGATGGAGATGAAGATGTTATGATGGATGGCTAGCATCAAGCTCACAGACCGCCTCAAAAATGAAAAGATCCGGAAGCGGTTATTGATCGGTAGGATTGCCGACAATCTCCTGGAAACATGCCCTGGATGGCACGGCTAGGTTCTACGCCAGCGAAGACACCTTCTGCCAAGTAAGCCAGGATCTCGAATTACCGGGATAATTATTGGCTTTCAATCAGGGATATGCGGAAGTAAAATTTTAAATCCCGTTGAACGTAAAACGGAAAACGGAAGGCCAAAAATGGGCGGAAAACGGAAAACGTAAAACGGAAAACGGAAAATTTTGCCCAAGCATAGGTATGTGACCAAAAGTCCTCCTCAACATTGGATTTCCTAAGTATCTTCTTGATGAGCATAAATTATGACTCTTTCAAGTAATTAGGTAACTTCAAGTCTACTAATGGTACTTACTTCAAACGCCTAGAATATAGGGAGATCGTGGAGTATCTATCCTTCACCTAGTTACGAAAGATTATCAGAATTATATAATCAATGAGCATATTTCTTACTGAATTTACTTGCTAAGACGAGAAACTGTGAAGTGTGAAAAGTACAACTTCTTTGCTTTACTTTAGAGCAGACTTATTCTGCAAGAATTAGAACAGACGAAAAGTAACTACGGTAGTTAAACATTTGCAATCTGGGGAGGATCACGTTATTCACAGAGGATCCCGTTGTAGCGAGTTAGCCAGGGAGGAAGGAGGAGAAGAACAATGTGTGGCGAATGTGAAACACAAGCAGCCTAAATATCGCGCAAAACATCAGGCGCCAACGGCGCCAATGTGGAGCTGCGGATCATCGTCTGACTAAAACAGTGACAGTTGTGATGTAGCCTTGTGCTTTTGTCAACTTGAAAGAAAACCTACATCATGCATTGCTTCGCAAGAATGCTTGATGCTCTTTCCATGGCACGTCACAGTTTCATGGAAATTTTATAAAAGTTCACCCCACATTTCTGTGGAACCTTGTTTTTTTTTTTTGAGAGTTTTGAGGAGAGCAGGGCACTTGTATGGCATATTTGGAACAATGATGAGGATCAGCGAAATTGCGACGGTAAATGGCGCTCGCACGTCAATTTTGGAACCATTGTTATGAACTCACATACAGTGCGCATCGAAACACGTGAACCCACTTCAAGATGAGGGAATACCAAATACCTCGTCTCCCTCAATAATTTTCCGGGATTTTCCGTTTTCCGGGCTAAAAACCTGTAAAACGTAAAACGGAAGGACAAAAATGGGCAGAAAACGGAAAGCGTAAAACGGGAAACGGAAAATTCCGCGCACCCCTGTTTCCACTACGGTCTCTATAAAAACTCCCGGTAAGAAATCGTGGCGGACCTACATAATCTGCTGGCCTGGCTCATGACGAGCACCAACTTTTTAAGAGTGAATACACCGTAGCTGCCATCATCTAAACCGAAGAAACTTGTAGCTTTCCTGGATTATAACCATTTTTCATACAGTTCTCTTTATCGAAGAAGGGTTACACTATCGAATGCAGTGGGATGCTGCTTTGTTGGATAGTTCCTTTCAAAATCATAGCACAGCGTACGTAGGAGATGCTCGTCTTCAGATTCATTGAAGCGGTCCAATAGTTTTTCTTCATAAAGCGAAAAAGGGGTGAAAGAACTCGGACTTTTTAGCACGGAAGCGAGAGTGGCAACAGATGATTGCATGAATATAAATATAATACAGATTGGCTTTATAATGTCTAGTTACTTCAGCGGACTAGAATGCGTAACAATTGTGCTGATACATTCAGGAAGGTTTTCAAGCAAAACTGAACATTTGTGAATTACGAGAGCACGGAGCATCTGGGTTATTGTAGGCCGAGAAGGACGAGAGACAAGCAAGAAGACTGCGACCGACTCGAAAGGAGACAACTGCATACCAGTGTCAGATTTGCATAATAAATACCTCAGCAGCTAGATGAAGAACAGGAAGCTGAAATAAATTATCTGCCATAGGGCGTCGAAATGACGAACAACGAATCCAAGATAAACTAGTTGATAACCTCTTTTGAAGTTCATAAAACCAGACAAATTATTGCACAAATGTACCGAGGTACTTTGACAATCGAACTATTCAATTGCGTTCTGAAAATGTCTGAGCAAGCAAGCGTTTAAACAAGCTTTTTCTGCGCACTTCAAGTTATATCTCGGAATTTTTGTATATTTTCTGCTGTTCAATGTTCTCAGTCTTTCCTCATGTTATCGAATTGTCTTTTTCACCATCGTCCAGCTCTATGCAGACATGATTTGTATCTGTGCAAAAGTAAAGCAATAAAGTACCTATAGAGTGAATCAAGACTTCAAAAGCTGGAGATAAGAAAACATATTTATATCCCTAAAAATGACGTTCCTTAAAAGCTCCGGTCAAGTTTGAGAACGGATTCGATGAATTCAGTACACTCCTATCAATCGAAGTATCCCGACACGCCGTTTCCGTCAAATTAGCTTGATAGTACTGGGCTAGCTCCGACCATGCAGTGATGGAAAATCAGTTTGGAAATTGTATACTGAAACATGGTTGAAAAATGTAATCAGAAAACCAAAGAAGCCTTCAGGAGAACGGAAACTTCCACTTCGGGTTAATTTTGTAGGTGTTAAATTAAATACTTTTACAGTAGCTTGGGGCTGTAAATTACTTGTTCACAGAAACGTCGAATGAACTTATAATAATTAAACGCAATGTCATATAGCATATGATTGAGAAATCAGAAACCTCTGATTGAAAAAAACTTCGTCTATTCCAACAACATATGTTAACAGTATTATCAAACTTCACTTGGTCGTAAAAGTTACGCAAAAAGTGAAACATCAGTACGCTTCATTTGGTCCTTTCTGCATAGTTGCCGTTGTAGCACAGAGTGCACTTTTTCTAGTGTACGTGCAGATGTCTAACATTCCGAAGCACAATTTTCTCACAGATATTCTTGAATACATTGTGATCATCCTCTTAATATTAAGAGACATAGTATAAGGCCCGAGTGCACCTATCTCTGAAACGGTATACTGATTTGCGCCAAATTGAAGCAAAAAAAAAACGTTACTTGGTTCTGAAGTTGCTGTTGTAATAATGTGTAATATATATTTCAACTAATAGATCATTTCATTTGTAAAGAACATGTGAAAGATTCAAAGCAGTTCGTTAAAAGCAGGATTTTGGAGGAGTGGAACAAAACAGGTCGGTCCAAGCAAAGTGGAGTGAGATGGGTATAGGTGTAAAGAGTGGTGTTGGTAAAAAGCCGACCCCGAAACAACCCACAACCCCCCTTCACCATCGTAGACCTGGAAAATGCGACTGCTCTCCGGGGCATTTAATTTCTCTGCATTATCAGTTATTGTAACTCAGCAATTTCTGAAGCATCCAGAGAACACTTCCGAATTCGGCTGATTTTTTGAATTGATTTTTCAATTTTTTAATTTTTATTTTTCACTTTTGAATTTCAGATTTTATCAGTTAAACGTCAAGTCAGTTGTCACATGTGTATCTGTCGCTCCACACACTTATTATAGGAAAACGGAGTGACGCACATGTCGTATTCGTGCCCAAGCAGGTCCAGGGTTCGATCCTCGCCGGGGTGGGACCTTTTGTAGAGCGATGTTGGTCGCGCGTGAGTGGCTTCGCTTCAATCAGAGTTAGAATCGTACACGTGTAGATGTATGGTTATTTGTCGCAATTTTGAAAAAGGTTGGCATGTGACCTGGGAAAAGGGCTCAAGTTGTTTTTATAACAAGAAGATCTTTTGATGCATTTCTCTTTATTTTGATAAACTTGGTTTATCAGGGCTAAATTTGGAAGTAAAATCGTTGGTGAAAGATGGGAAAATTGCCATTTTTACCACCGGTTCATCACCGGTTTACCAACGGAATAAAACTCGTCTCAGATGAAATTGAGGATTGAAGATTTGCAGGGACATAGAGCTTGACTTCCTCTTCAAAATTCATATCTAAGCTTTTGTCAGCTTCAATATATACACGAAAAAACCCCTTGAGAGAAAAGATCTGATTTTTGGCAAGTCGAGGATATGGGATTATTCCGAGGCGAGTAACTGCACAACAACTTCGTAGGAGTAAACAGTTTTCACACAGTACAATAGAGAAGAGTTACCTCTCTCCTATGCTAAGATCGTTTTCCATATAGCCTTCTGATTTTGACAGTTATTGGGTGGCAATACATCTAAAATTTAGCATATTTTGCGCTCATCTCACTTGTAGTCTCATCGCCACAAAAAAAACGTTCCAGATAATGAAAAACAGTGGGATTTGCATCTCTGAAGATTTGGTTTAGGAAAAGCGTCTTCATAGCTTTAGGACTCCATGTGCTGTCCGAAGGTCCTAGAACACCATCTACGAAGTTGCATTTAGAGCTGCATAATTAGTAAACCCTAGGATTAGGTTTACAGCCAAATAAAACGTCAACGCTTGAGAAGAAAATGCTCGCCGCGGATTTCACACTTGTTATGCTTGGTTTTAGGAGAAAACGAGTATGTTGATGCGTTTCCGAAACTGGCGCTCCCGCGAGAAATGGAACCAGGGCCTCGCTGATGAATAACGCAACTTCCTTATGTACCTCGCTGCTATCACATGTAGTACCCACCCCCGGCCTGCTACCTCTGAAGTGACCCCCCTTGGTAAATTATCATCATACGCTTGACGCTGGGTATAAATATTTCCAATACTTCTGATTTGAACGGTTTTAGATCTACCGTTTAGTGGTAGCGATTTATTTGATTTTATGTCACTGTAACTCCTCGGCAAGCTCTGCACTACGGAATTATACAGCCATCATGTCATTCAAAGGCATTATTTGAATGCTGCTCTAAGATCAGAAGAAGATTTGACAGCATTTCACTGCGGATCTACTAGATTTACTTCAAAATGGATAATGAATGGAAGCAGTCTTTTGCCCAAACCCTTGAGCCTTCTCAAGTTCACCACACAAAATCTCCACACCGAACGATAACAAGCAAAAAAAGATATTATATGAGAAGTAACAGCAAGCACGGCCCGGCTAGCGGCATGGCGCAGCGCCAGTGCGCGCCGCTGACAAGCTTGCACTCGCGGGCTCGACTCGCACGCGGTTCCCGTCGCAGGCGAGGAGGAGCCCTCGTTCCCCGTCGCCTCTGGACACAACCGCTAAATCAAAGTGCAATCAGCGTGTACTGCAGACCTGACTTCATCTGTGGTTCCTAACAAGGTTGCGACATTTTCGTGTTTCCTAGAGACAAGTCTCAGGTGAACGTTGTTTCAGCTGCTAACAAGTTGCAAGGACGAAAGAAAAGCAATAAAATAAATCGAATAGCTGCTGTTCATTCACCATTACTACTGCAATTGCTCTAGTTATATTGCATTTATGAAAACAAAATGGAAACGGAGATGGGTTTTTGAGGAACTAAAAGATTGAAAACGACAGGTGATCGTACAAGCAAACGGATAAGCGATCGGGGAAATTTTTCTTTGCTTAAGTTTTAGGAGTAAAACATGGAGGAGGCCTGAAATCGTAGGCTGAAAGAGTACATCTAGCGTACGTTTTCAGAAGAAATTTCTAAAATGCCGTCGAGGTGAAGAAAAAATGTAAGACGCTCCGCCACATACACCGCTCAGCTATTCTTGCATTGCAGAATACAGCCCGTCTGGCCTACCGCGTCGCACCATCTATGCAATGCGGCAGGCTCCATCCACCAAATGATTTGGAACAAACCGGAACTTCTAGTATGGTCTACTTGCACAAAGCGCGATAGGGCAGCATTTTAGAGACAGAACTTCTAACTTCTAAAACAGTTGGTTGGTAATTCAAGACCACTTCTATTCTACGTTCACAATTGAATGTGTTGGAGTACAGTTTGTTGAATAGACCGGAAAGGTGCTAGTATCTTAGAATTAAAAATTAGGTGAAAATCTGCCCGGGAGCGCTGCATTGACGAGAATTATGGCGCCAGCACGGTACATTGTACGTTTTTTTTCTGTTAAACATCGCGCAGTTTTCAAAAATGTTCAGCAACCAGCCGTTTCCAGTGGATTTTGACCTACTAAAAGCTAGATTTCTCCTTGAAACTTCAGAAACACGATTGCTAGCTGTGAATTTTTTTCTCGAGTTGAAGTAAATTTCAAAATCACTCGATTTTCCCTGGTGACCATTCTCATCCGAGCATCTTGTTCAAAAACCATATACATAGAATCTGTCCTGATGTTGAAAAATTCTTTTTATAAACTTCTTGTCTCTCATCCGCCTCATAATGCTCTGTGTAGTGGTTGCAGTCCCTAAAATTAAACGAAAAAAATTCGAACAGTCGTGGAGCTATAAAAATTTGAAAGTCCGAGTACTTGAAAATTCGATTGTTGCAAAAACTTGGGAATTTGAATATTCACAGACAAAAAATATTTTAGAATGTGAAGCTTTACTAGACGCACGAGCTGCCAATTGTTCGCCAAAGAATGAGCACGTGGACAAATAAATGCGTTCGATAAAAGAAAGGATGGAGATGATTGAAAGCAGACATTCCGATTTAGAATGAGAGAGATTGCGGTGTGAAAGCTCTGTGCCAAAGCTTCCACAAGGTTTTTTTAGACTCGTAGCGCACACCAACGTCAGAGTACGAGCGGCAGCTGCGGCGAATGCAGTTACTCAGGAAACCTAGAAAATGTGTTTTGCATGGATATGCACGGGTTCTGCATGAGATTGAGAAGATCGGGAATTTTAGTGCGTTTTGCACTGGATTTGTATCGGATTTGGAGACGCATGGGTTCTGCAGGGATATGCATTGGTCTGGCATGGACTTGATCATTCTCAGGAAACTTAAAAACCGTGTTCTGCATGGGATTAAAAGATGAAAATCCCAGGATTAAGATATGCGTGCTCATGCAAAACACGGTTTTTTAAATCAATAGTTCAATAACAGTCAAATCCATGCAAAACCCAGGCATATCCGTGCAGAGCCCATGCGTCTCCAAAATCCGATGCAAATTCGATGCACAACTCATGAAAAAACCACTTTCGCAATGCATGGGTTCTGCATGGATTTTGCATTGAGTTGGTTTTTGCTGGTATAAAACTATTTCTTGCTGGTATAAAACTATTGGTTAAAAACCGTCTTCTGCATGGGCACGCATGTCTTAGTCGTGGGATTTGCATCGTTCTTTTCATGCAAAACACCGTCCTTTAGTTTCCTGAGAAGTTGCCAAAGCGCTTTTTGACGCGCGTCGCGGCTGGCTGCGGGTTTCGCAGCTGCGCGCACAAAAATCAAAAACGGCACTTTGCCGCGCTATTCCACTTCTTCCCCGAAACACCCAAAATCGGACATTTCTCTGAAACCCTGTCTGGTGAGATATTTGAAATGCCCGTCACGAATATCGTACTGATTTTGTACTGTGTTATTCTTATTCTTGCAGGGTTACGGTAGGTATCGGTAGGTACCTTATCCTATAAAATCTTCCAAAACCTTGCATAGGGAAGTTACTTCATGAGCTGGTCACGACAATCATTTCTACTTTCTGACCGTTTTTGCATGGCTACGGTAAGAGTGCCGCAGGTGATTGGGAGAAAATGCCAGTTGGACAAGGAAATGGCAGTTTCACGGGAACTAATGTTGATATTCGTAATGAGTACATGAAACATCCGTTCTAGGAAGTTTCGGAGGATTTTGTGAGATACCGTATGCTACCGTGCACCTGCCGTAACCCTGCAAAAATGGCTTTACGGTGCAAAATGAGTTTGATATTTGTGAATATGCCAATCGTCGAATAAACCCACAGACAAAGTTCCAGCACAAATTCTGCTGCTCTAGCAGAATTTGTGCTGGAACTGTATAGACAAGAAATACCAGTGGTCGAGACCGGCACCTGCCTCACCGCGCGTTTGAACAGGTCAAAACAGGATGGACAGCTTTCGGACGAAAATGAGAACGGTGATACTAATGCAATGTGCGGATGCGCAGACAGTGACAGTGTCACATTACATGCGGCGTCCAAATACTGGCATCTTCCGTACGTGGTAAACCAAATTACGATCGGATGACCAGCTATTGATGGAGTGGATAAATCGTTCGTTGATCTTCATGTGCCATTGCAATCGATTGGATCAGTTTGGCAGGTTCGTGAACTCGCGTCCACTGCAGATGCCTTTCCTTCCTTTCTTTTCTTTTCTTTTTTTTCTGAAGGACCTCGCAGAGCCTTTTCTGACAAGTCCAAACGCGTGCTTCTGACTATGAGTACCAGAGCGATGTCATTTCCACTGTTCCTTCATGATTGTCGGTAGTACAATCTGCTTCACAGCACTTTTTCGGAGAGATACAGTGCCTTCGATCCGCCTCGTTCTCAAGGCGCACCTCCTGAGATCATACGTGGCGTCCTGGGCAGGGATTCATGAAACGATAACCCAGACTAGCAAACCAACTTTTGTTGTCTGCGTCCCTTAGCACTATGTAGTCAATGCGATAACCAATCACTCTAGCCATCGTTGGTTTGCTTGGTTATCGTTTCATGAATCCCAGCCCTGCTGGCGATTGATACTCAGCCGCTTGGCTGCGGGAACGCTGCCAGCAGGACGCCACGTGTGATCTCAGGCGGTGCGCCTTGAGAACGAGGCGGATCGAAGGCACTGTACTCGAACTACGCGTGGGTTTCATAAAAGTTATTCATGCTTGCGGCGCGTCAAAGTTTACGCGCCTAGACAAAACTCCACAAGGTTTTCGCGCCGACCCAAAGCGGCGAAAATGGAAACGCGGTTTGTTCGCGCGGCAGTCGCAACGGCGAAACTACTCTGATAACTGTGCAGCACGAACGCAGTCCGAACGGCGTAATTGTTCGAGTAGAAATGCTAGCAGCAACGGTTCCCAGTTGCTGCCATCGCCCACCAATTGCTGCTAAAGGGATGAAAGCTTGAGCAGCAATCGAGGGGAGGATAGCAGCAGTCGGGAACCGTTGCTGCTAGCGTTTCTACTCGAACCATTACGCCGTTCGGGCTGCACTTGTGCTGCACAGTTATCAGAGTAGGAACAGTGCTGACCTGCCAGGATTTGTCTTCTACCTCCCTCCTTTGCATGTGTATCGGCGCGTAAACTTTGACGCCCCGCAAGCATGAATAACTTTATAGCGTCGCGGTCGCAGAATCGCGGCGGGCGTCCAGATCCCACAGAACTTCTGCAGGGCACTGTTCCACTTTCACGGACCCAAAAACTCAGAAAAATTTTCTTTGCCTGAAACTTGGTACAGAAGGGTTATTTGAGGTGCTGAACACAAATATCATATCCATTTTGTACCGTTTACTCATTTTTGAAGGGTTACGATAGGTGTATTGTCTACCCGAAACGACGAGTCCGCCCACGCACGCGGGGATCGAGAGGTGGCGCGGCTGGAACGTACAGGAAGCTCCAAATGTCTGCAGTCAAGAGGAACGTGGCCACGACGCGGCTTTAGACAGAGACACAGGCGCTCGGCATGCTGCTACTGGTTGGCTGCAGAGTCAGAGAAGCCAGAGGCAGCATAGAGAGCGCCTGTGTCTGATCAAGGAGCCGCGCCGTGGCCACGCCCTCTTTACTGCGGACATTTGGAGCTTCCTATATGCTGTTTGCTGCCAAGTCGAACACGTCACAGCCAAATCATTGGTGGATATCATGAAGATAACGATGGAACGTGATAGGCAGATGGATGGTGACGTGGAGTGCTGGCAAACGTGGCCGCCTCTGGATCCCGCGTGCGTGGGCGGACTCGTCGTTTCGGACAGACTATACTTGTAGAAATCGCGGAAGGTGAACCGATCCGGACCAGATTTTGCATGTAGACTCTCTAGGGGCCGGCGGAGGTTATAGGCTACGATCTTACCGATCAGTTTATTGATTGTATCGATTTTATTGATTTTGTGCTGTTTTTGCTCGGAGACTGGCGAGAACATGCCTACTAGGGTTTTTCAATACGCGAACACGAATAAGACGACCATTTCTTGCAGCAGTATCCATTTATTGATTTCATCGATTTTTTTTATTTTCATTCGAGGACAGGCAAGGAGATGCCTGCTGTAGTTTCCGAGTACGCTGAAACGAGATGGTAACCGTTTTGCACAAATATTGATTTATCTATTTTATTGATTTTTCGCCAATCTACACAATGGGGAGGTGAGGACATGTCTACTAGGGTTAACGAATATGCTGAGTATAAATATGACAATCATTTTGCACGAAATCTCGATTTATTGACTCTATCGATTTTTCCCAGTTTCGTTCTATGTCGTCCGAGGACATGTTTACTGCGGTTTCCCTATACGCTGAAAGCGAATATACTGACAGTTTTGCACGAAAATTTGATTGATCGATTTTATTGATGTTTTGCTATTCCACCCTATGGGGCGATGGGTCTACTGGGGTTCATCAATAAGCTGAACATGAACATGAAAACCATTGTGCACGAACACATCAATTCAGTCTCAAGAAAATAACTTGGCTGGGTTTCCGCTCAAGGATTGGCGGAAAAGTGTCACTTGAGGTTCGCTAATGTGCTGATCATCAAAATTATGTGCATCTTTAATAAATTTATCAGCAATAGCAACTGTCCTCAACAGTGTGAGATAGCCGGGCTGTAAAACACCCAGGCAGAGCCGGATACGGATCTCTATATTTCTGTGTGATGTTGCTTTATACTTCCTCCATTTTCCCTCTCAATTTTCTACTGCCGTAATTGCTGCGTAACATTTAACGAGAAAAAATTACGTTTTAATTTTGGAGCCATCCTGTAACTGCTTCTTTTCAGTGTGTTGGCCGTATGGATATCAATGTCGAAGACGTCCCAATCAGCACGTCATTCACTGAGGTGTGCTTTGATTTTTTTCCTCGCATGTATTTTCCCAACCAAGCTGTTCATTTTCAGAAAGTAAATCTTCCACAACGATCTAGTTTCCGTATAGATAATGAACACACGTACATGATTGGTGATTTAGAGGTAAGCCTCGTTTATGTACGCGTAGTTACAATCTGAGATATCAGTGGTCAGGACCTGGTCTTACGTGCCACACCAAGGGTCGTATCCACGAAAGTTCCCGTGGCGGGAACTCGACGGGAACTCAGTGGGAACTTGACTTCCCGTCCCGGAAGTTCCCGCAAGTTCCCGGTGTAAAGACACTATCCACGAACGTACGGGAACTTCCGGGAACCTAACAGTGTATTTTGGCTTGCGCATTTCGCGTGCACGGCGCGAACACTAAATTTTCGAATTATAATCAGCTATTTTGAAGGTTTCCTACCCACTTTTTTTTCTCTGAACCAACGCACAACATCATTTTCAACCATGCCGAATATTGTTTGTGATCAATTCCGATCATCTACCATGTTTTGAAAATAAGCGTTCGTTTGTTGAAGTAGTAACACGAGAGGAGAGACTTTCGTACGAGTCTATCAATCAAAGAGGTGTTACTTGAGACAAAGATAAGTAAAATGGTATGCAGTAGGTTCGGAAATCAAACGATTGAAAGAAGTCAGTAGTTCGCAACTGGAATTATAAGGTTGGCGGGAAAGGTTATTCATCTACTCGGTTACAGCCGACTTAAATTTACCACTAATTCAATTCAAAAAACCGCCGGGCTCACCCTTAGGGACTCAAAGACTTCAAAAAATTGTTTGACTGGAACTTATCATGAGGGGAGTTATTTTAGGTGCTAAACACGAATATCGTATCCATACCGCACCGTAACCCCATTTTTCTAAGGCTATGGTAGGCATTCTGTAGAAACAGTATGCCATAGAAACTTCTGGAATGTTGCATAGGGCCGGTAATTAAAGAGCAGAACACGAAAACCATCATAATTTCTCGTGACACTATCGCTTTCCCAGCGAAATCGGGATTTTCCTTCAATTTCCACAGTTATCTTTGCGTAATTCCATGAAAAATTGGGTTACGGCATGAAGTATAAAGATGCGATGTTCGTTTTCAACGCCTCAAGTAACCCTCCAATGCAAAATTTGCGCCACAAATTTGCTCGAAGATTTTACGCCCGTGAAAGTGGAGTGGTGCCACAACACGTTCCGAATTTTCCGAAAATGGTGGCGGTTGAGCAGCTCTGTAAAACGGTGTAATTGCGGAAAAAAGTACCAGAAAACTGGTGTTTCTTCCCGAATCTGGTTAGCTTCTCGAAAAGTACGATCCTTAGAGAAACTAGTCAAAAACGCTCATTGCTCGTGAAAATGCACCTCATTAAGACAAGCATACAAGACAAGCGAAGTCCCCAGGACGCAGTTCTGACACGCGTGTCGCGACCACAACCATGAAAACATCGAAGAAAGATAAAATGTTCAGAAATGAGCTTAACGGAAAATATTACTACTGAAGCCAATACAGTAGCCCTGAAAAATAACGAAATGTGAACCAATTTATACAGAACTATAAAAATGAGAAATATTTGCTCATTTTCAAAGTTTCATGCTGAAAAGTGCATGCAAACGTCGGAAAGGTTACAACAATACCGAAATATTTTCTGTCGGGAACTTAGGTTCCCGCCGATTTCGGCGGGAGTGAAATGGGCGTGGCCAGGAACTGCCGGGAACTAGCGGGAAGTGTCAAAAACGTTCGTGGATACGGTTTCGCCCGGGAACCCCGCTGCGACGCGTACGCGACGCAAACTAGAGTTCCCACTAGCTTCCCGGGAGGCTCCCGGGAAGTTTCGTGGATACGACCCCAAATGAAGCATGTGGCACTCTGGTTGTCTGCGCATCCACAAATTTCATCGATTCCACCCCTCTGATCCTCTAGCTTCCAGTGTTTAGTGGTGCCGTTCGTGGACCATCACAGCACGTGCTTCACTGCCTCCACCGCCTATGTAGGAGCTATTTTGCGGCTACCTTTGGGCAAAACTTTGGAAGGGGGTTGTATCATCGTGAGGGAAAACGAGGCGTGGTGCACTTCTGCGATTAGTTCGTTCAAATTCTCCTCCCGCCCCAACGGTTGACTCGTTCTCTTCGCGAGCGATTTCACTATGCATGACCATGCAAAATTTGAATGCGATAGAGGACGAGTTGATTGTGGAGGGCGGGAAGGCCCTCCTCGTTTCGCCCCACGATGATACTACACACCCTGGAACGGTCGAGGGTGAGAACGCTTATATAAGTGAAGTGCTCGGATGTAGCACTGAATCAGATTGCCGCATTGTTCAGTGTAGCACGTATAGTCCGTTTCAAAAAGGACAATTGTGAGTATTTTTGCCTATGATATGCATTTCTCGCCCGCCTCTCCGAATGCGGCACTATTTCTCGCTTTCTCTAATATCTTCAGAACTATACTCCTCGATGAAACGCACTAAGAGCAACAGGTTTTTCCAAATGTTCAATGATCTTGACTCCGAGATATATAAATAGACATTGGTATCGTAATTATTAAGAGAACACAAAGAGCTATGACACAGCCAAGAAGAAAAAAAAACGCGAGTTGCAGTCACAAAACCAGCTGCCTTAAAAGCACAGTCCCAAAATCCTTTTTGAGATTTTCGCATGATAAGAATCTACAGAAGCTGATAACAATGGTGTATGTGTGTGATTCTGTGAAAAACTGCCGAAAAACCCATTTTCAAGCCCCAGTTGTTGAGGAGCCTGCGGGCGGAGCTATTACGAATTTACAGGGTTTTCACCTCATGTATTCCTTTGCTAGTCTGCATGGAAGGCAGTGAAAGGGGATTGTATAAGGAACCTCCACGAATTTCCCCAGAAGATGTGCTTCCGGGAGTGAATTATCCAGATTATGCCTTGGCCCCGCCCCATCGGCTCCGCTCACCCACTCAAGAACTAGGGCTCGAAAACAAGTTTTTTCTTGGCACTTATGCATGGAATCACAAACACTGTTGTGATCAGCAGCTCCCGGAGACTCTTTTCACGTGGAAGTCTCAAAAACTATTCTGAGGTGGGACGGTGCGTTTATAGGCAGTGTGTCACCTTGTTTTCGTGTTTGAGCTGTTTGCAGATTCTGCAGTTTCTCGACACGATGATCCCAGTGGTGTACAAGAAATGTGCCAAAATCGCCAAAAAACCAGTTTTTGAGAGCCATATTGATTCCTAGCACGAACGAGTCCCCCCCCCCAAGCCCGGCAGTCGCGGCAGTGTCATGCAGGGATGAGCGGATTATCCGTATCCTGTTATCCGTTTTGCTGTTATCCGTAGGTTTGGCCTATCCGTTATCCGCACCGTTATCCGGACTTCTGGCACAAGATAACGGTATGGATAAGGTCGAAAATAGTGGCTTCATTTCGCACGTTCACAGCAGAGGAGAGTCTCCATTTGTAGAAGTATCACTCGGTCTACCTCATTTTATGGCATCAGAGGTCTAGGATCTTGTAGAAAGGTAGGAGAAGGTAATCCAGACCTGCAGCTGCCCAAAAGGAAATGCTCTTGCTCACATTTGCTGGGTCATCCCACAAAGTAAGGAAATAACCTCGAAACCACCATTTACTTGTGAAATTATCGACAACGTTGGCTAGTGTTTGGCTAGGCCTTTAACAACATTGGAATTGGTGACTCTACACCTCACCGATGAGCGCTGCATTTTCCCCGCAAGGTTCATTTCGAGTATTCTTTGAACCCTGCTGTTCCCATTAATTCTTGGATTTATTGATCGATGTTCCACCCTGCGTTAACAGTTGAAGATCAGGGACGCTGCCGCTTACAACAAGTTGAGTAAGATCAGGTAGGCCGGACACGTGATGCCTCTTAACGACAACCGGGGTGCGATTCATTAAGGCTCGAACCAGACTCGACGTTGAACAGCGGCGAGGCGCGGCGGCTTCCACGCGCAGCATGCGGATCGATCGCCGCGGCCTCGTCCGCCTTCCTCGGGCGGCGAGCGGCCGCAGCCGCCAACACAAATTAGGTCGACCATACCTTGCGCATTGCAGCGTTGGCCGGCTGCACCGCGCGTCGACGCGCGATGCCGCCCTAGGAAGCTGAACCGGCTCGGCTTCTTCCAGCGGCGAGGGGCGTCATCAGGCGAAGGTTTCATTCATTGAAGAGAAACACTCATTATTTCTCATTCGTATGAGAAACCATGAAAAATAACCTATGAATATTGATGTCCAAACAAATAGGCATCGGAGTGGAAGATTTTTAAGGAAAATACACTAAGAAGAACAAAAGAAAAAGGAGCTAAAGAGACGTTAGCACCAATCGTTAGTATATCAGTGTTTGAATACATATGTGTTGCTATGTGACCTCATAGATTATGGACGGACATTTCTCGCACCTATAGCGGGAAATGGATTACTGCCTGGGGCGAATCATCATGGGTGTCATGGATCGGCAATCTATTCGCTGACCTTACATCATTATTGCACTGTTCCCTGTATCTGCTATTTATCATTATAATAGGATCTGGCCCATCATCCTGTTTATCCTCTTAAAGGCAGCAGGAGCTGAAATCCTCGACTCCGAGCTGAGCTGTGGGTGATGAAGTACAGACTCAGCACATCATAAATGTGAAACGAACACAGACGATGATGGCTTACCTGCAGAGAAAATGGAACATTCGTCGCGAACACGCCTGGCCGTGTTCGCGCGCGAACGAGTTTTCCCCGGCGCAAAAGCCATTGCGGTGCGTGGTTTGGCGCAAAGGGAAAACGAAATGCATTCAATTCACAGGGTTTCATGGCGGGACTCGGCCAAAACCACGCTCCGCAATGGCTTTCGCGCCGGGGAAAACTCGTCCGCGCATGAACACGGCCAGGCGTGTTCGCGACGAATGTTTAATAAATGTAATGTAATTTAAAATACATTTGAATACGTCAATGACTCAAAAACCAAGAACTTCCGACTATTTCAAATATTAATAATTTCTAAAATATTCCATTTTTTCAGTCGCTCGAATAATACACTTTTTTAAACGTATGTGTGAACAGATTATTCGAATATTGGACTTTCGGTTGCACGAATGAATGAACGGTTCAAAAAACCACCTTTATTTTGTGAACATCAACAGTTATTTCAGACTTTACAACCCCCTTCCTTATCGTAAATGTACGAAAATTTAATATGAACCTTACTTCGACGCCACATCTGACCTCCTGTAATACATTTCCTTTTTAGATCTCATCACAATAGCATCCTGGTTTCTAGTTAAGTTTCAAATTTCTGGATTGTTATTGCTAACGACTTCATCACATTTTTAATATTATGAGTTTTATCTAAAGTTTTCACTTTTACTCACAGTATTAGAAAAATTCAAAAATATCCGCCCTAAATTTACTAACTATGAGATCACTGCGTGCTTTCAGTTGGTTTAGTTCGTGAAAAATTAAAGCCAGTTTTAGACAAAAAATTGTGAAGCCGAAAATGGCATTGAGCTCGGAAAGCAGTTATGAGCTAGTGGCAATCAATTAAATCAAAATAGAGCAATATTCTAAGCAATTTTCCGATCGCTAACTGCCTAACCAATTGCTAGCCGGACCTTCAGGCGTTAGGTTGGAGTTGGCCCGTCGGTGACCTGCCGGTGACCAACCCGCGCGCTCGTGAATCGCAGCTAGCGCCACACCGGCCTCAAACCAGGCCGTATCCAAAGGTTACGCGTTTAGGCTCGAACTAGACTCAGCATTTCGATGACTAACAAGATGAAGAATTTGTGCTATTTTTTCTCCGCAATATTCATATCGTATCTCACTTCTATCATTTTTAATATTGTTAGAAGGTGGTGTCTTGTGGCGTCTGGGTCACTTGTCCGTTATCCGTTATCCATTCTCCGGTCATTTTTGGTCTATCCCTTATCCGGGTCGTGGAAAACCTCGCATCCGCTCATCTCTGGTGTGCAGCATGTTGAGGGAGTGTGCTGACACGGAAGCATTTGTGGCGGACATGACAGCAGCACAGCAGCGACAGCTCACGCACTGTTACGGAGTATATACCTCTGAAGCGGAGATTTTGCTGCGCGGCAACGAATGCTTCACGTGCTATTGGCCTACTCAGGCAATAACTCCGGGTGACCCGAGAGGAGATTACAGGGTCACCTCCCGCGCTATCCTCGGGTCACCCGGTAATTCCCTCGGCTTGCGCGGTAATTCCCTCGGGTCACCCGGTAAATTCTTCTCGGGTCACCCGGTAACGTCCTCTCTGGTCACCCAGTAGGGTCCTCTCGGGTCACCCGGTGCGCGTCTATGACTGGTAATGCTTCAGACGCTCTCCGATGTGTGGTTTTTCTCCAAACCACCACGGCAAAAATGACTGCGATGCTTGTAACCACCGCTTTTACAAAACTTTCACTATGTCTTTGTCATCACCACCCTTTCCTTGTTAATCTACCAACTCGTCTCTGCAGTGTGTGCCCCTCCACAGTGCTACGTATTTCAGCCGGGTTTGGATTCTCCTGTTAGCACGAGGAAAATCCATTTTTGACAAAAAAAAAAACTATTTTTTGTGATTATAACAACTGTCTTGATGCTGTTCTCAATTGAAGTAGTAGGTGACCGGAACTGATATGACCGACAACACTTGCGCGATCACAGTAGGATGGTTTTTGTGGAGAAGAATTTTTATATCACTCACGGATCACTCAAATTTTTCATACAAGTACCTAAGGACGAACATGAACAAATAGATAACAAAACTTGGAAAAAGTCCGACCAAAAGCTGATTTTGTAGGTTCGATTGGAGATTCAACAAACTTCCATCGGGTCACCCGGCCCGCACGAAAGTCCCCTCGGGTCACCCGGTAACGAAACACATGGTCGCTCGGGTGAGCCGGTCCGTTTGCAAATTCGCTCGGGTGACCCGGTAGCAAGCCACGCCCACAAATATGGTCTCTCGGGTGACCCGGCAGGACCAAAGTTGCTCTCGGGTCACCCGGAGTTATTGCCTGAGTAGCTTCACTGCCGTCGTCTGTACACCAGTAGAGCCAAATATGTTAAAGGTCTTCAGTACCAGAGGTAGCGGTTGTAAATAGCACCCAGTCGCAAGAGCGATTGAAAACTGTTGAAGAGGAGAAGAAAGGAGGATATAGAAGGTGTGAAGGTCAGAACGAAAGTCTTTCTGGGAAACCATACAAAAAAGGAGACACTATAAGTATCAAATTCGGATGTTTTACGATCGATTTCAGGTCCGTGGACACAATGGTTTGTTCTGGCGCAACTACAAAAAGAAGACATGCGTACTCTTGAATACTGGTCATTTTCTCATATACAGGTTTGTAATGAAAGACTTCGCATTTTAATCTCTGATGAAATCTGAGATCTTTTAATGTTGTTATAAACTTGATCAGATTCTTAACATCATAGCTCCCAATTCCATGGCATCAGTATTTATCTACCAGCACTGCGAAGCATCAACCATCGTTTTTCCGGAAATGGCGGAACTGGAAATGAGGTACATAATTGCTTTGATCTGTGCGCATGAAATCAAATGAACAAGTCACTAAGCTTCTTTTGAAAGTGGTGATATTCTGAAGAATGAGTTTTTGACTAGTAAGTTTCCACGTACAGTTGTTGGTTCCATGGAAAATCAGACTTCCTCAAATACTTCTTACAATTAGTTTCATTGTCTACTATGTCTTGCTCCGTTTAAATTGCAGACAAAAGCTCGATGCGATGTGATCATGTGCCTAGGACACGCGAAATTGGGAATTTTAATCAAAGGTGATCGGTTTCATCTAGTGTTTCTAATTTGTTCTCACACAGGAAGAAAATTATGCGTTTTGAGGACAACGATCTGTAGTGACGGCTTGGCGTCGAGGAATCGTGTGCAGCCACCAGGGGTTGCCGGTATCTGAGCCCCATCTAACTGATGAATTGATATGGAGTGAGTATTGAATTCCTTCCAGTTATATGTTAGATCAGACATGTTAAAACTGCTACGAATTTTTATAGCATTTGTCGCAGTTTACGTCACGTCTTATGTATAATACAATTCTCATCGGTGGACAAAATATTTCTGCATTGCAGTGAGCGCAGCGCGTATATATTTAAGGAATTGATTCATCACGGATGCATCATGTGGGAACTCCCTTCCAGTACTCTGTTAGTTTAGAGTTGTCCTATCTGATTCTATTTCACGAATAAATCGCATTTAAGCATTTATTCCTATATTCAGATCAGTGAGGGAATTAAAAAATACTTCTTTCCACCTCTTCCTATCTCTCAGAACTGATAATTTCTTTCATTTCGTAAAAAATCACATTTATGAATTGGTCTCAACACCAATCATCATGGGCAACAAGAAAGATTAATACGTGCCATATATTAATATTATGTGTATGCCCCACATAATATCATTCTTCATTATTTTGTTGTCGCTCAACAAGGGCTGCACCGAAGGAATACGTTTATATGCTTATGCGGAATTAATCGCACATTCTTTGTAGTGCATGTGCTGCCACTCTTAGTCCTCACAGAAGAGTGTAGGCTAAGTTATTTGTTTTCAAAATAATTTCCTTATCTGCTTCGTCTAATCTTAATTAATTGGCGGAACTTCCACTTCAAATGCCTGACGCATCGGCGGCAGCGCCCTCTTCAGAGGTCTGAAAGTGGCGTATATTCCATATTTATGTTCTGGACCGCGAATTGACTGTCATACCTTCCTACAACTACATATGGCATGCTCAAAGAACAAAGAACTTGGAAATCAATTTACGAATTAGAATTGCTTTTGGCGATTTTCGGATTTACATGTTTCCGCATCGTTCGCATAGATAATACTGTTCTTGTTGATTTTATTGAATCCGATGAACATGGACATGCATAAATTGTTCCTGATGCAATTTTTTTTGAATGTGGAGTTGTGTTTCTTGGAGAATTGATATCCCCTGTCCCAGTAAGTAATGATTGCCAATCATTCTTAGACGCGAAAAGGCTAGTGGATTAGATTAATTAATTAATTAGATCAAACACCGATTCGAGTAGTTGTTTGGGAACGAGAGTGCCTTGCAGCCATTCCATCTTTTCCCGGTACTACATTGCTCTCTCATGTTCTAACACACAAATATTGATTTCGAACATACATATCTAACATGTTATTTGGCGCCTACTATGTGTTCATGCGAAGCTTTTCCACATGAAGGCTGTTACAGCATGCGGTCTGTTCCACATCAGTATAAATGGCATTAACACTACGGCAGATGCTGCGATTTTCGGGAGTTATGACATGCAAATTTTACTCTGAGGCATTTTTAAATTTCTATCTGCGGCAAACCTTAACCTTATGTTGTTTTTCTCTAGAACTACTATCGTAGTGATTGCAGTGCAACCAACAGTAAATCCAGAAGCATCTGAATCGTTGCTATGTTCACTTGCGAACCGAAGTCTGCGTCTTAACAATTCTATGCCATCACTGGTTCAGACGCTATTTGCATCTCAAAGGAGACATACTGCCGTGGGGTGCGCGGGGTAAGTATTAAACTGTCATCTACATTCATATTCATTATATAAACAAGCTGATACAATGGATCTGTTACGAATATTGTGGTACACTTTAATGACAAGAAGCCGCTGTGAGATAGGTTTTTTTGTTGACAGCCATCGTCAATGGCTCACACCATAGCCTCAAGTGTAATGAAGTGACCGATCTGACCCAACTTTCAGTATTACCAACTTTTGAACCTGCAGTGTTCTTCCGTCTCGAGGTCTCATTTCGAGTGAATCTTGTTCTCCTTTTCTGCATTTTATTAGGATCATGGGAGTAGGTAGATATCTTTGCTTGGAAAATTGGCATGCTTATCCAACCGACGAACTCTCATAATCGTATAATGTCCCTCAAAGTAATGGTCATCCTTATTATCTTTTGATTTCTTCGCTGACGTATGTCCTACAAGTTTGATAACTTCTACAATTGTTTCTTAATATTTAGAAAACAAATGAACCACTCATTTAACAGAAAGCTTAGGCCGTGCCTAAAGAACGGTCCAAGTTCTACGAAAATTTAATGTAACACATTTATGAGAGTGTCTCTACCTTATCTACGGGAAGGGATCAAATCATGATCTTACTGGGCAATGTTTGCTGGCTCATTTCTCTGCTATCGCAAAATTAGCTTGGGTGAGAAAAGTAAACCCCACATTTTAAGAGTTACAGTTGGCCGTACTCGAGTCTATTGTGTAGCATCTTTCATCAAGTTTTCAGGTACAACTCACTGGTTATTGTCTTGTTCTGTAATGGAAAAAATTTCTCGAAACCAAAATGGGTGGAAATTGGCTATCACGGGAGCATGAAGTAGCCGGTGGTTTCCCTCTCCCATATATTCCTCATAATTCGATTTCATGCAAAATCGCAGGTAGCTTGGGAAAGGAGAAACTCCTTGAGCTCTTCGACTTATCCGAATCGTTATGCATCCTTCAAGGTGTCGTGGATTTTGCAGGTAAAAATTAGCCACCCGCTTTTTTTAAGATGTGTTCTAAGGCCAGCTGCTCCGAAAAGGATGCCTCCTGCAGAAGCCGCACTCAATCCCAGATATTTTGAACCACACACTATTTATCACATGAATGACATGATGAAACATAGTTTTCTAACGCAGAGATAGCTGAGAGAACGTTGTCCAATAAAATGAACCCGTCGTTCCTTCCTTGATATTAATTTTCCCTATACCTCTCGATGAAGGTTGTCAGTAGAAAGCGAATTCAGGTTTGAGTTCAGGATTCAATCCCAGAAGGCTCTTACCCTGGATTCAATAAGGTGCTCGATTCCTCATTCGCATTCGTTCGCCGCTGCGATGCCATCATCGACACATGATCTGTATGTAAATTTACATGCACGTCTCTTTATTGTTTTTTTTTCCTCTTAGCTCCGTAGTTTAGAGCGAATAACACTGTAGGCACGCCAGTTATGGTGCGTGAGGATCGCGCAGATAGTACGAGTTTCATCTCTGACTCCGGGGTATGGTCCCCGGTTAGCGAAGAGCCGGAACAGGTGCGCTGATTTTTTTTCGCTCAGTTGGTCTCTAAGCAACAGCGAGTTATTGCCTGAAGATCCTGGCGCACTTCATGTTAGGGCAGTATCCCACTTCCATTCTTGAGATTTTCATGTGATTGAATCGTCATGAGACAGTCATTACAAAGATACATGATTTTCTGCGAAGGTGTGGGGGAAAACGTTTTGATTCCCTCGTCTTGGGTAGAGCCGGGGCGGAACATCCATGAGAATGCGAGAAATCTGCCTCAAGTGCACATATAGTGTGTTAGTTCTGGGGTGGCGTGCATCCGCACCGCTCACCCTCAGTCCATATCGTTTTCATTGTTTGCGTATCATATACAACCATAATCTCTAGCCGTCAATGGCGTGTCTGGCTTGCTAGAGATAACGGAAGAGAAGGAGAATGAGCGGTACGGATCCACCCCTCCCCAAAACTAACAGACCATACTATGAATGTTATGCGAAGCATATGTGTCAGATGGCTTGCACTTGCTTGGATGCTCAGCCTCACCTCTCCTCGAAATGAAGGATCTAGAATGGGAATAGCACAAATGTACAGAAATCTCGGAAACAAGGAAGAAGTTTACATTGCCCCTAAGTGGACATGGCTTTCTAACCCACAGTGATTGTTTCATTCCAGGAGAAAGCGAAACCAGCATCACCAGAGAACTTGCAAAATGATGTAAAAGACCAAGAAGATGTTGTTAACAAGGACAGAAGGCTGGAGGAAATAAACTGGCGCGAACTCACAATTGGTACCAAGCTGCCGCTATTGTCTGCAGACATCCTTAACTTCGATGCGGTATTTTCATGCTGTAACGTGGATTTGGAGCCACCTCTGTTTTGATTTTCTTCGATTCCGAAGGCATAGTGTAAGCGACATCATTTACAATACCGTGATAGCTATGCCGTCTATCACATTGATTGCGATTACACGTCACGAGTCGGAGTCCATGCCACAGATTTGCCTTCAGAATTTCTGGTATGTTACCCACAAACCGCATTGCACGCATGTTGGAATGATGCTTGCATTAACAAGGAACTTTTGTTAAGGGGCTCTAATGAACGGCAGCCACGTCATGAAAAATGCTTATCTTAAACTGACTTCATGATATACTTCTATGCCTCTTAAATCCTTTGTTATTCTCCTTCATCCCGCTCCCCCCACCTCCTCCCCCCGGTGAATCCTATGAATCCTCCTAAAAATCGAGCCCTCAACTTATATCATTTATTTGCTGATAGCTGATGAGCACTTGTCAACAATATTCACAGATCTTGGAAGTTAGAGTACATCAGTAGGTAGGATTGTTCTGCATTGTGCTATGGGTTTTATACGCTCTTATTTTTGAAACGGTGTGATTTTGATGAGAATTATACTTATTCCAGTTCTGTTTGTGATCCGCTTGACTGTGCCATTATATTTTGTACGTGATTTGGAAAGGTGTGCTTGTTTAGAATTGCTCATGACTTTCCTATGTGGCTTTTCGAGATGTAGTTTTTATTTGAGATAGAGTCGTACAGGTTGTATAATTAAGAAAAGGAAGTTTTGGAGTTTAATTCATCCATTAGATTCGTGCTAGATGCGGTTTGCTTTAATAGTTATTTTACTGGTTTTATTCACTCCATACGTTTTTTCATCAAATCTGAGTTACTATGTTCCACAGCGTGTTTGTCTTCCCTAACAATATCTTGAAGTGATGTAGACGCCATTGTTTCCTTGAGGTGCGCTCACCAAAATCAAAGCCTGAAGATGTAAGCTTCAGGAACATACACACGTTCAGACTAGGGACGAGGAAGGGGTAGGCAAGATGGCGAAGAATCACAGACGGCCTGTGTGTATCCACAGGCTATGCCATCATCGTGACGAACGCCTCGTTTCGCCGCTTTTCGCGGAAGTAGCGATTGTTCATCTGTCGGGAACTGTACACCTAATGAGATGTCGCTGCTCTGTTTCATTGTCAGTTCATCATCGATTTGTTCCAAATCGCCGAAAATCGGCAGAGTCTGAGGAAACTCACAGATCATCCCAGATCCGCAGCGGTCCCACTGTGCGCTTATCCATGCTTGCCGCGCTTGAAAGTTGATGTTTTGACACACTTCGAAAAGTAACAGCGTTATACGTCGAGTGCAAAGCGTAGCAGCATCTTCTCCAGTTGCTGCCATCCTTCCCTCAATTGCTCCCATCCATCGTCAATTGCTACTAAAAGGAGGAAGGCTTAAGCAGCGACTGAGGGGAAGGTGGCAGCATCTGGGAGGAGATGCTGTTACTGGAATAGTGCCCCCCCCCCTTGACGAAGTTTTAGGGAAATTTTTGATTTTGAGATTTTGGGGCAGAACAAGTGGAATAGTGCCCCCACCGTGGCATCGGGCGAGGCAGTGCTGATACTCACAGCATCCAGCTCCGCCACCTGGGTGCTGCGGCACTCCAGGCCGCTGGAGTAGTGATCGTGATTGACGTTCCCTGTAGCTTTCCATTCTTTTTTGCCTCATCAGGACAACATGAAATTTTGGTGTGACGCGTGATCTTTCCCGCGCGGATGAATTGGTCGAGTGTTACCCTTTCAAGAAGGAATAGGTCGCAAATTTTTCAAAAATTGCTTTAGTCATAGATGAACGTTTTTGTATTAAGTTATTACCAATAGTTTATCTTCATTACTGTTTTCCCTAAAGGTTGCTGTTCAAAATCCAAACTCAGTGTTGTTTTTTTTTCCAAAAATGAATTCTTTGATTTTTGGAATTTTTGCCGTTTGGATCTCAAAACTGGGTGAAACTCCTATTTCTCCTCCCACGCTCCCCACTTTCAAGCACTTTTTCTTTCGCCAGTGCCGATTCTTGACAATAACAGAGTTGCACAAAAGGGTGTGACACAAATCCTAAGAAACTCTAATGAGAGTATAAGAGTGTGCTCTGTTTTTTCTCCCGGAAAGATCAGAAAACATTGAGAGGTTCTGCTGCTCGATAGCTACCCCTTCCAATAAGTCCCGCAATTTTGAGGGAACCAGCTTGCTTCACTAATATCTGAGAAAGAAAGCTATTTACTTTTTCCGCATCCACCTGCACACATATTCTACGGAAGTTGCGTGCAGCACAACTTCCGTAGTATAGGTGCAGCGATCTTAATTATCAGTAGCTGGCGACTCCCTACTTGATGGTTGTTGGCTGTATTCGTCATCTCTGACTCAATCGTGACTGTAATCGTGTTCTCTAACCTAAGTTTTCTATAATCTAAACCAGTGGTTCTTTCTTTTGCAGTGTTGTGCAGAAACATTCAAGCACACTTGTTGAGCTATGCTCGCTTTATGACCAAGGTCAAGCGTCCGATGGGAATTTCCCATGAGGGTGTCGTATGGGAGGGGCTGGGAAGGGGGGAGGGGTCGTATTGGAGAGGTGTGGGTGGGGTACATAGAGGGGTGGCTTGACCATTGAATGTAAATTCATGATTGTTTTATGACATGACGAATGACGTTCCGCCCAAGAATGATCACGTCATATCGAGTTAAAGCAGGACTGGTTGGCAGCGTATGAGAGGAATCCGCTTCAGCGCTCTCACAGGTTCGATCCCCGGCGCCTTCAATAGATTTTTGCACTGGTCGGAATCACTTCAGAATCAAGTGAGGAGTAAAGAAGGTGGAAATGTTAAAAAACAGAGTGTGAGTAGCGAGATCAATCGATAGCACATGCTAGGATTCGCCTGCAGGGCCCGTCAGAACGTGGGAAAGTAGGGTGACCTAGACCTCGTGCTGAAGTCCTCTGACTCGAAACCAGCAAATGCTTTTCTATACACGTATTCATAGAGGACGACCAGCTCTACATTTTATCAGAGTTTTAATATTCTAGAGCTTCATATGCTTTTGGGAGCTCGATGGAAAATTTTTCAATTTTTCGGGTCTCCGAGGGGAAATTTCCCATCTAACTCACACAAGCAGGAGCAATTATTGGGGTGCGATAATGGGAGTGAAGAGTCAATGCTTGGAGCTCTATTACGCGAAGGTAGTGAAATTTCGGTAAAAGGCAAACTCCTTTCATGGGAGTTGAAGAAGTGAAAATCTCGTAATTTGAACAGATGGTGCAAATGGAGTAAATCTGTTTTGCAAAAGTGACCTAGCACTACGGAAAGGATCAACTTTGCCTGTAGCATATCCTTAGGAAGGAATAGTTCCGGCAAGCGGAGAACTAGGGCGTGGGGGATCACCTGATAACACTTCAAGACAAATTAGTCAGTCATGGACGTGCTCTCCGAGTTCCGATTACACAGTCGCAAAATACGAAGATGTTCAAAATTGCAAAATACGAATGATGTCCATGCTAGAGAAACCTTTGGAATGGTAAAGTCCAAGTCATCGATCATATCTATGTACATGGTTGCTGAGATACATTCTGCGTGATGAAAGGGGAAAATCAGGCTATGGTTTCTAACTACCAATATTACTTGAAGAAGTTTTCGGTACAGTCGACAAATTTTAACCACATTCTTGATTATTTATATCTTTAGGCATTATTAATGCGTATATACTACTGACAGTGGATTTTCTTGTTGCACGGATGAATACGATTTTGGCATCCCAGCATCAAAAGTTCCCAACTGCTTCAAATAACAGAGCATTACCCGATCCATACTGCGGTGTCCGCGTCTTCTTTACACCTTCAACGCCGTGCTGCCGCGTGCGACGTTTTTGTCGGCAAGGCTCGGTTGGGAAGACGCCCTACATTAGCTGGTAACATCTGATGCCGATATTGGCAGCTCCTACACGACACCCGCAATTATAGGTGCGAGAGAGGTGCGAGGAATTCTCGGGTGTAGGCCCTTCTGGTCCCACCGTAATCGTCCCGTAATTAATGAGCTAGGGGCACCACGCCCTCATTACGTGTGGCACCCACGCAGTGGGCTGGCCACGCGGCAAAATGCGGACGAGTTATCGTTATCGTTTTACAGTTTTCGTCCAAATGAGCAGTATTTTTGCGATTGTGATTGAGAATAGTACGAAAAACGAACTAGTTGCAAAACAGAAAGCAAAATTACCTTTACCTTCCTGTAGAACTATATAATTTGGAGCGTTCGAGGATGTTTCAAATTATGCAGTTTCCTCATTCGCTTCTAATTCGATTTCTCTTCCGCAAAACTTTTGACAAACCCTATGTAATTGTCACCGAACTTTACCTTTTGAAATGAAATGTTCACAGTATTCGGAAATCAATCAGAACTGTGTTATCCTCTCGTAATAGCTTTTCAAAGTACCATTTCAACATAGTTCAACTACATCCACTAAATGAAGGCAGCTAATTTATTAACTGTTAGGCCATGGTTTCACGTGTTATGCCGTGCCCTATGACTTCCTATATCCCCGAGGCAGGGCCGCAGGGGATTATTTACACACAAGTATGTGACCTTACATGAGGGACCGGTATCGATTCGAAACATGATTCATATAATTTGATTCATATAATCCATCCTAAAATGAAATACTAAGACATACATACGTAAAAATGAGCTTCTTTTTGCTAGTGACCTATTACTTTTAGTCATACAAGTCGGAAATTAATTTTTCAACATCTTCTAGAGTCGGTTTCCCTTTCTTAGTGGAAACCTCACTTGCTCACCATGTTCACACTACACATCTGACTACACAGTCAAATCGAGTAAAGATGTGAACAAAATGTTTCAAGTCATCGACTAGTTGCAAAGTCCAAAAAGTCGAGGTACTTCAAATATGAACAGCTCGAAAAGAGTGGGAAGTCTAGTTTTTCGAAACGGTGACTACGCGAAAAGCTCTGAATTCTAGTTATCGGGAGTATCAACTACCTCTTTTCTCTGTCTATCCCACCCTCACAATAAAGGCGCGCGAGGAAATCCTGGCTTTCTAGGAGTAGAAGTAGAAAAAATAGAGGTCGAAGCTTACGAGAATTTGTTCATTCACAATGTGTGTGGAAAACGATAACTTATTAGAACCCTCTTATAGCTCGAAAGAAGCTGGTAAGTAAATTGGAAGGTATGACTAGTTGTGAAACTCGTCCATCATCTTAGGTGATTGCCGTAAACGTCGCGAAGCGACAAGATGACCTCTTGGCACCTCATTAGCGGGCAGCCAATCGCAGGATCTTCCAGCCAATCACAGCACTGCTATAATATGGCCCTTAATTACAGCGGTCCAGAAGGGCCGTCTCCCGGAATTCTCGAGCGCACCTCTTGATCGTCACCCAAAAATTTGGGCTATGCGCCACTTTGGGGGCGCGAGTGGAGAATAAAAAAAAACTTGAGAATATCAATTATAATATTAAATATTTTATATAAATAATTTTAAAAAAAGTAATCGATTTCATAAAGTGATTCCAAAAATGCGGTGACCCATTCTCTAGGGGGGGGGGGGAGTATGGACGTCCTCTTGCGCTTGCCTCAGGTATGTATGTACATCGCTATCACATTAGCACCAATCTGGCGCTGTCCAGAGTGACATATTCTGTCACTTTATTCAAAGGGGGGTGTATGCCAGGAAGAACGATAGCTGGCAATAGTTGGCTGCTATGAACCCGTGTGTCAATATCCCATGCAATTGTAGCCCCGCCCCTAGATTGATACAGGGATTCGCGAACGCTGGCAGTTGCGTGTGTGTTAATTATTTTCCACTGCTGAAGATGGTATGACCTATTTGAACAGATTTTAGTAAGGCGAAAGCATAATTTCCGATTTTCAAAGCTTAATTTTCATTGAGATGTGACAATGAATCACTACAAGTTTCTATGTCTTTGCCCCAAACCCCACAAAAACCTCATCTAGTCTAGTTCTGAATCAGATAAAGGTTTCGGTACTTGGTACAGGGTAAGCTAGCATGCGCATCGTGCGAGATGGGCGTGGCAATCTTTACATGGGATGCGTGGTGCAGCTGGGAGCTGTCACGATCTATCGTTCTTCATGACCGCCACCCTTCAAAGGATAACCTCCTTACTTTCTTGTCTTACTTCATGACGTCAGAGGAGAAGCCCGACGGAACAAGAACTAAAGACGGGGTATGGTCTGTCCGAAACGACGAGTCGCCCACACACGCGGGGATCGAGAGGCTGCCACGTTTGCCAGCGCTCCATGTCATCATCCCTGATCTGTGTATCACGTTTCATCGTTATCTTCATGGTATTGACCAATGATTTGGCTGTCACGTGGACGACGTGGCAGCCAACAGCATCCGTCCCAGCCGCGCCGCCTCTCGATCCCGCGTGCGTGGGCGAACTCGTCGTTCCGGACAGACTATAGGAGCATTGTTCAGCAGAGTGTTGCAGACACATACCTGAAACACGGGTCAAAACCATCTCGAACCATCCCGTGAACAGCGTGTCAAGAAAACCAAGAATCTGTTGATAGTTTAGATACAGAGAACTCCAAACGGACGCAGACAAAAGTCAGGACTGCGGCGCGGCTCTCTTGGGCAGAGTCACGGGAGCTCAACATAGCATGTGCCTGCGTCTCTGCCCAAGAGAGCCGCGCTGCGGTCTCGACTCTTGTCTGCGTACGTTTGGAGTTTCCTATATGTATCATTGGATAGATACGAAAATGAGATGGGAGTTCGCTTTTAACGTACAATACCACAAATATTAGTTCGGAAAGGTGTATAGTCTATTAGCTCACAGAGGGCGCCCAATCCGACTTTGTCCGCAACTACGACTTCACCATTTTTCGGCTAACCGATCTATTTTTTGCACTTTTTTGATATCCATATGGTGTGGTTCCTTCCATTCTTATGTTTCCCCACTGCCATCCGCTGAAATATCCTTCCAGACGCATTCTGCAGGCAAAGTCGTAATTGCAGACAATGTCGGATCAGGCGCCTTCTGTGAGCTAATAGACCATACATATTTTTATTTCATCCACATGACAAGAGTGTTTCACCCATCTTCTGTGAATTAATGCATCACAAAACTATTTCTGGAACCATGGCACTCATTTATTCGAATAATTCGAAAGTTCGAATAATTCGAAAAGTCTGTGCCGGTTCAAGCGGCACCTTTTTTAGATGTAACCTTTAGTATCTTATACAGTTCTGTATTGACCAGATGAGGGCCATTATTCATGACCCAAGTGATATGTTTATGGGCCATGTACTATGCCTTACCACGCCCCTTTTATGTTAGCATTCTACCACAGCACCGTTAGGTGCAGGTCGGACGAATAAAGATCCTGACCAACACGTGTACAACACACGGAAAGGGAGCCACTCATCCTCCCAACATATAGGCGCCACCCTTCCGCCCAGTTAGCCACCACATTTTATGGTGCATCGGCCAAATCAAGCCGATCAGGTGCCTTGCTTCCCAGCAACTGCACGACAGGTTAGCCAAGCCTAACCTTGGGCCTCTGAAGCCCTAAATTCATCTGTGCCTTGCTCCAAGCAATTGCACAGCTGGTTAGGTAAGTCTAACCTTAGGCTACCTCTGCCCAAAATTTTTTGATCGAAAGCAGCAAAGGCTCAAAAGCAGCCACATTTCCGAATTTTTGGCTGAAATCCAGCAAAATGGCCGAATACAGGTCAAATACTAGCTGTACTCTCAATTTTGAGGCGGAAATAAGCCCAACAGCCAAATATAGGCTCAAAAGCAGCTAAACCATCAGAATTGGGGCTCGAAAGTAGCCACGGTACCAAATTTTAGGCTAAAACGCTAGCCAAATCGCAATCAAAGCTCAAAACAACATTGCGAATTTCTAGGCTCAGAAGCGGCAAAAAATCCTAATCTTTTGGCTCAGAAGCAGCCTTTGCAGAAACCGCTTCTGCAAATACCAGAATGTCTCTCCATTATCACAAAATAACGATTCGTTACAACTTGACCGCACTCGTGACCATGCTAAGAAACTGTGGACCGTACACTGAGAAAATTACCTACTCAGAAAATGACAGGGAGAGGTATGATAAATGCTGCAAAAATTTGCGTTTACTATCGGCATGCCTTTCGCAGCTTAAAGCAGGCATAAAGTCACTTCAATCAGAAGTCGATAAAATCGAAACGACGTATGCTTATGAAAAATCCAAAACTGTGCAGAAACGAATACTGCTCGAAATAGAAGAACTTGATGGAGCAACAAACTTCTACCAGCTAATTCAGGACGCAGAAAAGTATGCTCACGCTGTGGAAGAGCAGATAACCGATGCTAAGTTGCGTCTAGTGCAGATCAACTGCAAAATGATTCTCGCAAGTCGAGTACGATGCCAAAACAGCTCTCGTCTGTCAGATTCAAAAACAAACGGGATCCAAAGCGAACAAAATTTGCAAAGTTCCACGAACTTACGCAAGTTGGATGTCAATTATTCGTTACCATTCTCAAAAAATGGCACTGAGAGGTGCAACAAGTTAAACATTCCATGCAATTCGGGAAGAACTGAAGAAGTCGGAAGTGCTCTCGATCGTGCCAATAAGAGTTGTGCAATAAATAACAGAATGGCTTTCGCACAATCGGCTCCGCTCACCAAACCTGAGGTCATCGTGGAAAATAATGACGAGGTCATCCCAGGCATGATATCGAGAACGCCGCAGGCTAAGGTAAGCCGCATGTCGCGAGATAGAGCACGCAACAACTTCGCGAGTGAAAAAGTCCCGAAAGTATCGAAAGAAAACGCTGAATATGCTGCTATTATGGCGAAAGTCGCATGTGAAAAAATGCCGAAATGCGCTCGGGAATATGCTTTTCTCTCAACTGAAATTCGTCTAATACCGACGACTCTTCTTCATTTTTATCGTATTGTTTCGCCACCACCTTCTCCCCGCTTCACACTTCGACTTAACGCCTGGATGGACTGGACAATGTGGATCTGCCCCAATGGTCAACTACTGGGAGTCGAAGCCGATAATCCAGCTAACTACATGCGCAGACGTATGATATTCCTGCTTTTCTACACATAGTGGTTGTATTTTGCTTTTCTTTCCTTGTTATCTTGTTGTTTTGCCGCGCCGGAATGTGCCGGTTCAAGCGGCACCTTTTTTAGATGTAACCTTTAGTATCTTATACAGTTCTGTATTGACCAGATGAGGGCCATTATTCATGACCAAAGTGATATGTTTATGGGCCATGTACTATGCCTTACCACGCCCCTTTTATGTTAGCATTCTACCACAGCACCGTTAGGTGCAGGTCGGACGAATGAAGATCCTGACCAACACGTGTACAACACACGAAAACGGAGCCACCCATCCTCCCAAAATACAGGCGCCACCCTTCCGCCCAGTTAGCCACCACATTTTATGTAACATCGACAGATCGAGATCCTTGTAGTATTCATGTTTACCGCCGATACTGTACCTCCTGTGGAGGGGCGGAGCTGACCCGTCTCGGGCTAGAGATACTTGTTCCTAGTCAGAATGATGTTGTAAGCCCTACGAGGCGCACTTTACTCACTATTCTCCTTGTATTGCTCATCTCCTGTACAGTAAGTAATAAATACATTATCCACTGAACCATCGCATTTACTGCGCATTCGGACAATACTAGTCCAAGAGTCTAAGGCGCCACCATCCGCCATATCAGTCGCCACAAAGTCGGAATATTCGATAGTTCGAATATTCGAATAATTCGAAAAGTTAAAATTCGAAAAGTTGAACTATTCGATAATTCGAATATTCGAATAATTCGAAAAACTGAAATATTCGATTATTCGAAAGAAAAAAATTCGAATACCAATGTATACTTATGACTCACCCTAATACATTCCGCCACATTACCTCGACAGGACCACCCACGAGCTGGAGGCGGAGAAAGTAAATAGCGGTGTACTTCAAATCTCCAAAAAGTATGTGAGTTTGTGCTTTTCCTCAAAATCGTTGGACATTGCCGTGGAGACGCCAGCTACTGAGCAGTAGAATGTTTCTATTAAATGCCGTTTTAATCTAATTTAGAAATGACGAACTATGCAGAGCTTTCCACAAGATGCAACTCCTCAAAAATTGCATCACATCCTTTTGTTATCGAATCTCTGAAAAATATGTATATTCTTATAATTTCATTATGTGCTGATTTATTCTACATACTACGGATTTTCTATCGTTCTCGGTTGTCTCGTTGTGGCTACTGGTACTGCAACCCTTCTCCATCTTCAACAATAGTTTTTTTTTTGATATGGAAAACTCTCTTAGAGTCAGAACAACGCCCCACACTTAGAGGTGCTTTTGACAAGTCGCCCACGTTCTAGCTAGTTAGTCCCAGTGCTTTATAGCTACCTGACATGGGTACTATTGTACTTCAGCGGCCCCACTATCGACCCGAAACTCAAAATCATGGATTCCTCTGAAAACTTGCACACAGGGGTAATTCGAGGTGCTGATCACAAATATCATATTGATTTCACATGACAATATCGATTTTATTGATTTTATCGATTTTTTCCAAGTTCTACCCATATCTCAAATCTCTCTAAAAAAGTGCATTTAGAGGTTTTTGAAGTTGCTGATAACGAATATAGTAGCTGTTTTGCATCACATTCTCGATTTCATTGATTTTCTCCAGATTTTTATCTGTAGGGCGGTGTAGTTGCCGTTTCCACTGAAGTTTTCCCCACAAAGCCGACCTTTTCTTGCGAAATCTTCATCATATTTGCAACCCGCACCTTCAGAAACCCCAGTAGGCAAATTTTCAGAGGGAGGTCCATACCTGGGGAAAAATCGATAAAATCAATAAAATCGATAATATCATGGGAAGTGAATATGATATTCGTGATCAGCACATCGAATTACCCCTGTATGCAAGTTTTCAGAGAAATCCATGATTTTGAGTTTGGGGTCGATAGTGGGGCCGCTGAAGTACAATAGTACCCCTGACATGTTAAAACGGCATCGGAAATGGTGTGGAAAGTAAGTAGGACGCATGCGTTCAAGCGATGCGATATCGAGTGCGCGGAGTAAACATCGCGTTGCAGTACGCGCGCGAGCTGATCCGTTCCAATAGATCAAATTCTCTACCGAAGGGCTACGTGCGAGTAGTTTCTAGTTGTTCGGACGTAGCCTTTCGATAGAAAATTTGATCTATTGGGATGGATCAGCTCGTGTACGTACAGTGGACGGCAATGGCGGTGGCCCATCTGCGGCCTCGAGAAGTACGCAGCGCGACCGCGCTGCGCGCGCCGACATCGGTGTCGCACCAGCCGAAATGCTATTTCTAGGGTTTTTTCTTCCCGATTTGGTTGCCAATCCTTAAAATCGGGTAGAAAAGCTGCTAGAAGTTGCATAACAGCAGCAGAATACATAGGTTGTGGTGCGCGCGGCGCGGTTGCGCGACGTCCTTCTCGAGGCCGCAGATGGGCCAGCGCTATTGACGTCCACTGTATTGGAACGCGATGTTTACTCCGAAGTGAATGCCCTATAACAGACCATACACTGTTTACTGCTGATTCAGAAGACAGTGATGATTGGGGTGTTGCATAGTCACGGAGAGTTTTTGCTGTTGATCTATCAAGACTATCGCATACGTTTTGCGTTAACCTGTAGCCGATTCTCTTCTAGAGTGGATGCTGTGATAGCGAATCGCTATTAGCGATTTATTACTCATTGTTTCGGATGGAATATAATCCGCCGTTCATCGTACTCACACAGTAAGTAGAACACGAAGAATCGTCCCATTCCTGCAGGAATTCTATGGCGAAATTCATCGCCAGAGCCCGTCAATAGGGTCCAATCGTACGAACGACGCACCAACTTACGCAGGCTCTCAATTGCACAAGCGCACAAGGCATTCACGTGCGGGGACCCGCTTACGTTGAAAGAGTCACACTCAAACGCAAGGAGAGCAGCACCGTATTCTCTGGGTTTCTCATGTGTTCCGAACTATTGCTTCAATGTATGTGAGTTTTAAGTCCCTCAAAATCCCGAAATGTGGAAGACTCGAGGACTTCCGTGAGTGTTGGGTGTTGGCTTCAAATAACAGCGCAACTCTACCAACGTCTATTAGATTTTCGTCCCTCACAGCTACGAACTAGCGAGGAATATTGGCATGTCAATCTCGAGGGATAATTCCCGTGTTTTCGCGCGCGGCGGGAAAATATCGCGACGCGAATATTCGGTCAACATGAAACGCCGTGCACCCAGATGTGAGTAGAGACTATTCCTACATATTTAATTCGGCTCCCTGGCAAAATGCCAAGGTTGGCGGCGTTCGTCGCAGGACCCACGTTCGTGCAAACACTGCTGCCCTTTAAACGAACGTGTTCTCATGGCATAACATGTTATGGAACAAGATATACGGCAGAGACAGGAGCACCAGGGTGGGTGTCGTTGCGCAAGTATGAGATTGACTATGGCTTTCTGCTCCATATAAGCGGATTGTTTGGCTCCTAGTGGGAAGTGTTAACCTGATTTATGGATTGACGTCGTAATAAGTGTCTTTAAAGGAACATCTTGTGCAAATATCGTAAGGCTTCTGTTTATCCGGGCTTTTAGAGAATGTCTGGTCTTGCTTGATGAAATGCTATTTTAAAGACAAAAACTAACATGCCACTTACAGTTCTTTTGCTGATACGTTTGAGAAACGTAGTTTCGTTATTGACATTTTAGGAAGCCGTATGAATAGCGATATCCAAAGACCACTTGTTACCCGTCGTTGCACACTACTCCATCACTAAGATATCTGTTTATTCGACGATTTCACCAAGTGAACAAACAGCCGATATTTTTGTATTTGCAGCGGAATTCTGGCAATCGTTTGCTCTTTTCAGTTGTACTTTCGGGTTTCATGGGCTTGGTTCAAATTGCTGGCTTTGAAAAGGCCTTTTGCGGTAGACTAGCGATAAACGCGTGCGTCTGAGTTGCCTCAGCTATGTGACTGACCCTATCACTCATCATACAGACGCACACGCGTAAAATGCAAACATCTAGTATAAATTGCCCTTGTCTCTGGTTATCTCTAAAAACCAGATGTTGGCCAACGATACATATGCTATGGGTAACGGTAGGGAGAAAGCTTAGTAGATGTAAACCTACTTGAGCACAGCTTCTCCTGTCTCTGCCATATACTTGTTCCATAACATGTTATGCCATGAGAACACGTTCGTTTAAAGGGCAGCAGTGTTTGCACGAACGTGGGTCCCGCGACGAACGCCGCCAACCTTGGCATTTTGCCAGGGAGCCGAATTAAATATGTAGGAATAGTCTCTACTCCAGATGTGTAGCCATCGATTTCCTTTGGTTTTTAGAGTGTACTACTAGCGTTACTACACCTTGCATGTTGTTAGCTTTCATTTACATCAGATAACATCATTTTCAATGCAAGAGATTTTGCTCACGTTGTATTTCAATTCTTTTTTCTCTTTATTTTGAATGCATGATATTTTTATTGAATTTTAGGGGGCTTCCCTTAGTATAAATGGTCTGCTCAACAGCAGTGTACAGCTCATTTTTCTAAATGGCACATATCAAGAAAAAATTTACATTTGATGATCCTGAAGACAGTTACTGGAACGAGAGCGGATCGAATTCTTCATCGCTGTTCGATGATTTACCTTCGAAACAAGTGGGTTCGGAGTGATTTATGTTTTTGCTTGAATACTGTTTCTGTTGTCGAAGTGTTCCATTTGTTATCACTTGGCGCTCCGAGCTATTTCGGAGCGGCTCGTATTAGAACTCCAACTGATTAACGATTCGTCATTCTGTGATTAGTCTTCATTTTCAAGTGGGCTGCACGTGCGGCTGTGGACAATCTCTTCGATCAACGAGAGGTTTTCTCAGCAAAAGTTGCGGAGCCACTGTCGCCTTTGCAGAATGCCAACTCTAATAAGGTAACGGGGTGAGTTCTTTAAGTAGTTAGTTAATGCTTGCTTCAAGTAACTAGTATAAACAAAAGTAAATTCTATATGAACAGTACAAAAAGGTGTTACACTTGTGTTTACGTACTTTTGGTAAAAAGGCTGAGAAGATTATATTTTTGCCAAAAAAGGCTTAGCTGTTAATGACAGCATAATTTTTTTATGTTTTCTCGCAGAAATGTAATGTAGTGGTTCAAGGGCGAAACAGGCAAGGTCATGTGAAATGCCATTGTGGCAGTAGAAGAAAACAATATAGTTGCGTCTTCAACAGAAATCTATTTCGATTTAGAATGAATAACAAACATGAATAAAATATCAAACCTTTCTTGAACACCAAACCCTGAAGTAGCTGTAGAGGTTCCTCAAAAACTGTATAACCGTTCCCGCTTAGTTATATATGCAGCAGTTTCGAACGCGGCGCTCCCCTCCCTCCCTAAGCGGGTCGCCATAATTGTGGAAAGCACTTCATAAAATAATTAAAAACTTAGTATCTTAATACATTAGCTTTTGATTATTGAACACTAAAGCTGATTTTTCATTCTATTCTTCCATATAGGTCCCGGAATAGCGTTTTTTCCCTTTTTTTGAATCACGCCTCCTCCCCCCCCCCTCACCCTTCGGCAGCCCATTTCTGCGTTCGCCACTGGTTTGCAATCATTCATGCATAACAGGTCATGTTCTAAATAGAAATGAGATTAAAATGTCACTGTCATTTCTGTACTTAGCTTCGCGTGCTCGTGCACGTGCGGGTTATTGTGTGTAATCCCGATATTTCTGCATATTTAAAGAACATAAGAAAGGACAAACGATATATCTTTCCAAAAAGTGCATGTAAATGTTTTTTTATCAGATTATATCCATTTAGCGAGAATGCTGCTCAGAAAAGGGAAGAGGTGGTACAGGATTTCATCAATAACAAAGCGGCTAATCTCAAATTAGAAGTAAGTGCATTCGTGATGATATTTGCCGTCTATTGATTGTAATTTCGAGAAGAACACATTCTCTTGTATTCTTTCGTTCTTCAGTAAATTTAACAAAATTTTTCATACTCTGATAACTGTGCAGCACGAACGGAGCCCGAACGGCGTAATGATTCGAATAGAAACCCTAGCAGCAACGATTGCCAGTTGCTGCCATCCTCTCTCTGACTGCTGTCGTCCCTCAGCAATTGCTGCTAAAGAGCCGACAGCTTGAGCAACAATCGAGAGGAGGATGGCAGCAACTGGCAACCGGTGCTGCTAGGGTTTCTATTCGAACCATTACGCCGTTTGATCTGCGTTTGTTCTTCACAGTTATCAGAGTATTTAATGTCCTTGAGCATACTGAATTATTAATATTATCGGGTTATTTCCATTTATATCCACATCCAATTTCTTTCCACTTTTGTTTTATCGATTCTTCTGTTTCAACTGTCAAAAAACAGGATTAGCTGCAGCAGCGTGGGTAAACTTCAAGCGGCGCACTGACCTCTTTATAAAAAGTGTAATTGCACTCCCGTTTCTGTTATTATATCTCTATTTTCAAGGGTGGCGATTTAATGACTGGCATGATTCTTTCATTTTCATCATTTTTAATGCAATGCTGAAACAAAGTAGCGTCCTGAGGCGTCTATTATTTATACCCTTTACTTGTCTTTTTAGTTGACTTCTATGTACGGCTGAGCTGAGTAGTGTTCTTGTTTTTTTTTCCTTTCCAATCATTCTGAATATGTCTGTATATGGGAGCTTTTTATATTTGCTTGATGGCTTCAGGTCGAATCTTCTCCCCTTCATGCTGGAGGTCCATCTGCTGCTTCAGTTATATCAGAATGTAGTGTAAGCAGTTTACCGAGTGATGCCCATCGGTTAGATCTTGACTACTCACGACTCAGAGCTGAACATCGCAAATTGCAACGACATTTGGAGGTTGGTTCACGCGTTAGCAAATTCCTTCTTTCTCTCGAAAGCACAGTGTTTTCACGCAACTGTTTGAAATGTCAATGAGTTGCGTCCAAAAATTGTGCGAAAGCAAAAATGTCATGTTAAAGGGCCGCACTGTTGAAGAGTTCGATGAGTGCGGTAGTTTTCTGTGACACATTTCTCCAGAGATTTTCCGTATTTTGCGGTAGTAGTTTAATAAAACTTCGTTGGTTGATATTCAGGCTGTTCGTCACGATAGATATCGCGCACCAGATGTAAAAGAAGCAGTTCGGCGATTACTGAAAGGAGATCCAGTGTCATTGGAATGGTATAGATCTAAAGAAGAAAAGGTGCAGTTGCTCGATGCGGCTATAGACATTGTGGACGGGAACGTGATCTTAGCTGTGGGTTTCGGTCGATTTTCCTCCTCTTTTCTGATGTCTAATTTCCTGTGTTTAGGTAGTTCTGTTTCTAAAGAGCAGCCTGATGGACTCACTTTTCCGTGATATTTTATTGAGAAAGCCACAAGCAGCCGAAGAATACATAGCCTATCTCAAAATTACAAGAGATTATGACGAGCTGACAACAACCTTATTGTAAGTTGGTCTGGTCATCTCGTGGGGCTCATTTGCTATTCGGTTCTTTTTTCAGTGCCCTTGGAAGAAACGCTGACGCTGCAATGGTGGAGTTCTCGGCTGCGATACGACATCAGGTTGCTGAGCAGAAGGTGAGCTCACTTTTCTATTGCCGTCTTATAGCGGAATGTCTTCACGTATCCGATCGATAAGATCAACGGCTTCACGCATCCACTCGGCTCAACGAACTGTTTCAATCCAGTCCCGAAAAACGGGTTTGAAGACGCTTTGTATTAGGTTGGTGCAAAAATAATGCGCGTTTTTCGCTGCTTCATTTTCGGTACAGAAAACTTCCGGTGCTTCTTATCATCTGTCTGAGAAGTTGCACATGGTTTCGTAGCAAATTTCATGGCCTTTTCAAATATCTTATGCATTTTGAGCGAAGTTCATGTTTTGGTGAATTTTTAGTTGTGGAACGAAAGTTGCCAAAACAAGTTTTTTGCCAAACTCACTTCAGCGAGCTAAAACTCGCCGGCATCGCAGCAGGAACCGCTCGAAAGACCACCGTACACCGTAGTTTTGGCGAAGGGACTGTGAGCGAATGCATTCCGCCGAGCTGCTTCCGGATTTTTCGGCTTGGTGTGCCTTGCTTCGAAAGTAAGGAATGTCGCACAGGTCTTTCCGGGATTTGCGACCCCCAACTGATGACAATTATCGAACAGCACTCATCCAAAACAACATATTTGGTTTCGCAGAACATTGCCGGTGATTGTTGTCAGACCATCCCTCCCTTCAGTAAAAATGGGAGGATGAAAAAGCTCGACGAGTAGATGTCGCGCATACTGAATGAGTACCACATTGATCCTCTTTGAGAGGTGTGCTTCGCACATTTGTAGTGAAAAAATTGCGACCAAACAGTCGATCGCTTAGTGATTAAATGTGAAGTGTAGACCCTCTTCGACAAAATGAAGTGCCTTGCTCAACAGTTGGACGAGGAACATGCACCGAAATACTTCCAGAAACCGAAGCAACACCAAAATAAGGTCACGGCGACTTTGTGGTGAACTGCTGCAAAAATTGCTCACTGCAGCTCATTCATACTTCCTAATCTAGTAAGTGGTTTCAAGACGTAAATGAAATAAATTAGAAACTTCACGGTGTGACCCCAGCGTTGCTCAATAAAGTGGATTCTTCACTCCTACACGGTACCGACCAGGCACACCCTGCACGACAGATTCTTCACAGGTTTGAGCAACTGAGCTAGGAAGCTCGGACTCCTACATCACAATCAGCAAGCTTCTCGCTCACCGACTACCGCTTCCCCGAGAACTTGGACGACTTCTTCCGAGAGAATTTTCTCGAAGACCAAAGTGATACCAAAACTGCCCTCCGGAAGTTTGTCGATTCTAGAAGGTCCTGTCAGAATTGCACGATAGTCGTAGAACGTCTATCTTATTGCTAAAGATTCGCGGATTACAGTAGTTCTAAGCCTATTGGAAAAGATTGATTTTGAAAGGAGTTACGAGGTTCGGAATCAAAGGCATGAAAACGCGCATTATTTTTGCACCAACCTAATAACACATTAGGTACATCGCTGGATCCAGCGCATAGAGCAGATTCTGAGTCCACTAAAATCTCAAACACGAGAACGAGGTGATACACTGCATTTAAACAATTAAAAAGAGTTTCTTTGATTCCACAGAAAATGCTGCAGAATAAATCAGCTTATTGTATCACTCTCCTTATTCTTGGTACTGCACATTTCTGCCTTAATCTTTCTTTTCTCTAATTTAGGTGCAAGCATTGAAAAAATGTGTGCGGAGTGGCTTCAGCGATCCTTTACTAGTCTCGGAGGCAGGAGTCGTCAGTGATTACATAAGCCTATTGGAGCGACAGATTCCAATAAACGTGAGAGGTTTAATTACATATTACATCTATTCTAGCATAACATCTTATGGATGAAAGATGTTCAGGTAGCTGATGATCAGAGCAGAAATGCTATCTTCACTGCTTTTCCGAAAAATGCGAGTCTGGTTGGAAAATCCGCAATCGCCACATATTACTACTGTTGTCTGTACCATTACGACGATCCCCTGGTTCGTGTGTTTAGCGTTCGTTATATGCATCTTTGTTGAAACAGTCTCATACTTTTATGATTGCATGCCACTTCAAAATGCGTCAAAATAAACTGGCGGTAGAAGGGTCATTTCATATCGACTCCATTGAGGACCTTAACGACAACCGGTCGATATGTATCCGAGTCAGTGTAGTCTGAGAGACTGTGGCGCAGTGTGCGTGGGTTTACCTGCGCGTGCACTGGAGAATAACATTTAGAGTGACTACTAAGTGGTAGTAATGCTATCCACATTAGTTTGACGGGGATAGTTCTGATATTCTGACATCTAAACATAGGTGCGATAGGGGTGAGAACGCCCTTGCCAAAGTGAAAGGGGTCACCGAGCAAAAAGTGAAGGGTGTCGATGGGGAGAGGGGAGGGGATAGCTAACATACCTTTAAATGTTGTGAAAACTGAGGAAATCTTGCAATATATTTCTACAAACGCACCGTTGAACCGTTTCATGAAACAATACGATAGTGATGACTCTCCGCTATCGTGCTACGGATGCTCTAGGATAGTGCTTTCAAATGAGGAACCAGCCACTGATAATACTAATGACGATAGTCCTCAGCAAATCTTCATGATATCATCCATTCATACATACACAATTTGCACAACACTTCTTCTTCCCTACATACAAAAACTTGACACTGAAATTACACCTAATTTTGAGCTATTTTTTCTTATTACAACTTTTTACTGAAATGAAACCTAGGAGTGAAGGGTATCTATGTTCTCCTCCTTCAACCCTCTAACTGATAAACCATATAAACCGCATCCTGTTTCAGTGGTTGCGTGTCGTCTTCTGTGAGAGGGGGGGGGGGGGGGATTAAAACGTTTCCTAAGCCGGCTCCCTTCCCTCATCGCACAATCTCGTCATTTGTCTAACAACGGGCACGAGAATGCTCCGTTGTTTCGGCTCACCCCCTCTTTTTTCAACAAGAAAAAGATTTCCCTTATACATCTCTATATGGGCGGAAAGGGCATTCCTTCTAGTATGAATACATGTGCAATACTTACCAGTTTCGCGGAAACACGAGAAGAAATCCTTTAAAAACATCTAATTTGTGGAGTTTTCGACCGTTCACTAATATACAATTCTTTTTCCTTTATGTAGAAATTCGCTCGTCGTTTTCCCTTCTGCGGCAAATAACACGCTCTGTTCAGCGCTAAACGTGCCATTTCGATTCACGACGCCTTTATTCACATCAACGGCTATCCAGCAATCCTTTATTGTTCAATTTATTCAGTTTGCCGACTGGATTAAACTTTCCATTTCTTCACTTCCTTGTCTTCTGCAATTGTTCCTTTCCATTCGATTGCTCGCTACTTTCAAATCGTACCCGAAATTGGAGAGGATTAATTTTTTGTTTCGCTTACTTTTTTTTTGTTTCACGGTCAAGGGGTCCGTTGGCCTCCCTCCCAGAGTGAACGCTGTCTGAGCCTTGGCTCGGACTATCGCACCTATGCATCTAAATGCATGATTTCCAGCACGCACTTGCAAATCCCGGTAGTGTTCGAGATTCATTCCGGATAACAGACAAAGAGGCAGTCTGGACGAGTGTCAGCGCTCTTGCTAAGCAAAGCAGGTGCGGTTGCTAACATTATACATTTGACATAAGAAGGTGAGCTCGTTCATTCAGGTGGCCGGATGTGGAACGAGTTCTGCAGCCAAAATCTCTTCTTGGTGCTTTACAGAACAGAGGTGATTCTTTTGTGCCCTGTCGTCTACGTTTAGTGTTTCATTATTATGCGGGAGTTGTATTCCTCCTACGCATTCATTTTTTCTTACTGGTTATATGTGATTTTTTTTCAGAATATTTTAGAACACTTTTTTAGCCGCGCTGAATTCTCCGAAACTCTCATGCCCATTTAGCTGGCAGAATCTGTTTCACATCCTGCATTCAAGCTCAACAGCTCCTCCTAAGGATGTAAGTTTTCCTAAAAAAACAGCCTTAGTTTGTTGCTTTGTGAAGACTACGTAGTAATCGGATACAAAATCACATCCATTTCGTATTGAATCAACTCACTGTATTGAAAACACAGAATTTTGACCTTCATCATTAGCACACCATTATAGGAAACTCCAAACGTACGTAGACAAGGGTCGAGATCGCGGCGCGGCTCTCATGGGCAGAGACGCAGGCGCACGCTAGGCTGAGCTCCCGTGACTCTGCCCAAGAGAGCCGCGCCGCAGTCCTGACCCTTGATTGCGTACGTTTGGAGCTCTCTCTAACACATCGTACTAGTTTGTTTTTTATGCTTGTTGGAGGACAATTTTGGCCTCGACAGATTCACTAAAGCGTTTAACGCTAGTTTATCACTCTCTGCGTATGCGCTAGACGACTTCCATAATGCTTTCCCTCGTTCATATTGCTATCTTTACCTTTGTGTCATAGTCAATCATTAAATCCGGTTTGTACTGACATTTTGATTTATAGCAGGCTTGCTAGAGATAGCGATGTAGAGCGAAGGGACCATTGGGGAGATCGGTCATATTGATCTTAGTAAGCTGCTCTCTTGATTACCATCCGTTGGTGTAATGCCAGAAACTCTAGCATTAACAAAACCCAACTGTTGTTTCCAACTGGCATTTATTTTTTTGCCATCAGCTATACTTTCTGATTATGTTCTGGCAAACAAAACAGTGGTCTAAATAACTGCCAGAAAATATCTCCACCCAACCTTTGTTCTGTCATAGCGGAGCCTCCCACCCGCTCAAACTACCACACCACTATTGATGTTTCTTTTTGTGATGTTAATGTGAAACACTACACAGTAGAATTTGTAGAGGAAAAATCCTATCATTTGCAATGACGTGCACAGCCTTTTGCTCCGCTCGCTGAAAATGGGTTTGTCCCAGACAGTATTGCGCGCGAAATGCGGCTTGCCGTAAGTCTGTTTCTGTATGAGTCATTCTAGGCCTCGCTTTGAATGTGATTGTTTGAGTGTCTCCACTGCACATACATTATTTTCAGTTGTCGTGTCGAATTTTACGGGCAGTAAACGATGCTGATATGAGATTGAAGCTTGCGGAAAAATATGACGTTTGTGAGGTAAGGTAGCATAATTTTGGGTAAAGTGGACGTACCGATTTCACTTTAGTGAATAGTAATTATTCTTTTACTACAGGTCAGTTGTCTTCCTTTTCTTATATTTTGTCCACATCTGCTGGTGCGCAGTTGTACTGTTAGGTTGTAATAAAATTATGGATTCGCATTTTCGCATAAAACGAACTTCACTCCAAATATCTATAACAGAACGTCTCGATCAAAGTATCAAGGTAGTATTAAAAACCACTCTCGGTTACGTTTCTCCATTCTCCACACAGGAAAGCAGGTTGTTTTCATGAATTCACTGCGCTGTGAGTTGAAATCGGTGCTTGTCCTTTCTTCCTTTTATCATTCTCAAAACTTTCTAGCCAGAACCAGGAAGTAGTCTGATAGTGTTAAGTCTGAGCTATGTGGTAAACAAATTTGGGTTTTCCATTTCCTTTCCTTAATTACTGAGTATTCTTCGGGGTGATCATGGAAAACTTCTTGTGGTCATTGTTTCGACAGATGACGGTGGTATAGCTAGTCTTCGTGGTCCAATTTTTGTGGACAGAGGTATGTCATGGTTGTCTTTCAGGAGTTAATCCCTTCCTGTTGGACATCTCCTATATTTTACCACGTAGACCACATCGGATTTTTGTTGTGGGTTAGCGAATTTGGAGACGAATCACATTGTTTGCCTTTGTAATACAGTCTTCTCTCATTCGGTATTAAGTTTGTTTCGAGAAAGTAAATTTTCCTGGTGTGGCATAGAAAGATTTCTTTTATGGAAGCTTCTTCCTCATTCCACGGCTTCAGCCAGCAGCCTTTCATTTTTCAAACCAATTAATGCTCGTTAAGCTTCTTTGAACAGATGAGCATATAAGTCTTCAAGAAAAATGGTGAGAAATATCAAAATAACAGCGTGCATCCATAGTTTTACACCCTAACATGATCGTGCGCGTGTCATATGCATATCTATATCGAAAAATAGGTCGAGACGTGCTGAAGACGCTCATAAAAAGCGCTCGTAATTTCAAGGCTATCCGTGGTGGTTGGATGAATCTCGCACAAGTGTCTACGTACATCTGACGCAGGCACTTACAGGAAGCTTCAAATGTCCGCAGTCAAGATGGGCGTGGCCACGGCGCTTCTCCTTGATCAGACACAGGCGCTCTCTATGCTGCCTATGGCTTCTGTGGCAGCATCAACCAGTGGCAGCATGCAGAGCGCCTGTGTCTCTGCCTAGAGCCGCGTCGTGGCCACATCCCTCTTGACTGCGGACATTTGGAGCTTGCTTTATGTGGTGTAGCGTAAACTGGTTCCACAATTCCACAATAACAATTTAATTCACTTTATATTATCGTAGACTAACCTTCTGAGAGCTTGCTTTCAGATAGTAATCGAATGCTTGGTGGCACAACGAGATCGCTTAAGGTTATCGAAGTATGCTAGTAAACTCACACCGCATACTCCTGATGCTTATAAAGCTCTAGCTGCTTTGAATAACACGGTAAGCTTGTGCTGTAATTGTTGGTTTTATCTCAGTATACAGGAAGTTGAACTAATGTTATGCACAGCATGTTGCAATAATATGTAAATTTGGGTCCATTTTAAGCAGACAATAGTATTCAGAACACATTGGTCATTAGTCCAATATAATTATTGTGAATCAGACCAACAACAGAAGTATCATGTATGCGAGCTAATTCCTTTTCATAGTTATTATCTTTCAGGGTACAAAATGGAAGAACTGAACGGTGATTTAGCGTCCTTTTATACATGGTGCCTGATGTGCTTTTGATAGGTGCAACTTTCATTTTCATTTGCATTCCACAACTTTCACTTCTACTACTTCACTACGGACTTGCTTTGAATGCTTCGATCTTTCCTTATGCATTAATATCAGTGATCCAAGGTGTGTTCCTCCTGTCAACTTTAGGCATTTATCGCATCTTGTAAGTAAGGAGAGGAGCTTCAGATAGCACGGAAGGTCTTTTTTTGCCTCTTTTCGATTTTTGGATCAAAACAGCTACAGTTGAAGGCCTCTCACTATACATTTTAGAATGGAATTGTGATAAATAGGCATTCTCATGTATCTCTTCAGGATTTTAACGGCATAATCAGTCATGCATAAGAACTTTGTTGTACATAATACTAGGATTGAGGAAGTATTTATTGTTTTGCAGTTGTATATGTATCTGTGATAAGAGAACTAGTGGGAAATGTTTAACTATAGTGCAGTAGATCTCTAACAAGATGAAAGGTGGTCATGATATTGTAGAATTCTGCATTTAACTATAAATTTACGGTTTTCTTGTGTCTCGACAGCTACAATGTGAAATGTGACTAGTTATGAGTGTTATCATTATAAATTGGTATTCGAATTTTTCTTTCGAACATTCGAATAATCTAATATCTCAGTTTTTCGAATAGTTCGAGTTTTCGAATAATCGAATATTTTAACTTTTCGAGTTATTCGAATAGAAAGTGTGGATGTGGCAGCCACTTGACGTCAATGTGAAAACTATGGACATAAGTTCGCGCGATTCTTTCTGAAGCCCACTCAGAAAAAAAGTATCCGCTCGATAAAGAAAACATAGTCTTGGACAGCCCCCTCTCAATAGTTTTAGCGGAAACTTCACTTCAAACTGAAAAGCGGTCATAAATGTTCGGCAGATCTGCGCCTTTTATGGTGCTCACCTGCCAAAAAAAAATTCAACAGTTGCACTGCGTTCTTGGTTGCGGGTTGAACACATGCTCCTGATAGAATCGTTTCTCTTCACTTTCTTGAAGTAATAAGCCCTTCCCTTACCTACAAGCGATCTCGAATATGGAATAGTTCTTTCAATAAGTAAAAAGCAGCATAAACATTTGAGCATATGGTGAACCAGGCACACCGAGCACACCAATGTTGTTTTCTATGGGCGAAATATACATTTTAAAGCAGAAGCACCCAAACAGCAGAGCACAATAATAGTATCGGTTCCTGCCCAAGGATCTTTTTCGTCATGTTAAGTGTTTTGTGTCAGACTAGCAAATGATAAAATTAGATTATTCCCTTTCTTCTAAAAAACGAGGCAATACGTCAGTCCGAGTATGTTGACCTTGGCGACTTCGGTGACGTGAGCAATAACATTTATACGCATCTCATTTCTTAAATATCGTGAATTCTTGCCGCGATTCCCATTTGAATGTTATACATGTTCACAAAGAAACAAATTCTTGAAAGGTACTCAGTTGCAATTACCATCTAACGGAATAACCCCGATCTTTGTCGGTCATATCAAGCTCAAAAAAGAAAAACCATACATAAATCTGAGTCGTCCATCCTAGGCTAATCCTCTTCTGGATTGCCTACTAAGTTTTGGAGATTCCGCTCCTGTAGGTCATTTACACCAAAGCGAATGTTCAAGTTCGAAATCCGCATTCCAATCTTGCTACCGCTACAGCTGTCAAACACCCTTGGTCAGCCGCAATATGTGAAGCAGCTCTAACCCGCTCCGGTCCGCTTGAAACGATGACCTAGCACAAACAGCGGCCTCGCGAGATTATTTTTAGAGCGCGCGAGATTAATTCAGAGCCCGAGTCAGGCCCGGATCAATGCTTTTGTTCAAAATCCACTTTGCCCATTTTTTGCTATGTTTGGCTGCCAAGAGTCAGTGCTTCACTTGCGACACCATTTACTTGTAATCCCTTTAATAAACACTATTGCGAAATTGTCCGGAGAAATGGGTCACTTTTAGTGATGGGAAGGCATTGCTTGTTAAAATGGTGTCTTGTTTTGTTTGCATCGCTGAGGGAGATCTGGATAAATTCAACAAACCTCGACATCTCAGAAAAAGGTGATTTTTTCCTGATAGATGTAATACTGCTCGAGGTGTTCAACAGTAGCTAGACCAGGCTACAAGCAGAATTTACTAAATGTCTCGCCTGTTGCCGTTTTGGGTTTGGCTTCGAGATTCTGTTGAAAATGTCTCAGTTTTGGTGATTCGAAGAAGTGCATGTCCACTGGGGGGGGGGGGATCTACACAGGTTCACATCCTACCAAGAAAAGTTTCAGTGAGTGAGACGCTGGATCTCTCCTTGTAATATTGTGTTGGCCAGACGTTGCCTAATAGGGTATCTTTTCGAGCTTGCGGTGAATCCAGTTTTCGGCTAGAAAATTCATGCGAATCAATGTGTACTGAAAATTGAGCTTTCGCACTTCGTTGAATCCTGTGATTCCGGCTTTCCTCCTTACATAAGTTTCACTGTACTGCTAAAATGTGCAGGAAATGCTGATCATAATATTTTTCATTTGAAGAGAAAATCTCAAGTTTGAGCTGAGTTACGCACCTTAGGATGCGCACCTCCAAAACGGCCATTGTTTATGGGACAACCATGTCCGACACATTTATTGGCACCAGGGATGAGCGGGATTCCGACTTGCGACTTCCGTAACTTCCGATATTCCGATGTTTTTTGGACTTCCTACTTCCGAAAAATGGCGAAAAAAGCCGGAAGCTTTCGCAAATCTTGCAGTGATGCAAGTGCGTTTTATCTCAAGGTTGCCGCTAATTTTGTACAGTTTTTCAAGATCTGACTGGCATTGTGTGCATAATAGGGTAGCGACGTACCAAAAGTAACGCATCCTAAGTGTGCACTGTTTCCACGCAAGTTTTGCTGTCTTTGATGGGATGTCATACAGGGTAGCAACAGTTACTAACCAAAGCTTTCGTTGTGGTTTTTTTTCTGAAATTTCAGGAGATGAATTTATGTTGTCCTAGTCGCAACGTTTTTGTTGTGGGTTCGATACTACGCATCAGTACATGTATTAACGAAATTAGTTTGCCAAAAATTCAGCTAGGAACAAGAGAGATCTACTCAACATTCAGCACTTTCTAAAAGAATCGATGAATAATTTGTAGTTGTTCGTTCTCATTTATTTCAAGCATAATGTAAACTAACATTACAACATGGGATCAAACCAAAATCAGGCCACCCTCAGTTCCTTCAAAGTAGGACAGTCCCACTGAGTACCGCTGAAAAGATACTAAAACTTAACGAGATGATTAAGTGGGAAACACTCTTGTAATGGAGAACTGATATGAAAATAGGCAATACTACTCAACATTCTCCTCCACAGGACATTTTTCTGTGGAAAACATAATGTATTCACTCAAAAGGGCTACTGTGTAAAACTTGTGAATTTTCGATATCTCGCGAATTTGCTACAGTCCTGCTCAACAACTTAGGTTTTGTTGAACGATCCTTTATTTTTTATTTATCCTTCAGTTCTGAATTGATACCACTACATATGAGAGTAATTAGATAAAGTTATCAGAATGAACGCCAATTATTCTAACAATACATGGTTTGTGGGGAACGCCAGGATACGGGACCATCAGAAGGAGGAAGGGCCGGCATTGACCCAGTGGGGTGGGAAACACCAGGATGCGGCCGCCGACGGAAATGGGGTCCATTTTGGCCCAGCAGTGAGGAAATCGCCAGAATGTGGCCCTTAGATGGGAGAAAGGCCTGCGTTGACCCAATAGTGAGGAAATAGGATACGAGTCCGCCAATATAAGATGGGTCCGCTGTGACACAGTAGATTGGAGAATACCAGGATTTGGTTCAGCCAACGGTGAACGAATTAGAGGAAGGCGCCGGACTGCGAGCCCACGGATGGAAGAAAAACCCGCCATGGCCGAATAGTGTGGAGAACGGTAGGATACAGGTCCGCTGATGGAAAGCGCGTCTGCGTTGGAGAAAGGTTGCGCGTCAACACACAGAGTAAACGCCTGCCAACCAATACTTACCTTGATACCTTACCTTTATGGTCCTTTTCAGCTGGCGATCTTCTCAGCGGGGACCACAACTTCTCCAATCAACCAATAGTTGATCAAAGTCAACAAACAGTTAGTCCAAATTTTTGCATAACTCCCAATCCTTTGCCATTCGAGATTTACAAAGGTATGGGCGCTCTCATAGAAAACAGGTGTGCTGTGGCCCATTATTAGCGAAAACGCTAGGATACGGCCCCGCCGATGGAGAGCGAGTCCAACTCGGCCAAATCATGAGGAAAAGCACCAGAATAAGGGTTGATCGACGGCTGATGGGCCCATTGTGGCTTAATATTGTGGAGCACACCAGCGCACATGTCCGCCATTATAGGATTGATTCATTCTGGCTCAATAACTTGGAGAACGCCAGTACATGGGTCCACCGATGGAGTATGGGTCAGGTGTGGCACATGCGTGCGAAAAACACCGGAATGCTGGTCCACCAATGGAGGAAGGGTCTGCCGTGACCAATGGTCTACAGAACGCCAGGATACGGGTTCCCTTTGGTCCGACAGTGTGGAAAATGATGGGATGCGGGTCCGCCCATGGAGGAGGGTTCCGGCTCAGCCTAACTGTGAGGAAGAAGCCAGAATACTGGTCCACTAATGGAGGAGATACCCTCCGTGGCCCAATGGTGTGGAGAACGCCAGTATACGGGTCCGCCAGTACAGGATGGGTGCACTGTTGCTCAATAACATGGAGAACGCCAGGATAGGGATCCACTAATGGAGAAAGGGTTCCCCGTGGCCTGATGGTGTGTGAAACGCCAGGATACGGGTTCACCGATGGAGTAAGGGCCCGCCGTGGCCCAGCACTAAGGAAAATGCCAGGATACGAGTCCGCAAATGTGAGATGTCCGCTGTGACTCAGTAGATTTGGAGAATACTAGGATTTGGTTCAGCCAACGATGAACGAATTAGCTGTTGCCCAACAGTGAGGAAGGCGACAGGCTGCGGGTCCACGGATGGAAGAAAGGCCCGCCGTGGCCCAATAGTGTGGAGAACGGTAGGATACAGGTCCGCTGATGGAAAGCGCGTCTGCGTTGGCCCATGGTGAAGAAAACGCACAAACACACCCTACGATGTAGAACCGACTTCTCATGCAAATACCCATCGCATAGGAAGAGTTTCATACCTTAGCCCATTAGTTTTTGGTTCCTTGTCAATTTCTAAGGATTTGGCAAGTGCGAAGCTTTTGTACATGCCCCATGTGACTGCTCCACCCCACTTTCTAGCGTCCCGAAGGGGCGCTAGTCTACAGGAAATCGAATTTGGGATCTGTCGGAAGATTTACCATATCTCTACCGTTCTTTGGCTAAGAAGCCCCAGTTAGATAATAAACAAGGATAATAATCCGTGTAAGTCACATCTGTACCCAGTTTCTGGCGGACGAGATTCCGCTCATTGTGAGGCACACACAGCCTCCTTGCTAATGGCTAATGACCAATAAGGGCCTTGTAGCAGTTGGCAGTCACAATTAAAGGCCGTCTCCCGATGATGTGTAAAATTTTGAAATGTTCACAAGAGGAAGTTCTATGAATATCTTTCTGCTCAGAAATCGATTGTTTCCCAGGGCTCGATGGAAAGGCAAAATTAGCTTTATTTCAACAAATAACGTTATATGCCTTATTCACTGTCGAGTATCTTCATTTCATCTTGGGATGTTGTCTTGAGGTTGTGCCCATGGCCACCTACCCGCCTGACGCCCCTGCCCTAAATTTGGGACCCTTATGTTTGAATTGGGAGGAGCGCCTTGCTTTCATTGTCACAGAAAACACCTCACTCGAGTATTTGAAGTCGTCATAAATGAAACCGTCAATTCCTCTGGCGTGCCGAGGGATCCTTTCTGATCCGAGGTTTTTGTAATCTGCAATACACAAATGGATGAATTACATCTTACTAGTCTTTATTAGGGAAAACGTACCGTAGCTAGCTACCGTAGTCACGTACGCCACCAGCAGCAAAACGAAAAGGAGGATCTTCATTTCGATTTGGTAACTCTGGAGAAGTGAAAATCAGGCCTATTGTTCATGGATGCATCTGTCGCAGCATCAGTATCGCAGAACTCATTTAAGAGAGAAAATGATTTCAGGCTAGACTGCCTAGACTGCTACCAAGAGGTCTCGTAAACCAAAAGAACAATTTCCAAAATACATGAGCAATGAAGAGAGACGCTGTTTGGTAGTACACTAAATGCTGATGAACTACAATGTGAGCTGCACTTTTATAGCATTGCGACTCTCATCCATTCATATGTGGCACCTTTGGAATGGCGACTCTAATGAGATGATTATTTCTGAATATCCGCACAATCCTATACTTTTCCCTCTAAATCCATCATAATTGAAGGACCACGTCCGTTTGCCCCATTCATACCATTCATCCACAACCATTTCTTCTGAACAGTGGACTTGAGCGGCTTGTGTCTTGTTAAAACGAAATGGCTTACCTGTGAAATCGCAATGCAATAGCCACCTTCGTTGCTTATTCCTGTGCAGCTGTTATTACAGCAGCACCATAAGGGCAACTTATACTAGCTGCGTGTGTCACTCGCGCATCAGTCGCACGCATCTATTGGTAGGGGATTTTCCATGAAGACCGGCTAAGGCATGTACATCCTCAATGAAAAGAACGCGGGGCCGCCGCGAGGCCGTAAACGCGTGCGTCTGAGCTGCGACTGCGATGTGACTGGGCTCTATTCTTCATCATATGGACGCACGAGTCAGTCGCGCGCATCCAGTATAAATAGCCCCCTATAGTCGGGCAAAACAACTAATTCATGAAGATTGTTCGGAAATTATTTTATTAACGTGTATGTTGCGAGTCGTAGCAATGGATAGCTTATAAAATCTTTTCAACGAACTTGAATATGGACTCTGCATCGATCAGATTTCGAGAATAGATATGGGCTGAGTTTCCTACAGGGGTATTTAGGATTAAATTGTTTTCGATGTTTAGCATCTGAATCATATGGTAATATTCAATTTGACGGGATTATGGAAAACCGTCTACAATCTCTCAGAACTGGCTGTAATGCGATTTTCCACTGTGTCCAAAAAATATCAAATAATATGCATTGTTATTATCCATATGCGATTGTCCCGACACTCCACAGAAAGTTCCTTGTTGCATCCCTTTCACGTGACCTATGTCCGAGAATATTCGAGCATATCATCGAGTGTCGTTGCGTAATGTGCACCACAGCTATGCGGTATATGCAAGGTTGTAGCGATCCGAGACGTCTACTTGCAAAAATGGGCGAACATTTCATTTTTCATATGCGTGCACCGCATGTAAGAGTAACAACATATCTCGCCATCTAAGCAGGCATCAACCGCTTCCTGGCCAGGCTGCTGCTAAACCCCGTAATCTCGTCACGCATTACTCGCTGCGTGATCAGGCACCAACAAGACCCGAACTCGGACGATCGTGATTTCATGCGGGTACGTTGTTGACCTGTAAACTGTTCAGGCTTAACCGGGGAACTGAAAATTACGTTGCCAACGGCTGACAGTTTCGCAAGACAGTCATTTTCTGTCAACAGAGCTGGCTCAAAGTATCTGATGATGAGCAAGAGACCTCCCACTACCATAAAATTCTCATCTTTTAAGAAACAAGTAGGATTCCTAAACTGGAAAGAGTAATTCGAGGTTTCTCTTTCTCAAATCGAACATCGTATGACGAATTTATGCTTTTTCTCTATTATGCTATCTTAATGTGCAACGTATGTTGTGCCCTTACATGGACATATCCATGTAACTAAATAAATAGACAAATAAATGAATAAATGAAGACCGTAAACTAACCAGGCACGCCTCCAATCTTCTAGTTCCTGCTGAGCTGAGGCACACCTCTCCTCCCAAAAGGTGGCCCGGAGGCAGCCATCAACGTTGCCTCGGCCCGGGGGTTCGCTGCCACATAGTGGTGCTACGAGTAAACAACGCAGATGGACAGCTTTTAAAATTGGAGGTTTTAGGATGGACCAGAAGCACTGTGAATAGCCGAAAACGACGATGTACATGCCGCCTTAACCGGTCTTAACGGAAAATCCCCTACGAATGGATGCGTGCGACTGATGCGCGACTGGCACACGCAGCTAGTATAAATTGCCCTTATGGTGCTGCTGTAATAACAGCTGCACAGAAATACAGGGTGACAACAAAGTCTTTGGCCAAGGACTTTATAGCAATTATTTCTTGCGCTTTGTCAGGAAACCTATGACTTTGCATCTGCTTTGACAACCCAAATGTTTCGAACACACATGCAAAATTTCATAATCCATAGCTCTATTTGAACCTTGTATCATCTGCAAACGTGAAACGAGGTAGAGATGGGAATGGCCGCGAGTAGAGCCGGAAATGGTCAATAGACTGCCGCCACCACTTTTTCCCACTAAAGTGCAGTAAACAAAGGGAAAAAGCGAAACCCGGAGAATTATGCTATTCCTTAGGCTTAAGCATATCTGATAAAAAATAAGGTGGACTTTTGACAAAAGTTTTCCATCACGTTTCAGAAGAAAAAGCAACAAAAACTTGGTACAGACTCTTCAGTACTTGATTTCACCAAACCATCATATTTGCTTAATAATTATCGTTCTCCCGTAAACGGAGACCTTTGGATCTCTGAATTGCAGTCGCGAAAGGGCAGAAGTTGAGCTAACTTGCCCTCAAATACCTGCTTCCCTGGTATAGATCTAACGAGAAAACAGGATCATCAATTCTCGACCAGCTTGCGGCCCTCGTGCGTTGCAGTAGCCAACGGTTTTGTCGACTCTACGCAAAAGCCAGAAGAGTTATCGAAAATCCAAGAGCGGATTCTTGGAGCGCATGAGTTCTTCATAGCCCATATAAATTTCCAGACTGCTAGTCTATCTGGGCTCAGTCTTACAATATATTATATTTGGCCAAGGACTTTGTTGTCACCCTGTAAGCAACGAAGGTGGCTATTGCATTGCGATTTCACAGGTAAGCCATTTCGTTTCAACAAGACACAAGCCGCTCAAGTCCACTGTTCAGAAGAAATGGATGTGGATGAATGGTATGAATGGGCAGCCAGTTCTGAGAGATTATAAACGGTTTTCCATAATCCCGTCAAATTGAATATTACCATGTGATTCAGATGCTAAACATAGAAAACATTTTAATCCTAAATACCCCTGTAGGAAACTCACCCCATCCAGTATAAATAGCCCCCTATAGTCGGGCAAAACAACTAATTCATGAAGATTGTTCGGAAATTATTTTATTAATGTGTAATGTGTATGTTGCGAGTCGTTGCAATGGATAGCTTATAAAATCTTTTCAACGAACTTGAATATGGACTCTGCATCGATCAGATTTCAAGAATCGATATGGGGTGAGTTTCCTACAGGGGTATTTAGGATTAAATTGTTTTCGATGTCTAGCATCTGAATCACATGGTAATATTCAATTTGACGGGATTATGGAAAACCGTTTATAATCTCTCAGAACTGGCTGCCCATTCATACCATTCATCCACATCCATTTCTTCTGAACAGTGGACTTGAGCAGCTTGTGTCTTGTTAAAACGAAATGGCTTACCTGTGAAATCGCAATGCAATAGCCACCTTTGTTGCTTACAGGGTGACAACAAAGTCCTTGGCCAAATATAATATATTGTAAGACTGAGCCCAGATAGACTAGCAGTCTGGAAATTTATATGGGCTATGAAGAACTCATGCGCTCCAAGAATCCGCTCTTGGATTTTCGATAACTCTTCTGGCTTTTGCGTAGAGTCGACAAAACCGTTGGCTACTGCAACGCACGAGGGCCGCAAGCTGGTCGAGAATTGATGATCCTGTTTTCTCGTTAGATCTATACCAGGGAAGCAGGTATTTGAGGGCAAGTTAGCTCAACTTCTGCCCTTTCGCGACTGCAATTCAGAGATCCAAAGGTCTCCGTTTACGGGAGAACGATAATTATTAAGCAAATATGATGGTTTGGTGAAATCAAGTACTGAAGAGTCTGTACCAAGTTTTTGTTGCTTTTTCTTCTGAAACGTGATGGAAAACTTTTGTCAAAAGTCCACCTTATTTTTTATCAGATATGCTTAAGCCTAAGGAATAGCATAATTCTCCGGGTTTCGCTTTTTCCCTTTGTTTACTGCACTTTAGTGGGAAAAAGTGGTGGCGGCAGTCTATTGACCATTTCCGGCTCTACTCGCGGCCATTCCCATCTCTACCTCGTTTCACGTTTGCAGATGATACAAGGTTCAAATAGAGCTATGGATTATGAAATTTTGCATGTGTGTTCGAAACATTTGGGTTGTCAAAGCAGATGCAAAGTCATAGGTTTCCTGACAAAGCGCAAGAAATAATTGCTATAAAGTCCTTGGCCAAAGACTTTGTTGTCACCCTGTATTTCTGTGCAGCTGTTATTACAGCAGCACCATAAGGGCAATTTATACTAGCTGCGTGTGCCAGTCGCGCATCAGTCGCACGCATCCATTCGTAGGGGATTTTCCGTTAAGACCGGTTAAGGCGGCATGTACATCGTCGTTTTCGGCTATTCACAGTGCTTCTGGTCCATCCTAAAACCTCCAATTTTAAAAGCTGTCCATCTGCGTTGTTTACTCGTAGCACCACTATGTGGCAGCGAACCCCCGGGCCGAGGCAACGTTGATGGCTGCCTCCGGGCCACCTTTTGGGAGGAGAGGTGTGCCTCAGCTCAGCAGGAACTAGAAGATTGGAGGCGTGCCTGGTTAGTTTACGGTCTTCATTTATTCATTTATTTGTCTATTTATTTAGTTACATGGATATGTCCATGTAAGGGCACAACATACGTTGCACATTAAGATAGCATAATAGAGAAAAAGCATAAATTCGTCATACGATGTTCGATTTGAGAAAGAGAAACCTCGAATTACTCTTTCCAGTTTAGGAATCCTACTTGTTTCTTAAAAGATGAGAATTTTATGGTAGTGGGAGGTCTCTTGCTCATCATCAGATACTTTGAGCCAGCTCTGTTGACAGAAAATGACTGTCTTGCGAAACTGTCAGCCGTTGGCAACGTAATTTTCAGTTCCCCGGTTAAGCCTGAACAGTTTACAGGTCAACAACGTACCCGCATGAAATCACGATCGTCCGAGTTCGGGTCTTGTTGGTGCCTGATCACGCAGCGAGTAATGCGTGACGAGATTACGGGGTTTAGCAGCAGCCTGGCCAGGAAGCGGTTGATGCCTGCTTAGATGGCGAGATATGTTGTTACTCTTACATGCGGTGCACGCATATGAAAAATGAAATGTTCGCCCATTTTTGCAAGTAGACGTCTCGGATCGCTACAACCTTGCATATACCGCATAGCTGTGGTGCACATTACGCAACGACACTCGATGATATGCTCGAATATTCTCGGACATAGGTCACGTGAAAGGGATGCAACAAGGAACTTTCTGTGGAGTGTCGGGACAATCGCATATGGATAATAACAATGCATATTATTTGATATTTTTTGGACACAGTGGAAAATCGCATTACAGCCAGTTCTGAGAGATTGTAGACGGTTTTCCATAATCCCGTCAAATTGAATATTACCATATGATTCAGATGCTAAACATCGAAAACAATTTAATCCTAAATACCCCTGTAGGAAACTCAGCCCATATCTATTCTCGAAATCTGATCGATGCAGAGTCCATATTCAAGTTCGTTGAAAAGATTTTATAAGCTATCCATTGCTACGACTCGCAACATACACGTTAATAAAATAATTTCCGAACAATCTTCATGAATTAGTTGTTTTGCCCGACTATAGGGGGCTATTTATACTGGATGCGCGCGACTGACTCGTGCGTCCATATGATGAAGAATAGAGCCCAGTCACATCGCAGTCGCAGCTCAGACGCACGCGTTTACGGCCTCGCGGCGGCCCCGCGTTCTTTTCATTGAGGATGTACATGCCTTAGCCGGTCTTCATGGAAAATCCCCTACCAATAGATGCGTGCGACTGATGCGCGAGTGACACACGCAGCTAGTATAAGTTGCCCTTATGGTGCTGCTGTAATAACAGCTGCACAGGAATAAGCAACGAAGGTGGCTATTGCATTGCGATTTCACAGGTAAGCCATTTCGTTTTAACAAGACACAAGCCGCTCAAGTCCACTGTTCAGAAGAAATGGTTGTGGATGAATGGTATGAATGGGGCAAACGGACGTGGTCCTTCAATTATGATGGATTTAGAGGGAAAAGTATAGGATTGTGCGGATATTCAGAAATAATCATCTCATTAGAGTCGCCATTCCAAAGGTGCCACATATGAATGGATGAGAGTCGCAATGCTATAAAAGTGCAGCTCACATTGTAGTTCATCAGCATTTAGTGTACTACCAAACAGCGTCTCTCTTCATTGCTCATGTATTTTGGAAATTGTTCTTTTGGTTTACGAGACCTCTTGGTAGCAGTCTAGGCAGTCTAGCCTGAAATCATTTTCTCTCTTAAATGAGTTCTGCGATACTGATGCTGCGACAGATGCATCCATGAACAATAGGCCTGATTTTCACTTCTCCAGAGTTACCAAATCGAAATGAAGATCCTCCTTTTCGTTTTGCTGCTGGTGGCGTACGTGACTACGGTAGCTAGCTACGGTACGTTTTCCCTAATAAAGACTAGTAAGATGTAATTCATCCATTTGTGTATTGCAGATTACAAAAACCTCGGATCAGAAAGGATCCCTCGGCACGCCAGAGGAATTGACGGTTTCATTTATGACGACTTCAAATACTCGAGTGAGGTGTTTTCTGTGACAACGAAAGCAAGGCGCTTCTCCCAATTCAAACATAAGGGTCCCAAATTTAGGGCAGGGGCGTCAGGCGGGTAGGTGGCCATGGGCACAACCTCAAGACAACATCCCAAGATGAAGTGAAGATACTCGACAGTGAATAAGGCATATAACGTTATTTGTTGAAATAAAGCTAATTTTGCCTTTCCATCGAGCCCTGGGAAACAATCGATTTCTGAGCAGAAAGATATTCATAGAACTTCCTCCTGTGAACATTTCAAAATTTTACACATCATCGGGAGACGGCCTTTAATTGTGACTGCCAACTGCTACAAGGCCCTTATTGGTCATTAGCCATTAGCAAGGAGGCTGTGTGTGCCTCACAATGAGCGGAATCTCGTCCGCCAGAAACTGGGTACAGATGTGACTTACACGGATTATTATCCTTGTTTATTATCTAACTGGGGCTTCTTAGCCAAAGAACGGTAGAGATATGGTAAATCTTCCGACAGATCCCAAATTCGATTTCCTGTAGACTAGCGCCCCTTCGGGACGCTAGAAAGTGGGGTGGAGCAGTCACTTGGGGCATGTACAAAAGCTTCGCACTTGCCAAATCCTTAGAAATTGACAAGGAACCAAAAACTAATGGGCTAAGGTATGAAACTCTTCCTATGCGATGGGTATTTGCATGAGAAGTCGGTTCTACATCGTAGGGTGTGTTTGTGCGTTTTCTTCACCATGGGCCAACGCAGACGCGCTTTCCATCAGCGGACCTGTATCCTACCGTTCTCCACACTATTGGGCCACGGCGGGCCTTTCTTCCATCCGTGGACCCGCAGCCTGTCGCCTTCCTCACTGTTGGGCAACAGCTAATTCGTTCATCGTTGGCTGAACCAAATCCTAGTATTCTCCAAATCTACTGAGTCACAGCGGACATCTCACATTTGCGGACTCGTATCCTGGCATTTTCCTTAGTGCTGGGCCACGGCGGGCCCTTACTCCATCGGTGAACCCGTATCCTGGCGTTTCACACACCATCAGGCCACGGGGAACCCTTTCTCCATTAGTGGATCCCTATCCTGGCGTTCTCCATGTTATTGAGCAACAGTGCACCCATCCTGTACTGGCGGACCCGTATACTGGCGTTCTCCACACCATTGGGCCACGGAGGGTATCTCCTCCATTAGTGGACCAGTATTCTGGCTTCTTCCTCACAGTTAGGCTGAGCCGGAACCCTCCTCCATGGGCGGACCCGCATCCCATCATTTTCCACACTGTCGGACCAAAGGGAACCCGTATCCTGGCGTTCTGTAGACCATTGGTCACGGCAGACCCTTCCTCCATTGGTGGACCAGCATTCCGGTGTTTTTCGCACGCATGTGCCACACCTGACCCATACTCCATCGGTGGACCCATGTACTGGCGTTCTCCAAGTTATTGAGCCAGAATGAATCAATCCTATAATGGCGGACATGTGCGCTGGTGTGCTCCACAATATTAAGCCACAATGGGCCCATCAGCCGTCGATCAACCCTTATTCTGGTGCTTTTCCTCATGATTTGGCCGAGTTGGACTCGCTCTCCATCGGCGGGGCCGTATCCTAGCGTTTTCGCTAATAATGGGCCACAGCACACCTGTTTTCTATGAGAGCGCCCATACCTTTGTAAATCTCGAATGGCAAAGGATTGGGAGTTATGCAAAAATTTGGACTAACTGTTTGTTGACTTTGATCAACTATTGGTTGATTGGAGAAGTTGTGGTCCCCGCTGAGAAGATCGCCAGCTGAAAAGGACCATAAAGGTAAGGTATCAAGGTAAGTATTGGTTGGCAGGCGTTTACTCTGTGTGTTGACGCGCAACCTTTCTCGGAAATAACGGACATCGTAACTGCACAATCGCTTCGGGACCTCAGCGGGGGGATACGGCAGTTGCATCCCCCGAATGGGCCGACTGCGTGGGTGCGGCCACCACCTTGTATCCGAGACGCTGCAGCGTTCCCAAAGAACCCGCTCATCGCTGCACTGGAAGTGCCTGGACCGCTGCAACAGTGGAAGGGGGATTTTCCTGCTCCGTATGCTACACTGCCTGAAGGCTGGAACACTCCCTCACCCTTATGCTGCACGACCGCCAGCGAAGATGATGAAATCACTATCCCGTGCATGCAGGAGAGCCAGATGTAGCGTAATTAGTGAGTCCCGAAACGAACGTGTCTGAGTCCCTAAAAATCTACTGAGCACTTTCAAGGAAGAAGACACAAAAGAAACACATTGAAAGCACAAAATTAGAACTAAAAAGAAGTAGAACAACCTTGAGGTTGATATGCATCTTTTCTTATCCGATCGGACCAGACAGCCAGCATTAACGATCACGTCATCACGTGTCAAAACAGGACTGCTTGGCAGTATCATCGACAGATCGATGATCCGTGTAGCATTCATGTTCACGGCCCTTACTGTACCTCATGTGGAGTGGGCAGGACTGACCCGTCTTATGCTTGAGATGATAGTCCCTAGTCAGTATGATGTTGTAAGCCGCACGAGGCGCTCGTTAATCACTTTACTCTTTGCACTCACTCTCTATTGTACAGTACATAATAAATATCCACTGAACCACCGCGTTTATCGCACATACGGACAAGAAAAGTCCAAGAGTCTCAGCGCCCACAACATTTTGGTGCATCGGCTAAAATAAAGCCATTCCTCCCGCGTCAGAGCGTAACAACTCTGGAGCCTGGAGAGGAGACTAGCTCACACCAGAGCGACCAAACCTCCCGTGCCAAAGCGTACCAACTTTGGGGCCAGGAGTAACAACAGCTCATACCAGAGCAGCAATCAGCTCACATCAGAGCAATTTCACGGCCCACCCTAAGCCGTAAGAGGTTAGCAAAGTCTATCCTAGGAGCCAAAGTGCCCTAAAATCACGGATCCAATCAAGGATCCAGAATCGCTATCGATTCAACCCAGCCTAACTGGCATTACAGTTAGCACTTGCGTGAGCTAATTGCAGCGCACATAGTCGTCTCTGAACGACAGATCTCACGGGAACCTTTCTGGAGTGAGCCAAAAAAAGCCATGGCACTCCATTTCCACAGAATTCCCATTGTTCTTAGCGCCAGATCGCTAAGAAAAGTAGTAAATTTCTACAAAGAGAGTACAAAGAGTGCAGAATATAGAGTAGATTATGCGAAATGTTGCCCTACAACAGCGTTACTACAAAGTAGCATCCCACGAATCAATGAGGCAAAAGAGGACCTCCAAAAATTGTACAGAGAGGTACTAGATGAGTACAAAAACTGCGACGACACCTTAGAGAAAAGGGAAATTCTTGCGGAAATTAACCAGATAACGGAAGAATCTGAGCTGCACACATCAATAGCAGAGGCAAACGACCTCATCGCTATTTTAACAGCAAAGTTCAATGAATCTAATGAGATTCAAGAAAATTTGGAGAATCGGCTAAAATACCCAGAACCTAGAGCTGAAAAAGTATGTGCTCCAACCAAAGACGATTCAGAAATCGTTCAGAATATTGCCGAAAACACCGAGCAAAATAGAAACTGCGTGTCATTAGCGTCAGTTTCACAGACATCATACTCTAGCCAAAACAGATGCAACCCAATGGCACTTCTCAAGAACGAGATTGCCACAAATGCATACATTGAGACAAGATTAGGCCAGAAAAACAACGGCAGGGTCAAACAATCAAGAGCGAAGCGCCCTAACTATAGACCCAATTACGGTGAGGGATGCATATTTTGCCACAAGGGCAATCACTCATCAACACGATGCCGTACCGTCAGCGATCAAAGCATGCGCCGAAAAGCACTTAAAGAGCAAAATCGCTGTTGGAAATGTTTCTCACGGACCCATAACAGTTGGTTCTGCCGAAAACAGGACTGCCCATTTTGTGGACAGAAGCACCATACCAGCCTGTGCTTCAAAAAGGACAAAACACAGAGTAATTATGATGACACGCGACAATCAAGGGACATGCCCCTCAACCACTCAGATAGAAAGGTCTGTCAAAACTGCGGTCAGAGGTCAGATAGAAGCCGATATGATTGCAGAAAACACACATCAATTAATGCACAAATGTGCATGGATAATTTCACAAAACTCCATAGTCGCACCGTTAGTTCAATAAGCAAACAAACTGTGTTAATGACAGCTGAGGGCAGCATATGGAACGCAAAACGGCGGCAATTTGATAAAGTGTTGTTCTGTTTCGACTCGGGTTCACAAAAAACCGTAGTTGAGGAGAAACTTGTAGAACAATTTGGCCTTCCAAAGAAAAGGACCAAAATGTGCACATTATCTGGGAGCGGTGGACACATGGAAACGTGCAAAAGCAACATCATTACTCTCAAAGTCGGGACGGCATTTGGACAAGACATCGACATGACCGTAGAAACTCGGCCAATCATTACAAGTGGATTTCCATCCGTGAAACTTGGTCAAGCTGACGCCGAGTTTTTGAAAGCCAACGATATTTATTTGGCAAATACGAAAATACGTGGAGAACGGCAAATTCCACGCGTTTTAGTGGGTCTTGACTATTATCATGACCTAGTTACCGGCCATGTAACTAAAACCCCATCTGGATTACACATTGCCAGAACGGTTTTCGGTCCCACAATTTACGGTGGTGGGTTGACCGAAGTAAATCACGTTGAATCTGTCAGTTATAATCTGACAGCTGTGTGGGAAAACACCGAGGTCCGTGCGCCCCAAAAGGGCTCTGGACTCAATGTACTAGAAACAAGGGCAAAGGAGCGCAAGAGATGCAAAAAGCTCTCGAACTACTCCGATACGTACAAAAATGGAGTTTGCCACGCCCACAGTTTCACACCTACCACATTTCCATTGAAGGAAGATGCGACGCATGTCGTAAAAAATCACTCTGTAGTCATGAAAAGGCTACAATCTTCACAACTCCAACCGTCTGCCTTCAACTCCAGCCGCCGCCGTCCTGTACTCCACGTCAAGCCGCCTCCCACGCCGTCCAGCCGCCGTTCGCCTTCAACTCCTGCCACCCGTCGTCGCCCTTCACGTCCTCGAACTGTTCGCCGCCGCCCACTTCAAGAAGTCGATCCTCGCCGCAGCAGGACGACAGGGAAGAAAGCTAAGATCAGTGACATTAATAGTGATAATTCTTGTCGCCCGCCGGAGTATCATCGACAGATCGATGATCCGTGTAGCATTCATGTTCACGGCCCTTACTGTACCTCATGTGGAGTGGGCAGGACTGACCCGTCTTATGCTTGAGATGATAGTCCCTAGTCAGTATGATGTTGTAAGCCGCACGAGGCGCTCGTTAATCACTTTACTCTTTGCACTCACTCTCTATTGTACAGTACATAATAAATATCCACTGAACCACCGCGTTTATCGCACATACGGACAAGAAAAGTCCAAGAGTCTCAGCGCCCACAACAGGCAGCGCATGCGAGAGATCGGTTTCAGCGTTGGGATTTGCGCGGCCGCGGGTTCGATTCCCGGCGCTCCCAAGAAATTTTTGCACGGATCGGAACAGCTTCAGAATTTAGTGGGGAGTAGAGAGGATGGAAAGATTTGAAAATGAAGTGAGGGAAGCGGAACCGACCGATTACACATGCGAGAATTTGACTGCAGGGCCCGCCATTTTGTGGAAAACTAGGGTGACTTAGACCTCGTACTGAAATTCTCTGACATCAAATCAACAGATGCTTCTCAGCATGTGCATAGAGGACGATCAGCTCTATATTTTACCGGAGTTTCAATTTTCTATATCTTCATACATTTTTGGGAGCTGGATGGGAAATGGATGGGAAATTTGCCGAATTTCCCATCGATTTCCCATCTAAATTACGGGAAAACGAGCGAACTTAGTGGAGCCAGATTCTGTATTCAAATGGGGAATTTCCTCATCTAAAACTCATAGCGGAAAAGTTTTTGTGATATATGCAAATTGCTTCTCAGAGGTTTCCCAAACGGATTTGCTCCATTTTCACCATCTGTTCAAATTGCTAGGTTTTCACTTCAACTCCCACGAAGAGAATTTGCCTTTTACCGAAATTTCATTACCTTCACGTGATAGAGCTCCGAGCATTCATTTCTCATCTCCATTATCGCGCCCCAATATTTGCTCCTGCTTGAGTGAGTTGGATGGGAAATTTCCCTTCGGAGACCCGAAAATATTGGGTTGTTCGGAAAGTAATTGGGATTTTTAGGGGTTTCAGAAAAAAGTTTATTTTCTCACAATGAAAAAACATTAGTCAATGATATATTTTCCGTTTTGTTCGATTGTCTTTCGCCATCTTTCTGGCAATTTCATAATTCCCCTCTCTTAGAACTTCTGGTCTTTTTCGGCAAAAAACAAATGAAAAACACACAGCCTGGCCTGTGCTCGTCTTCACTGCCGTTGAGGTGGTAGACGGACAGACCGCTAATACCGGGGACCGCACTCCCATTGCTTTTTATAATGTGCCTCAACAATCTGCTATAATTGAACAGAATCCGCAAAGATTGTGATACGAGGCCAGATCGTTAGTGATAGTAATGCACTCATCTTTTCGGTTTATTCTAGAACTTTTGGTGGCAATCCAGCAGGCTTCTTATGTTTTTCGCGCTATAATCTCTGGTTCCAGCGACAAGACCGTGACTCTAATCTAAATGACAGAGTTATCATGGCGCAATATGCGATGTGCTCGCAGTGGGGTGGAAGGCCTTGGGCCTTGATTTGTTTACCCCATCAAGATGTTCTTTTATTCGAATACAGAGAGGTCCGCCGGTTTCTCTTACGTATTCTTCCCCGCAAGCTTGACAGGTGATAAATTGCTCCTGACATCATACAATCATAAGTCCTACCATTTAGACAAATAGCATGCGGGTGTTGTGCAAAGGCGGTTGTACGCACGGTTGCAAACTAGTTTCCGTTTGGGGTTTGTATATCTACAACCCTCGCCACTTCTTGAAGACCCGCCTTGCGGAGACTTCTTCGTACCGCATTGCTCATTTCATCCGAAATGAACGGACCAGACCTCCTTCTTTATAGCATTGTAAGCAAGCTTCAACTCGTAGTCCTCACGCAGCATACAACACCACCCACATTTTCTTTCTGATATACTACAAGACGGATGAGACTTCAGTAGCATCAACAAAGATCATAAAAGAAACTGAATTGTAAAGACTATTCAAGTTTTATTGCATGAGTTCTTTTCAAAGTTTTATTGCATGCTTGTGTTCGCAAGCCACGACAATTATAAATGTACCTAGATATAATTTGTCCGAAACGACAAGTCCGCCCCCGCACGCGGGGATCGAGAAGATGCCACGTTTGCTAGCGCTCCACGTCATCATCCCTGATCTGCGTATCATGTTTCATAGTTATCTTCATGGTATCGACCTGGTATGGTATTCTGTGTAAGCAAGGAACAACATGGAGCACTAATTGATATGGCATAACGGCGTAATGTGAAATATACAGAGAAGTCCGATCGGACGCAGTCAAGAGTCAGGACCGCGGCGCGGCTCTCTTGGGTAGAGTCACGGGAGCTCAGCATAGTGTGCGCCTGCGTCTCTGCCCATGAGAGCCGCGCCGCGATCTCGACTCTTGGGGTGCGTTGCACTAGGCGACAACGAGAGGCGTGTCTCGGACGAGATCTGCAAAACTGTCATCTCTGCACTCTGCAGGGTGGCAGTAAGCGCTCGCTCGGATGGCTGTCGCACCTCTCTCGCACCTTTAATTACTGGTACATTGGAGCTGTCTAGGTCGACGTCAGGAATGTTGAGGTTAAACGCTCGTATATCGATCATCTTCTTCCGCAATTTTTTAGCAAAAGAAAAAGGGGAAAAATGCTCGTCATGGAACTGGATACAGTATTCAAGTGGGTAATTAGGGCAAAGTCAATATGGAGGATAATCATCTACCCACAAAGTTATTTGCTTTTCCTCTCTTTTCGAACCCGTGAGGGAATAGTTCTATTATGTGAGCAGCGTTTCTACCGATGTTAGCCTAAAACAGGATTGGTAACAACACGCGTTTTGCTTCTGAAAGAGCATGTTCTGCCTTGAAGTCTGCAATGGGAAGATAGTTTCCGAACGTTTTTGCAGTACAGTGCTCAAGCGCTTAGCTTTTGGCAGGTTCAGAGCGGGGGAACATTGAGTTCCAGGACCTACTGGCTGTTTCAAGTGGACACGGCAGTGGTTTTAGAGAAGGGCAATAAACAAGGAACGATGAAGAAAGGTTGGATATAAATGAAAACAAAAGCTTTAGATATAAATGAAAACAAAAGTAGAAGTTATTGTTAGAAAGGTTGAAAAGTCTCCATTTCTTCATTTCGTACCTGACTTTAGTATAAAAGAACAGTGCAGGACAGTGCTCTTCCAGAAGAAAAACGCGTATTGCTACCCTTCCTATATTAGAAACGTCGGTAGAAACCTCAAATGTTAGCATTTTTAACCAAATTTTTACATCCCGGACTTTCGGGATGATGCATAATGCATACAGAGAGTGTAGTATGCTTTGCGACTCCGCTAAATCCGTACGTAAAGTGACTTTTTGAAAATTCCGTGAAACGTGGATAACTGAACCGAAATTGATGTTGCCAATCAATCCATCGGTCGTATTCATTTCCTAGTTTGGATGAGAGGTCCTGCATATGATCACTATATAGCCCAGACTTCACACAATTAGAATACTCTTCGTTCCTATCGATGACACATTTTTTGGAAGAGAAAAAGCTTCAAAACATTAAGAAAGCCAAAATTTGTGTGGGCCGCTACTCCGACACACTGCATACAGGAAAGAGCATCTGCTCCTCGAATGAGGGATGGAGAAGGACCATCGAATGAGGAAAAGAGTATATACCTAGCTGCTGATTTTATTTTACTTCTGTAGAGGTTTGGTTCATCGAAACGGTCATTTCTAAACCTTTCATGAAATCAAAGTTTGGACTTAATTCTGGAATTTCTTCGTAGAGATAAGCGATGAAATATCCACACAGCCATTTGCATAATTGCTAAATTTAATGTTGACTTATTCTTCCCTGCTCCTCACATAATTGAGTTATCCCCACTACTTTTTAATAACACTATTCTGACAAGGTAGCCAGAGAACTAATAGGAATACGCTGACTTTGTTATTTTCAGTACGACCTGGTCGATGGTGGCAACACCTGGGGACCTATCACATTCCCAGTTCCAGGTTGGTATGCATCGACGCTGGAGCTGGCAGGATGCCAGCAATGCCTATGTCTACATATGCTGCTGCCATCAAGGTATCTCGTACGGGAACGCCCCCCTTTGTCGCCTAGTGCTTGCCGTCCCGACTCTTGTCTGCGTACGTTTGGAGTTTCCTATATGAACTACAGTGCTTCACAAAAATACTTGCCTCACTCTCGACCGCCCGTCTGCTAAGCCGCGCCGCATCACCTATGCATACGTGGTGTGACGTGGCGAAGCTGATGGATGGTTCGCGTGAGGCAAGAATTTTTGAGAAAAACTGTATGCGTTATGCGAAGCATAACAACTCGCAAAAAACCGCATTAATTGTGCGCCAACCTAATACTTCTTCAGCTATGCTAGTTAGCCATCACTATTAATGGCGGCTTGTACATACTAGCGCTGCAGGATGATCTGTCCTGCTCCTGCCGTCCCACTAGCATTATCACAGCAGGTCAAATACAGGAAAAGGCGAAACTAACGGCGGGATAGGCGCGCCAACTTCGCCCACTTTTGCGTTTGTCCCGCCGGTGTCATGCCGCAGGAAAAGGTATGGCCGACGCTCGAACTCAGACACTCTTAGCGGGCCACCCTCGCTACCATTAGCGGCCGGGCAAACGTAGCAGCCGCGGGCCGGCCGCGAATGGGTGACAGGCCCGGCCTGAGATGGCAGGTTGCTGGGCCGGAAGAATTATCATTCGTGCCTATGGGTGCCCCTTGGGGATGCAGTTGACCTTGAGGCTCTGTGTTATCAATGATTTGTTGTCGTCACTGCTCTACTCCAGTGAAATAAGGCTTATTATTATAGGAAAAAAAAACTTTGCATGGAACCGCTGCACATAAAACAAAAATAAACGTACAAATTACCTACTGTATTCGTACAAATTACCTACTGTGATGATATAACATGATTTATAGAACAGTAAATACATTAGGGAAAACAGTGTTGCCTGCAAGGTTAAATACAAAACTCACAATCTCATTGAACAAAAAAAAAACACAACACAAATAATATGGTCTTTCAGTAAGATGAACATGGCAGGGCACTGGTACTTTGTTTAATTTTCATAGAATGAGTATGAATTCTGAAGATAATCAATCAAAAGAGAAGAAGATGAGTGTAATCCCATGCATTTCAAGATCTCGTTCCGGGAGCCGCTATTACAATCCAAACATGAGATTATCCTTGTCGAATGCTGCGTCCCAAATATGAGATACCTTCTTCAAGCGGAATTCTATAATGAAACAATTTATGCTTTTCACTAGAGTTGGTGACTGAGAAACTTAGAACTTACACCTTTAGACCCACAGATTCGCATAACTTTCACTCTTTCATTCCATTTGACTGCATGAGTACATCTTCCTTGGACGATCTTCTAGTCCTCCATGATATAAAACTCAAACGTTTTCCACAATTAAGTAGAATGAGATTTGAAGGTAATGAAGTACCATCTGAAAGTATTTAGACACATACGATGAAAACTCACAATATGCTAACAATTTTATCGATTAGGAAACAATTTAAGCACATCTCAATACAAAATAAGCAACGAACGAAACGGGAATGAATACTTATAAGCGAAGAGAATCGATATTGCATGCTTGACCTCGCGCAACGGCGGCGTCCCCTTCGCGACGCTACCAAGTTTTTATGGGCGACCGGGTGGGCCGCAAAAATTTAAGGGCCGCTGCCCGGCCTGTAATAAGCCACGCCCACAAAATAGGGCCGCTGCTGGGCCTGTCTTCCCAAATGGGTGCGCGGGCCGCCCGCTCCGAGTGTCTGAGAAATTCCTGAATGTCTGTTTTCCTGCTTGCATTCAGTCGGCAACAGTATTGAGATGGGCTTTCATGGCTGAGGCTTCCAATGGGGCTTTCAAATAATTTCAGTTCCCGCGCAGGATCGATTGGGTCGGTGCTCCGCTTTGCAGCGCGGCTAAACGGCTTGCGATAGTGCATGGAGCGAGCGGAGAAGGGCAGATACTCAGAAGATAGGAGATGATAAGTGATTGTATGTGAGGCGTATGATAGCACATACCTACAAGTATAGGGGGCATGGTAGGAGGTTAGAAACTTATGTGTTCGAATAGGGAAATTATGCCCCCGACGGGCTCAGCTTGTACCCCAGCCTGTCTGAAACAGGCTGGCCCCTTTACCGAGCATACAATTCCTGGATCCATATAAGTTTTGTGATCTAATAGCATACATTTATTTTGAGTGCCATGACGCTTCTTCACCCCAAATTTGGTGTCAATCGGTTAAGTCTCGAGTTAACGGGAGAGCCCTGCAATTACTCAGACTCAGAATGTGAGCGTATACTTTTTTAGTTCACATAAGTTTAGATTGTCTCTTTCAAAATCTTCTAGTGTTCCTTAGTTCTTATCTCACTGAAGATTCCAGCTCAATCCGTGCAGATTCCGTGGCGCAGGAGTCGTTTGAGTCCTCCGGATTATGGGAACCTGTACGTGATCTGCTCAATCGAACTTTTCAACATCGATCGCCGCAACTGCTCTGCTAAAGCTACGAGCAGTTCTTTTGCGAGCCTTTTTCATCTTTCATCGCCTTTATCAACGCATTTTTCTTTGGACCAACGAACACCTCAAAGTTCTCCGGGGCTCGGCCCCGAACCCGTACGAGGCCCCTTTTGCTTTTCGACCCTTTTACGAAGCCCAGCTTCCCACCAACAAGCTGCGCTGAAGCCTGCGCATAAGCCGATGTTTTAGCCTACTGTATTCATCAACTAGTGCGCTGCTCCCTTACGGCATTTTGCACAACTACTAATTTTCTTGCATTATTATTCACTCTGTGGTTAGCTTCAATTTCTTTCGTAGTCATTGCATCCATAGATACATAATTCAGATTACATTCTCCAGGTATGTTGGCAGGGCTTGCCTTCTACCCCTCACTGGGGTACAATCTTTTGAGGAACTACCTGCAACCACAAAAATGGACGTGGTACAACCGAGTTGATGACACTCTATTGGTTGGGGCGTTGCCGTTCAAATCGATGCAGGACGATCTTGTTAAGGTAAGCTTGACTAGTCATTACAATTCAGTTTCTTTTAAGATCTTTGATGATGTTACTGAAGTCTCATCCGTCTTGTATTATATTGTCTTCAGAAAGAAAATGTGGGTGGTGTTGTATGCTGCGTTGAGGACTACGAGTTGAAGCTTGCTTACAATGCTATAAAGAAGGAGGTCTGGTTTGTCTTCGAGTCCTATATTTTTTGTTTTTTTTTCTTTTTGAAATCAAGTATCCAATACACCTACAAATGGGTACGGTAGCAGCGACCAATGGAACTTAACTTTTCATCTTGTCCAATAGTGTGCGCTCATTTGTCATATGTTAAAGGTAATTTTCACTTCTGTGGGAAGTTGCTTACCATGTAATGTAGCCGTCCGCTGGACAATCAGAACAGTAGGTTGAACACAGTGAACCGCCGCCTACCGTCGAAGATACTGCCGTGGATACATCTGCCGACATGGACAAAAATAACTCCATCACGCCAGCTAACGCCATCGGCTGGGTGCGCGCGTGTGGGTGTGTGGAATTCGTACCTTTTGCAGGGTTTCACGGCGGGACCTATCACGGAACACTTGTCCGCGTTGTGGACGCACACGAAGAACAGCCAACACTAATTCCTTTCCATATTATCAAGTACTACTACTACAACGACGGTCCATCGCGTGCGACGATACGTACGAGTTGTCTCACTGGCTGTCCTCTGTAGCTATGAAGGGTTCAGAGGCAGATGGATACTGTAGCCATAGGTGCGGTCGAGGTGCGACATGACCCAGCTAACGAGCGAGCGCACCTCTTGTCTCGGACCCCTCGTCCTCCCGCGGGACGCACAGGAAATATCGCCATCATTTCTTGTGTTTTCTGCGTGCTTCACGCTGTTTCATCATTGTCGATCAGTTCAACGCATCCAAAAACTCCGATATACCTCGAAATCTCCGACACAGAAATTTCCGTGAGTGCTGCCTTAGAAGTTTCCTCGTCAGACGATAGCAGTCGTGTAATGTCAAGCGTAGCTTCCTCTGAATTGAATCTTCTTAAAGGCAGCATGAGCTGAAATTCTCGACTCTGAGCTGAGCTGCGGGTGGTGAAGTACGGACTCAGCACATCATAAATGTGAAACGAACACAGACAATGATGGCTTACCTGCAAAGAAAATGGAACATTCGTCGCGAACGCGCCTGGCTGTGTTCGTGCGCGGACGAGTTTTCCCCTGCGCGAAAGCCATTGCGGCGCGTGGTTTTGGCCGAGTCCCGCAATGAAACCCTGTGAATTGAATGCATTCCGTTTTCCCTCTGCGCCAAAACACGCACCACAATGGCTTTTGTGCCGGGGAAAACTCGTCCGCGCGCAAACACGGCCAGGCGTGTTCGCGACGAATGTTCCATTTTCTCTGCAGGTAAGCCATCATTGTCTGTGTTCGTTTTACATTTATGATGTGCTGAGTCTGTACTTCAACACCCACAGCTCAGCTCAGAGTCGAGGATTTCAGCTCCTGCTGCCTTTAATCCTGGATGAAAAAGGGGTGGGTGGAACTCTCGCTCAGTGCAAAACTGGGAGTATCTTATTTTTTTTTTCAAAGAATTTACTACTCGGGTTAGCTCGAACGCAGAATCCTACTTCCCTTGTTTGAGATTTCATGACATAATTGAAGTTGACTAGGAAATACAGTGAACGTAATTTGAGTTGACCAATTTTCGCAGTTAAGCGCCCACAGCTACACCGAGCCGCGCGCTCGAATCTCTTAGTTAAAGCGAGCGGGGCGCATCCACGCCACCGTAAATCGAAAACACTTTACATGATTTCCTGCGAAAGCACTAAAGGTCTTCGCTGTGTAGCGACGACGTTTTGGCGAGTTTCCGTGCATTCTGTCTGGTTTCTTCTGCACCTTCTCCAATCCCTGCGCTCTTTCCCGGGCTCTTTTTCTCAATGGCATCCTCACAACTATCTTCGCCAGCGAAATAGACTGTAGCGAGATGATTGCCATTTAACACACCGCGATCTTAGTTTTCGTATGCTTCCGTACGAGAGCAGCCATTCCTGAACAGTTTGCAGTTGTTCGACGATCGTACCAATATGAAGTATAAACAAAGCCAAGAAGTCTTTGAGTTTTGTGCTGCCAGCCCTCCATTATGTTCTTTGCGAGCGATAACTGAGTCAGCAGCACAGCACTTCCTAATCTCCATAGGCCCAGCATAATTTTTCGCAGAATACTGACGTGAAAGTTATTTTTTCCGGTATTTTCCCAGGAGTTTTGTTCATCATTTGCTCAGCTTCTTCCGACTGTTCCAAGTATATTATGATATTTCGTTTATTTGCAAGGATTGGGAAGCAGCTGGTGTTGAATTCCATGACATTCCCATGACAGACTTCTTCGGATCCGCTGGTCGGGCACAGATTGATTCCGCGGTGCATTTCATGGAAAACATTGCTGCTAAAGGGAAATCAGTCTATGTTCATTGTAAGGCAAGTTTATAACAATATCAGATTGCTTGTGGATGCGCGGTATTCTTGCGAGAGTTGCTTCCTCACTTCTACAGTGGACTATTTTTTTTCTTTTCTCTAGGCAGGACGTACGCGTAGCGCTACAGTAGCTACATGCTATCTGATGAAAACTCGGAACTGGTTACCGAACGTAGCGGTGGAATTTCTGAAGAGCAAGCGCCCTCAGGTCAGCTTAATTTAGTTGTGGTTGTACGAAATCATGTCGCGGAAATCTCGGAAAGCTCGTAGAAGCCTCCGGCTCTTTCATTCTTCTGCATGATTGTACACTTAATTTCTTTTTCTACCACCGTTTGGTATAGCTTAAATACCATTTGAAGCGGAAGTGACATAGCAAAGATGCGCAACTATCTTCCCTCAATGCTTCATTCTTTTTGCTCAGAGTGGTGAACCTTTTCACTCTTATCAGTTACATTTTACAAAAACCTCCGAATTTATTGGCCTGCTCATACCTTGAGAACGGTGAATATTTAAATTTTGCTTATTATTTAGACTGTACTGCGGAACGCACACTGGCGTACAGCTAACGAATACCGTCGCTATCTTGATAAGCACATGTCAAGTACAACTAGCCAAACTACTTCGACGTCCAGTTCCTCTAAATAGGTAAGTTTATGGTACGGTTCTTGTGAGGAATTCATGTTCACTTTCCACTTCATTTCTCGACGAGGTTCTCCTTTCTATCTTGGTTATTTCATTTGTTTGCATCTGGTGTGACTAATTTTGGAAGTCATCATTCCTAACTTTCTGTTTCGTAAAAGGAGAGAGATTACGTTTCATCCTAACTTAGCAATATCATTGGGATTGTTTTCACAATAGGCTACTATTGTGCGCTTATTATTAATCAATATCTCGGCAACACACTGTTTTTAATATATCAAACGTAAACTCGTAAAGAAAGGAATGAATTCTAGCCACTTGTTATTATTGCCTTATTCATTGTTCTATATGTAATCAGTCCATTCTTGCCTCTCTTCCAACAATTTCCTATTTCTGTTGTTGAAAAAACACCGGAAACACCTAAATGTTTGTGAGACATGGTATTTACTGATATTTCTCCGTTGCACGTTTATTCGACACTGTCCACTGCACTTTTTTGTTAGCCTTCCATTGTTCAAATACGTTGCCGACAGAGCGCATTGCAACCTGGGACACTTGCTAATCAACACTTACGCGTTCTATTTCACTTTACCTTCAAGTAGAAAATTCCGACGAATGTTGGTTTTGAGGTGACATTCGTGCTCAGCCGGTTGTGCATGCCGTCCCAACTGATGGATCTCGCTTGTCGATCTCGTTGAGTTTGTATCTGTTAAACTGTCGATGAATTAAAGGCAGCACCCACGGAAACTTGTAAACTGATCGACAAGAGAAGTAGCGTGAAACACACGGGAAGCACAGTGAATGATGGTTCTTCCTGTGCGTCCACAACGCGGACAAGTGTTCCTCCGATAGGTCCCTCCACGAAACCCTGACAAAAGGTACGCATTCCATACATCACACTGCATCCACTGCGCTAGACCACACGCACCACTCCCGGTCAATAGCGTTCGCTGGCGCAAACCCTTCTCTCTAGGTCGGGAGATGTGTCCGTGGCAGTATCTTCGACGGTAGGCGGCGATTCGCTGTGTTCAACTTACTGTTGTGGTTGTCCAGCGGCCGGTTACACGGTAAGCAACTCCCTGCAGAAGTGAAAATTACCGTTAGTACTGCTTTTAACCGCGAAATTATGTATACGGCGAGGATCATTACTTCAGTATCTTAGTCCGAGTTATTTTTATCTTAGTCCGACCTAAAGTTTGCTTCTAGAACATTATTGAGGTAACGCAAAGTGAGCTGTTTTAGTTGGGCGCGATTCACCGCGACTCACCTCGACATTTTAAGGGTTTTTTCTTTCGAAGAAAAATACATTTTTTGATGTTTTTTACTGAGAGCTGGATGTGTTCTTCATCTACTATTCTGTCTCGCTGATCCAGACTTGCTTTGAAAGTTTTTGTCTGATGATAGTTCGCTTGAAATAATTTGTTTACCCAAGGTTCTTTGTAACAGGCTCCTTGATGTCGCCGGGTTGGCTCGCGGTTCCGGATTTCACTGAGCGACTGGTGAACCGGTCCGTTCTGGTCGCGCAAGTTCTATAGCCGACGGGAAGCTCACCGTTGTTTTGCTTGCACCACACCACCATCCAAATGGTTCCCTGTATAGTCATTTGCTATGTCCGCTTCTTTGTGCGTTATTTATTCCTTGTTGTCATATGTTTTGATGACGCTTTCTCTCAATGACCGAATGATCGAATTACCCAACTCATTTTTCTAAAGTTGTAGTCTTGATGAGCTCTCTTTTTACTTCGATTTCGAAGGATTCAGATGTTTTCAAATTTCTATGGTCTCAATTCCAAATTGTTAAGCTGCAGTGCTCCTTTTTTCATGTTTTTATGTGCTTGTTCCTGTTATCCCCTCTTTAGTCGCAAATTTCTTTCTACGGTTGCAATTTGGGTACAGAGTTCTATGATTGACCTTGGCAGATTTATCTCTAAGAACTTCTCAGCTTCTTGGCGGATGCTTATGTGACATTGTTTCCTCACTTGTGCCTTCTAAACCAATGCATACATGTATTCCTCATTGATAGCAATCACATGAACAGTTTGCGGTTTCGATTGGTTGCACTCGCCCATGTCTTCATCAACAGTTTTGTTTGCTCTTCCTTTCATGTTTAAATTCCCCAATAAAATTTTTGGGAACACAAATAACGTATTTTTCAACAGTAAAGGAAATATATGCAAGGTGAGGCGAAACTCGGGGCAAGGATGCCAGCTCGCTAAAAATGTGAAGGAGAGAAGTAGAAAAATCCGGCATTCAGTATTTATTCTTGAGCTAGTTTTGAATATAATTCCTTTTCTGGCTCATAGAGCCTTCTATATGAAGAGCAGGTACCTCGAAAAAGGAAGTGAGAGTATCGACTCTGGCCAGCACGTACATGGGTGACGAACATTCTTCTCCCAACTTTTCTTCCTCCTTGTTCAGGGATCTCAATTTCTTCTGGTAGGTTGAGGAATCTTCTTGCTATTGAATCAAGAAGAAATCTCTCTGATAAAATCCATCTACTATCGAAATTCGAAGTCTTCACGCAAGAAGGGAGAAATTTTGTGGAGTAGAATGCAGAAATTTTGGAATATGAGGAGTGTGAGGCCGGGATTATCACCGGTTTCCGTTTTCGCAGTTATCAAAATTCTGCGCAAACGCACAAATCGCACTACATGTAATCGTCAATCTCTCATGTTATAATGCAAGGGTTTGTCCGAACTTATGGCCTTGACATATTTGTGAACAAGGATACTGGCTTGAGCTGAATGACTGTGTTGCCTTGTGAATCGAGCACCTATCCCTTTTTTTGCGAAGATTAAGGCAAACGATGGATTCTTTGATGTATTCACCTATCTTTTACAATTTTATGAATCTTCAGATTCTGCAATCTGACACCTTTGTAATCCCCGCGAAAATTTGGGTGTCCTTCTCAATATTCGAGGCGACACGTCGAGAAACTCAGCAGTTTCGTGCCGGTTTCGGCACGGCCAGTCCTCCTTTCAAGGATCCGGCTACTAATAGGGAATGAGCCTGTAAAATCCAAAATATTATAGTTTTTATAGGTGCAGGTGACCTAAGAATGAGCGCAATTTACTGGGTTTTTAATCCTTCTCTTCTCCACAGCCTAATTCCTAACACATAATTATGCTTGTCCAAAGACTTGACGCACCCTGCTTTGAGCCAACCTGTTTCGTTCAGAAGAATTTTATGTTCCTCCGTAAACCTCGCCAAAAATTGAAAGGATTCTGAGCAGAGCCTTCCATGATAGCCTTTTGTTGACATTGTTTGTGCAATGGAACTTGAAAAACATACGAGAAGCTGTTGAAAGCAGGAGATGACAAGTGCTGGGGTATAGGATTTGTCAGTTGTCCATCAAAACTCATCGTTTTTGTTGCATGCCTTGTCACTCCGTCGATTATTTGTTCTGTGAACGTCTTTTGTTTGCTGTTCGTAAGGCGGGTCACTTCTTTCGATGATGATTCAGAGACGAGCCATTGGTCAGCAGTCGATCAGTTCTGTCCCAGTCCCTTTTCGACAATGCGGTATGTCTTTCTGAACCGTTCTTAGAAGTATGTCACTCAGCTCCCGAGGATTGGGCTTCGAAAATTAGTTTTTCTTGTAGTGCTTCACGGAATCACGTATACCATTCTGATTAGGTGCTGATGGAGATATTCTTCATGCGATGATCTCAAGAAGAAAAAAAGAGTGATATAATAGAGATATAATAGCTTGAGTATACCTTCGTCGAAAGCCTCACCGAGGTCGCGGAAGGACCAAATTGTGATTCAGATATTCCCCGATCCTACAGCGTAATGCACTAAGTGCAATATTCTCATCTACAAGATTTCTTATTCAGTGGATCCTGAAACATAATCTCTTGGTAAAGTACCTAGTTTCATTTGACGGAAAATGAAGATGAAGAGAAAAGCCGGGTAATTATGTATAATTATTCACCAATCTAATGCTAATAAATGAGCAGTTACCACCTGGGCTGGAGGTCGAGAGTTTTCCGCTATGAAACGGTGAGTTGGTGTTGCTATCTTCGAGATGTTTAGAAGCTTATGACGAAGTGTAAATTCAGTAAACATTGTGTTCCGAAGATGGCGTTAATTCCGACAGTTGGCAAATAGAGACACTTAGGAGAATTTAGTTCATAAACTAAAGAAACATTTACAATCTCTTGAATCACACTAAAATTTTCCTGTAGTGGGTTTCACGAACGTGATCTTCTCGCGAATTCAAAACAGACGAGTTTCTCGGACAAGAATTGCTCTTATCTAATATCGTTAGCGTTAACGGGTAAGTTTACGACTTTCCATAAACGATCGTGATTCCTACTACTGATCCTAAGGTCATCACCACCTGTAACAGTCATAAACCTGTATGGTCAGGAGAGAAATCGCTTCATTCCGGATGAAAAATGGCATAAATGGCGATAGCGTTGCACGAGGGATTGCATAGGAATCAAACGATTTAAATTAATTCCTATGTTATTTTGGCTACATTTTCAAAATTCATCCTCTGTTTGCTTTAGTTTAGTTCTATTTTCAGCAATGTATGCAGCATAATGGAAGTGATTCTGCAGTAGCACGCAGCCATATGACTATTCGTTTATTTGCACTTGTTGTATCCGCTTAGGGTGCAATGAACGTTTCATTTTGCCTGCTTAGAGTATTTATCTATTGTCGCTTTCTTTCTGTATCCACCTCAACTTACTGTTCAAGATTTCTGCGATATGGAGGCTAAAGTTATAAGGTTTCTTTATAAAATATGCTAAACAGATGAGAGAAGCCACAGGTGGTATGGCTAGAATCTGCCTATGTTTCATCATAGTTCAGCTCATAGGTAATTTTAGCAGTGATGCTAAATTTCATAACAAAGGCCGTCCTACTCAGTTCTCACCAAGATGAGGTTCTTCATCAGCTACTCCCCACGTCATGTCGCAATTTTCACCCACTCCTTGTCCGCTCCTTGACTAGCTTATTAGTGGCTGAGCTGCTGGGTGTGGGCAATGTAATGAAATTTTATAAGCACTAAAGCGAGACCTTGCTCGGCGTTTGGTTTGATTTGGTTTGATTTTTGTGCTGCTTTATTGCTGAACAGGTGCTGAGCTGCTGCGACCATTTTGCAGTTGACCGCTTTATTGACGATACATCTATCTATTTATTTATTTATTTACTGATACATGGGAGGACCATGTGAGTAGCAGTGAAATGTAAGTAATCCATATAACACTGCACGGACGATAGCAACAATAGTACGTGAACGCAACACTATGTTCTACTGAAAACTACCGCGAACATTTGAAAACCTGATGAATATTTTGCCAATTTTCGAAATTATTTTGCTTCATTAGGAAGACAATTACTTTTTCTTGTCGAGGCTAAGATACTGTGTTCCTGCATAGTTAACGAAAAAGTGTTGCTTTGTGGATGTGATGACTTTATGGAATGAAATTGTTTGTGTTTTCCTCTTTTTTTAAAATTTGCGTGGAGGTCGCAGGTTCGTTGTTGAGTGGTCTACTGAGTAATTGTTCTGGCTGCTGGACGGACTGGTTGGTTCGTTAAAACAACCCCACATGAAAACTCGTTCAATTGTACTCCCGTATATGACCTTGAAGTGTTTGGAAATGTACCTGTTGTTCTGCCACAAACGGAAGAGCTCTTTTCCCAAGAGGAGTTCATCTATTACAGCACGCGTCCGTGTTCTCCCTTATTTGGTAGAAAATATGCCTATTGATTTTATTGTGTTGAAGCTCCATAAGTTCAATTTTTTCTTTGGAGTTTCATTTACAGCGCAAGTGCAAACAATCCCTAGGAAAATCAGAGGTGCAAGTTTGCTCGGCTCATTGGATTTTGTTGGTTCAAGCAGCTACTAGGAATGTGGCCAGCATTCCCGGCCACCAAGCGCGCTCATCCGGAGTTATGTGGAGTTTGTGAGATGAATATTCTTTTGCTTCACTTGCTCACCTCTTCCAACTCCTTCACATCTTTCGGCACCTTTGAAGGCTCTACTTAGTAAATATTCAACTAGAACAGCTTCGTAGAGGCAGATCCCCTTGTCGTCTATACTCTGGGCTATTTCTGCTGTTTAGTTCATGTTCGTTACTCTTGTTTTTTTATGCGAGGCATTGTTCATCCATGGCTGTTACATATTTTCTCCCAGTTGTGTTAGTACTCGTTGGAGAACCCTATATGCGTAAATAAATAAATAAATAAATAAATAAATAAATGGGTGAGTAGTAAAGTATAGTCTTTCGAAAGCGACATTTGTTGGACGATTGTTGGTGCGTTTTCCCTGCTTTTCTCGCCACCCTCTCCATTTGCTGCGCAATTCCCCGCACTGTTTTTCTCTTTGGCGCTTCTCCAACCATCGCCTCCAGTTTTACAAACTATGAACATATAACTAAATTAATGAATAAACAGAGAAACAAATGATAAGGACGTGATAACAGCACCCATAGGAGTGAAAAATCCGAATAGAGAAGCTTTTCCTCGAATTCGATGTCTCGGATGGCTAGATTTTTCTCACCTTGTGCGAAAACTAAACCACTCTCCTCTATTAGTGGATGTCGTTTCTAGGATACCAGTAACACCTTCTTGATTATGAAAAGACTAAAAACTTTGAAGATTAAGTTCTTATATTTCATTTAGGCCATTCAATATTTTGCAGAATTATGACATCGGCGGTTTTCACGCTAAGAATCGCTGCTGTCCTTATAGGTAGGTAAATCAGGAAAAACCTCTTGAATAGGCGAGTGTGCTACTTTCATGGCAAACTTGGCTTTCAACAACTACGCAATAGTGTTAAAAATGGTGTTCCTTTGGTGAGAATATCAATTTTCGTTTTCAAAGGCATCGCGTATATATGTATTTATTCATTCGTTTTTATACGTTAAGAAAGCGTCTTAAAATACTGATAGTCGCTCAAAATAATGATTTGCACGCAAAAACCACTAAATTTTCTAGAACTGGGGTTGAGCCCCTGTATTACCGAGTTCTTAGAAAAAACACGTGGAGAAAACAGAGACGAAACGAATGATACAGTGACCAAGTCAGATGTCCACAATATTATACATACTCCTGCAGTGCCCCTCTCACACCCTTGTACATTACCTACTTCATACAACAGAGTGAATGTCCTCCCCATGAAAATTGTGGACGTTCACAGGATACATAGTAACAAACCTGACAAGATTTATGTGACCGCTTTGGAATTCCTTCGAAATGAATGAGTCACACGTCGCAAACGCAAATACATTACCGCTAGATTTAGTTATTTATTACAGTCTGTGGTGAACCATAAAAAAGGTAGAAGGCCAAAAAAGTTCGCATTCATTCTCTAAATAGAGTGAGATTTATTGCAAGTGGTTCAATCGTGGCGGGCACGCAGAATCGTGACTGCGTGATTCATTCCGAACAGTTATTCCAATGTCTGCTGTGTGTGTGATTTCTTCGTTTTGCTCCTTTTGAAGAAAGTTTCTCTTTCTTTGTTGTGGGTTATTGATGAGATTAGGGTAAATAGCTAGAATAATCAACTCTGAACATCCCATTTAATAGGCTATTACCATACGAAGGCTCTTATGAATTTTTGGTTCATGGTGATCAAGCACCTATACAAAAAGCTACTAAATTGATGTGTGAATAGACTATAGATAGGATCTCCTATCATTTCAGGGAAGAAAAAAATGAAACCAATGTACAGTACAAGAAATAGGTGCCACCACAAATATGTCATCAGAGGGCACATCACTTATGAAGTTACCCATTGTCAGATGAGTGATTTGTGATTTCCGATGATGAGTTCGTGATAATTAAATAGTATAGACATAATATTCGAGGAGTCGGATTTTCTGGGTGAGAAAAAGGGATCATAGAGATTAATAATAAGTGAAAAAGAAGTAAATGGAGGAAGCCTGAGCGTAAAAATGTAATCCTGGTCGGATTGAGTGATGAAAAGGTTAAGATGATGAAGGACTGCCACTCGAAATCATTGCCCGACTAACTGGAATTTGCTATTTTTTCCGCTTCAAGAAAATTTTGAAGCTCAGTGCTAGCATAGGAACTCGTAGAACTCACTGCCTAGTGATCCTGCTAATCCAGACATCGCGTCTTATTATTCGTTATAAAAAAGGTTAACCTGGTGCTCTTAGCCTAAAATTGACCCCACAATCGATCGGATCATGGTTGGAACAAAATCCAAGAGTCCGAAATTTCCGTGGGTGCTGCCGTTAGATCTTTATCAGTATTGTGAGGAGCTTGCCATCAATGCTTTGGAAGGGACGTGCACATGTACTATTTAAAGCATGGAAAGCCAGGGACAATTCTATCTTTCTCTTCGCTTTCACGACTGGTTCCGTACCAACTGCAGGATCTGCGCAGTCAGCGGGCGAAGAACTCAGCTTTCATTGACCCGTAATGCGGCCGAAACGAGTGCATAATCATGAGGGCAGCAGCGATTCGTCGTGGATGTCATGTGGTAGCGTCTAATTAGCGTCATCAGCATGCGCGGCGGTGGCGGCGGCGTCGTCCGTCATCGCCGTCGCGTCTCGGGATGTCCGTCGCCGGCGGAGTCGACCACACCACACTCGCAGCCGGCGACCACCGCGCCCCCCTCTCACCCCTCCAATCCCAACGCATCGATTGCACGCATCTTTCCGTTTTCACTTTCTCCAGTCCACATCGCTGCTGATGGCGTTCTATTTAATGCGCCGACCCTGGGGGCCTTTAACGAGTCGAATCGCAGCGGCAATCGCGTTCGTTCGTCATTTAGGCTGAAAATTCGGATGGTTCCTGGAGGGCGTAGTGCCTACAAGGAAGTTTTATCTGTTTATACAAATCGCCGTTCTGGGAAAGGCGCATCTGTTTACTCAAGCTCCCTTGTTATTCTGCATGTCCACTGCATATTTTCATGAAGTCATCCATACATTTTCCATCTCTGTGAGACCTGTTCTTCTTGTTGACTAAGTTAAGATTACATTCTTGATCTATATCCTACAGGCATCTTTTGCGTGTTGAAGATTAGCATGAGTGATGTACTCTGAACTCTTCTTTATAAGGATTTTCATATTAGAGCTTTTTTTTCTGAAATTTCAACCTCATGCTGACCTTCTTGATGGTTGATTATCAATGCAGAACATAACTTTTTTTCCGAAACTATTTAGCTGTTCGCTAGATTGTTGACCGATGCATTGGTTCGGTTAATTACTTGAATACTCGACCACATAAATACTAATGAAGAAATCTAGGAACCATGTTCTACATGGGGTTGTGTGTAGATTTAACAACTAAGACATGAGTATTCGTGCAGAACATGGTTCTGCAAATTTAATAATTTTGTATCAGTAATGGTTAAATCCATGCAAAGCCAAAGCATACCAGCCCAGATCATTGTTACCTGGCTGAATTTGATCGTTGTTACCTGGCTGAATTCCTGTATGAAGCCGCTGAAAAACCCACGATTTCTTTTGTCTCATGGTGAAGCCATGCACACCCACACAAACACGATTTTATGTTCTTATACGCAGTGTTTAGCTAATTTATTGCTCAGAAGTCGGGCAATAACATAATGGAAAGAACAGTTTATAGTTTTGCCGGATACTGGCCTCTACATTACTTTGTACTCATATACATACCTCTCGATTCGATCAACACTGTTATCAACGCTGTAATCAACACTAAATCCCCTTGGTGACCATTCTTTGGTAATGATAAATCCCTACGCTGCTGAGAGGTTTAAAATGAAAAAAAGACGATTTTATGAAAAAGGTCGAAAGAAATACAACATGTAAGCAGAATTGAATTTTCTGTGAATTACCAGTCATTTCATTTACCCGGTACTACCCCAATGGTTTTTGTTGATATAAATTACAATTACTTTGTTAATTAGTTTGTTGTTTGGTTGAATTAAATAAAATGACATATACCTAAAGCCTAATAAATAGCCTCACATTATGCTTCTATGATTGGTCGATGAATTTTTCTACTCGAAAAAAAGCAGAAGTGAACAGTTACCATTGATGTTAACATCATCAAATCCATGAAGCTAAAGTCAGTGAGAAATGTTTGCATGTGATTGATGGGAATTTTCTGTTCAATCAATAGCTATTTTAAGCAATAATTGCTTCATTAATTGGGATTATTTGAGAATCCCAGCTGCTGCAAAGTTCATGTGGCGCCATCTCTAAAAGACCATAACTGACAAGGAAGTGCACAAAGAAAAGCTGCTAATTCATAACGTGACCTATATTGGTAGAGAGCCTATACAACGTGATGTTACGACCTATACTTGAAATCTGCTGAATGGTCACAGAAGCTCAAAATCAAACGTGGAGCAAGGAGAGGACACTATGGATACCATGGGCTTGTGGCTTGGTTTACACCTCCTTGTGCAGCTTGCGACGCTGGTTTCAAATCTGTTTTCACCTTTTCTGTGTTTTGTCTCTGTAAGGAATTATGCGCGATTTTATCAGGCGCATATGGTAAGGCTCAACGAATACAGGAGCACATGACAGCACCAGCAAATGGTCATGGCGTAAAGGTAAGTTTCTCGGTTGTAGTGGATATTTTCACGGGATCAAATCCTGTAGTCAGCATCTCTTTTGCGCCCGTTTTTCTAAGCTTCTGCTGACCATTTAGCAAAATTCAAGCACATAATTGAACGTCATTTTAGACAGACTCTCGAACAATATAGGGTGTCATCTTGAATTTGCAGCTTAATTTCGTGCACTTACCTTGTGGGTAGGCGTAGCACAAAAAACCTTCTATGCTGTCATTTATTCTCTGCCCACTTCGATTTTCTGATTTCCAGCTCCAGTTCTGGCTGAATTTTTTTTTCTTGGGGAAATCCTAACCCTATGACAGTCAATTGATCATTTGACAGTCGAGAGCGCTTCCGGTCAAAATCTGACCGGGAAGCTAGCGGTAAGAATTGGTCTCTAGACAGTCACTAAAGGGTGTTGCCTTTTCTTTATGAGACACACCTAAACGCATGCAGGATGCAGTTGTCCCTAATGCTTCTTGCCCTTCTCGGGACACATTTGTCACACGAATGTTCGTCGTTTTTGCGCGTTTGCACTTTTCAGGAGCTGATCGATTGCAGATCAGCACGAAAGGGATGAGTGTAGAGGGAACACGGCCGCTATGCTTTTCACTTTGTTCTTCTATTGATTGTAATTCTGAAGGGATTATACCTGTTTATTTCTTCACTCTTTAACACAACAACGGCTCGTTGTAAATTAGTATTCGGTTTTTTAAAGAATATTCGAGGGTTTAATTCACTGGGTCTTTTTCGAATCGTTCAAACGCTTGAACACTAGAAGCAACAGTTTGGGTGACCTGATGATCTCGAATAAGTGCAGCATTTGAAGAATGCCATTTCTTCACTGCGGTGGTCGCATGCTACTCCACAAATTTACCGATTGTTAGCACGCTCTTCAAACGTTTACTCTGGGTAATTTCGATGCTCTTTGCAGGCCCAGAGTATAATTGCGAATACTCACGGTAAATATGAACACGTCCAAGTTTACCCTTCATCTGACACCCATCAACATGTCTGCCATACGTTGCCTTGTCTAGACCCAGTCGCTATCCATGGATAATCGTACTTATTGGTATGAGATTACGCAGCCTTTCAATAAATATGAATGAATAAAATCCGATGGTGTATCCTGGACAACTACAGTTGAACACTCGAAAATTTAATATACTCCTGTCTCTGAGCCTCTGTCATGATGTTGTATTGTATGAAAATTAAGGTCTGACGAAAGTATTAATTGCCGAAAGATAGCCGGAATAAATTGTAAACGGAGCTCCTCAATAAACCAAGAATAATTACTCGAATATTTCTTAAGAACCTAGATACAGTCTTTACCACAACCGCTGCCTGCGATTGTTTACTTGTTGTGTTCACGGTTCACCATTTACCATCTAGGGTAAATTTATAAGATTCATTTTTTGCTAACAATTAACTACAAATATACCGTCAAAGCAGCCTAAAACGGCACTAAGATTTAACTCCAGATGATTTTGAAGCCTTTTTACTCTCCCATTCGAATTTCTGAGAATTTCCAGCTTTTATTCTGAATTTATAGCTGATTCTGCATTTAGAGTAGATATTTTTCGTATATTCCAACGTCAAACCATGGTATACGAATTATTTCAGAAACAATGACTTCACAATTTTTGTTTTTTATTTTGTACACCTTTGGCGCATTTGTGAGCGCTTTTGATTTTGCTTCCTGATTCCTGTTTCCTTAAATTTTAATTGAATCTATCACCTCATTCATTCATTCATTCATTCATTCATTCATTCATTCATTCTTCCATTCATTCTCCCATTTCAAAAATGTTGCGTGTTTGTCACGTTTTGTTACTCTGCGTGATTTGACAAGTGGTGTACACACGTTTCTCTATTGACGAAATCTGTGTGACTGAATTGGTTCGTGCATTCACTAATGAAACCACGAGTATCTGAGCGGCTGTTTCTATTGGAATTCGCCAGATTCGTCTTGTTTCGTTATATATAAAAATATTTAGTTGAAAACTGAATTAGAAATGCTTCCTGCTGGCTAGACATTTGGCTGGACCGGGTAAGGTCAAGTCTAGTTTTGGACAAATCAAATTTTTAGTCATTCAAAGCCTCTATTATTTACTAGCCTTCACTGTATGCCCTTTACTACATTATTCACCTCAATAATTACAATAAAAAGCCGAAAATCGCGCCATTTATTTGGAATCGCAACTATTCGAAACAAAGTTTGGTTGAGTAAAAAGTTCACCGCTCGTCTGCTAGGCCTTGGCTTCTTTCCAACCATCAGCTGCTGTTAAACTGCTTTTTTGTGTAGCAGGTGATTTGTACAACCATTCGTCATGATGCATCTTGATGGAACACCTAATGACGTGACCTCATTACGCTCCTTCGTCTTCCTAATTTCCTGCCAAACCATTTCATTACGCTTATTCCTAAGAGGTGGTTTGATCATCGTCTCAATCTGTTTTACAGCGCGCACTTGCTAAGAATTTTCTTCAGATGACCTCGCTAGTTGCAGTTTTTCTTTTGCGACTGGTTCGTGCGTTTCCGGTTCCATCGATTTTCCCTTTTAAAGCATCGATTTTCCCTTTTAAAGCAAACTTGTGAAGCGTAGATTCGATCTTAATCAGATAGCTATGCAATCGCATGTGAGGGAAGAATTAGACTAGAATTAGCGAAAAACCATAGAAATATTAACTAGTCAAATTACTGTTTAATTTGCATTTTTTTTTTGCTGAAAATTTTTATAGTTTCCTTTCATAACCTCTTGTGATTGGCGAAATGCTTATAGTCATGCCAAAGGACATCTCCTTCACCACAAGCATACGCCTCATCAGTTCTCAGAGTGATCTAATTTTACTCAGATTTAAGGCTCTGGAAATAGAATTACAAACGTAAAGAATGGCAAATACAGTAGTAATAGAATAGCAGTAAATAGTAACAGTTCTTTCGACACTTTTTCTAATTTTCCTTTCGTACTGGTTAAAAAGGAAAAACGTGTTGATGCCCGTGTTAACGGTCGACAAACTTGCCGAGTATTAACGCATTTACCCAGGGTAATCTCAACGATGCATGAGGCCCAAGATTGTCCCCGATGACGCGGTAAAACCAGAATGGGCGGAGCTTACCTGCAAGTGGGCCTAATTGCAGTAAACGAGTTACACCAGTCTTCCCAACCCAGATCTGTTGTTCCCAGTAGCACTAATCTCCTCCCAACACATATAGCTGAACCTATTTTGATGAAGTTCGCGAATTTTATTCATTTTGAGGGGTTTGCTCACTTTTTATGAAATATTGAATAGAGAAAGTGAAATATGTGAGATGAAATCATACACAACGTGGTTGTTGGTCCCAAACACTTTGAGTAACTACGCATGCTTCTCCTGAAACTGGCTATAGATGGAATGCAGCGAAGTTCGGCACTTCACACTTTCGCAACTCGTCCTCAGCCCGTCTCCAGATCGATGTGTAGAGGACAACGGCTTTATCTGATCATCCTTTCGTCAGAAATTCTTCGCCGTCGTATGGCAGACCAGCGATTTCGTCACACCGTTGTTTCACCTTCTAGAACTTTGAAGAATTTTCGGAATTCTGAAATTTCCAGGTTCTTTTCAGCAATATTTCATCGCTGTTGAACGTTTATGGAATAGGATCATACGATTTCAATTCATATTTTCAATATTTAAAGATCATTTTGATCATATGATCCCACAGAAGCTCATATAATCTATTGAATTCATCGGGCATTAAATCCCACCGGTATTATTCCGGTTTACATAGGTGGAGCTTCAATTCTTCTGTTGTTTTAGCATGACATTTATTAAATTATTTGGTTATTTACTTAATCGTTACACATCCAGCAAACGTGCATCGAACAAAAAAAATGTCATGTGAATTGAAACCAAACGAAAACTCGCAAACTGCATAGTAAGCACTTCCTTCGATAGCAGAGCGACTTTTCCTATACAATGAGAACGTCGACCGCTTTCTGGGGGGATACGAAGTAAAATCGTATCTTTTTCTTGGCTTTTGATTTTTTAAGCTGTTTTTCCATATTTTTCTGAATACTGCTTGCTTTATGTCTGTAGGCGACTTCCAAACCAAGTTTCTGCTACTAAGATCCGTTTATTTTGTACGAAACTTGGCGAATAAACTCAAGACAGAACAGTAGCAAATGAATATAACCTCACATTTGTTGACGTTTTCAAAAAGTTGAAAAGCTAATTGAAGACCTGCGTGTACTATGGATATCATGAGACTGCAGCAAGACCCTGGAAAAGTTATCATGTTGTTAAATTGGGGATGCACGTTTTTGACTGAAACAAAGTTTTTTTCTAGAAACGACGGAAAAATACTTCAGTCTAACTTTTATCCAAAATTAGTATAGGCGACCCATCGACATCTTGCAAACAGAGAGTGACTTCAGTGTGTGGAAGATGTCGTTGCTCCCCGCCTTGATATGAGCACTCAACCAAATTTTAGCCCTGTCGCAATTTTTAGACCTTTCCTCGGCTAAAGAATGCCTCATCAATGGAAAAAAGTGCTGGCGGTACAGTGTCAAATCGAGGCTTAGAGCGATGACAAGCACGACTCCTATTTCTAGATACCAAGAAGAGGGCAACTGTTGGTTTATTGGCACCCATAACTTCTGTTCATATACCCAAGATTGAGACCATTTTCAAGAATTCGATTGGATCTGGGCAGACTTCCCAGCAAATTTTTATCAAATTCGTTTTGTAATCTGTGGCAGCGCTCCGGTGCAATTTTGGCCTGAAACACAGAGAAGGAAACTCCAGAATTCCGATATATACAGTCTTACAAATTTTGAAAAAAAAATTAAGATCAAAAATTGAGGAGCACTCAACCATTCAAATATAAGCAGAAGCGCCACTTTCAGATGTTGCTAGATACATACTTAGAGAAGAAAATTTTAGTATATGTTCATTAGAACGAAAATGTTCCATGCGCATTCTCATTTTACCATTCTAATGTTATAATGTGTGCAAATAAGTGCATAAGTACAAATATACAGAAATAGGAATAGAAAGATATAAATATTCGTGTGAATGAATATAATAGACGAGGCGCGGATTTCTGGAAGTAGAGAAAGGGGGACATTTGGCTCCGCCTATATCAAATCGCAATTCGGGAAGAATGACTCTAATTCCCACTCTGAAGCGTATTTTTTCGATTTTTTACTAGTATAGTTGTGTAGTTGTGTAGTATTTTTGTTCGCCCCCATGGGAATTCGTTGAGTGTTGAGTGCTTGCAGCGTTTGAGAAATTGATGTGTGCCCGTTTTAGTGTTGAGGCGCTGATCCCCCGTGATTCCCACGAGTATTACTGGCTGTTCCTCACATCAGCTTTCGTTAAGTCTCACTTTTCTCCAGTCACACCAATGGTCTAAAGAGCCTGCATTGATTTTATTGATCTACACACAGCATTAGCTTGTTTTACGAGTTGTTTTGCGCGAGTTTCGTCCATGCTTATAAATATTTCATGTCGGGGCGAAGAACGCGTTGACGCCAGTTGTTGTTTTATGGCCGTGAAAAGCTGTCCAACTGAAGTCTTCAGCTCGTTTCGGGAAACTGATCCATATTGGTTGGATTTATCCATTTTTGTAGGGTGCCGTTCGGAAAAGCTTAATTTTAGGGCGAAAACTTTTGATTTATAACGAATAGTTTTTCTCTGTAAATTACCATTCCAAGCTATTCTATAGTTACAGTTAGGTCTATGATCTCCTCTATGAAGGCATGCAACTGTAGAAAAACAAAGATGTGTCCGAGGTGAGGTCTCTGACTCTCCGCACCCTCGCCAATCTTTCGCCATATCTCACTTGTTCTCAGCCGGCACCTCTTTATCTATTAATGGCTGGAGGAAGGAGGATGAATATCGCTGCGGGCATGTTGGCTGATATTCTCGTTCCTTTTTTCTTTCTGAACACCAATCCACCTTTGAGCGGAAGTGCAGGATCTAAAGTCTAGGGATATTTACCTACCTACCAGTGGCGGACACAGGGGAGGGGGCGAGAATGGGTCGCCAAAATTTTGAAATAACTTTACAATACAAATAAAATTCTTGTGTTAGTTTATTTTTAATTGCTCATTCTTATTGTTATTTCTAAAATGATTCTTATTAACCCCACTTTTTTCCCACGCTCCCCTTCCAGCTACTTTCTGCGTCCGCCACTGCTACCTACCCATTGACCAGTAGTGTAGTATGCATACATGGTGCGCCAAGTGTCTTTGGACGAGCACAATCGTTTTCCCAATCCGGGGTCGCTACCAGTGGGTTAGATTTTGGAATCAAAATATTACTTATGCTTACAACTATATGGCTAACATATAGCAACTACTAATTTTCAAATCTTTTCCTTCTTCATGTTTTGAAGATTGATTATGCTTATCCTAAGGCTTTTGGCACACCCTGTGCATTCGAATTAGAATGAATCGAAAAGTATGAAAGCCTGCAGGACTCTTTTCTTCTCGAATAATTGAATGTTCGAGTCAGTTCTTAAATTATCGATTAGATTAACTGTGTTGTTCACTTTTCATCCATTCCGAAGTACTTTTTGTAGCCAATTAGAGGTGAAATTCGCTATTAAACCTTGTGCAGGCGTTTATGACTATTTGCATGTTTATCGTTAATTCTGTCACGTGGAACATCAAAGTGATGCCTCTTAAAAATGCAATTGTTATGATTTTTTGCAGTTATTTGTTTATCTAGCTTAGAACCGATGTTTTCCATGTTTTCAAAATAAAAAAAGTCTGATTTAAGAAGAGTGCAGCAGGACTCGTTAAATTCCGTCTCATAATTGTCGGATTTTCCGGAACTTTGATTCAATTTTAATTACTAATCGTTTGCTACTTCTTTTCTTGTAGTTTTTTCCCTCCTTTCATTTTTGTACATATTTTACCCCTTTCTTTTATTTACTTTTCCAGAATTCATTTCTTCTCAGCAGAAGTGCAAAGTTCGGAAGAGAAAAATCCATTCAAACATTGGTCTAGAGCATTGTAGCCAAAGATTACTACGACTAAGCTCTCATTCTCATGGATTAAAATGTCCGAATATCCGCTCCAAAGCCGTGTGAACGATCTGTTTCGCCCCACTCATCCGTCGACTGACACAATTCTCAGCCATTAGCAACTCAGTTGGCCTTGGATTCGTGTATAATTCCTGGTATTTTTGGTGTGTTGTTACAGTTGCGATGCGAAACGGAACTACCACGTTGACAACGTGGTAGTTCCATTTGGGAACTTTTTCAGTTTTGTGTTTGGTTATGTTGTTTCATTGATTTTGCCATAGAATAATATTTTATATGAACGGAACAGCTATGAATGGAATAGCCGACATCGCAACAGCATTTTCTTCCATTTTTTTTTCATTTCTGCTTTGTCTTGGTTTCATTGGCCTCTCTATTCTTATCTCTATTAGCGTTTTATTTTTTGTACTTTACTCCTCATTCGAACGGATTTTTGCCAGCAAAACTCCAATCTCGCTTTTTTCGCTTCCTCACGCCTTATCCACCATTTTGTAAGCTCGTGAGCAGGCTTTATGTCAGCAATTTACATGCATTCTCTAAGAAAGACAGTAGAAAACAACGTTGCGAACAAGTCACAAACACGTGGAATCCCTTGTATTTTTCTGCTTCGCTTCTCTCAAAAAGAATTACTCGGGGAGTGGGGAGCGGGGTGAGGGTCCCAAGAGAGGTTTGAAGGGGAGGATGTAGTCGAGAAAATTCTTGATTTCTGTGAAAGATTGGTTGAGATGCGATCGATGAAATGTTCCATTCAAGGTTTGATTGAAATAAAACTGGAAGCAACTTTTTGAGCTGTTCTTATATTGAAATCAGAGAACATATGCTACCCTTGTTTGTTGCACTGGCCAGCGAATTGTTACCATCTGAAGATTGAGACATTATCCGCCGCTTGAATCCATGTGCAAATGATATGTATTGACTGGCGATGATCGATACCGATCAAGTTTCATTAGATTATTGTTGCAAGTCGTCTTAGTGTACGCCCCATTCAGCAGCGGTGCAGTGCTGAAACGTGTTTATATGATGAATGTCTCTGCTCTGGGGCGCTCTGATGACTGTCATGTTTATGTGGTTTTATAGCAACAGCATTGTTTCGCTCAATAATTACCAATCATTACTCGAAACTGTTCAGAATTGTTAAATTTCATATGTTAGATTGTTCCCCCCAAATTTAGTTTGAGGCTGTGCAGCAATTTACCCCCGAAATGAGCCCAGTAGTTCCGTAGAGTGGAAGCCGGCGACTGAAAATAAGCCATTAAAGGCTCTGCAGACCTTATTAGCCCATTAAAGTGCATTGGTGGGCGTTTGCGGGAAATTCGACCCTTAAACTAAACGACGTTGCGGCTGTCGGTGCATTTTCTTCTGACCGAACAGGCGCAGCAGTGCAATTGCCCTGGATGTTAGGACTCGTACTTTGTCTACTTTATTGTCCTATGTTATTGCTTTTATTGCTACCACAAAAACCCAGGATTTCGTGGTGGTCACTTGTTAAAGGGATAGTAAGGGGTTTCTGAAAAATGGATCATCTCTGCTAGAAAAAGAGGTCAACGATTCAGGTTCATTCTCCCCGAAGCTCATTCTCAGCAGTTTTGTAGCTCTTTTGTGGCACGAGTCGTCAAGACTTGGAGCGAACTTCCAGTTTCAATTGTTCAATCTTCTTCAACAGCGGTATTCAGTTCAAAGATTACCAAGTACTCAAGGACAGGATGTTCTACTAAATTCTTCTCATTAGATTATTCCAGCAATTTGGCTGATTTGCAGATAACAAGTTGCCTTGAAGCTTTTTACGCTGCAGCGAGCTATTCTGTCCGCGTTCACTACCATTCCTTTATTCTCTTGAGGTATTGATACCAACCTGCTTTTATTGCTGTGTTTGTTAGTAACTTCTCGCGACTATGGTTATGCCTATCTCACAAAACCCGCGTCCGCCACTGCTCATTGTCTTATCGTCATATGGACTTGGTGAAGTTGGCGGACTTACTAAGTTGGTATCCGGAATCGTTATACCTTTTGCGTCTTGCAATGTTGGCGAGCCACTGCCCTTCAACGCCAATTAACCCACTCCCTTCCCCCTACTCCCCTTGACACTTCATCGGAGTTTTATTTTTACAACTTGAATAGCCATTTTTGTCTTATTATGGACTGGTGATAATAAACATTACATTACATTCTGGACTTGAAAATCGAGCCTCGAGGTCATGGAGCGTTGCGCTCAAAAAAGGCCGATGCGATCCGCAATTTCATCCAACCGGCCCTTTGCAGAGCTCTGACGTGGAATCCTCACATGTTACAGCGCTTCAGAATCGGTATTGAAGAGCTGGGAAGCACTCTGGGAAGCACTCTGGACGAGTTTTCCGACAATGTTCGTCTGCTATTCATAAATTCCCTCCTCCTCGCTAGTGCTCTTTTATTTATTCCGATGGTTCATGGTGTACCTTTATAGTATAGCAGAGCTTCCATTTTCGGTAAATAACAAACAAAATAATACGCTAATTTGCTTGTTTGTTCATTCATTCACTCACTCATTCATTCATTCATTCATTCATTCATTCATTCATTCATCCATTCATTCATTCTTTCTTTCATTCATTTATCCCATCCATCCGCTCATTCATTCGTTCATCCTTTCGATCTGATTCGAGTAAATTATTCGGAATCGGGATATTTGAAGAAATTTTCGAGCTTTGTGATAAATTCTATCCATCTGTTCATTCGGAACACTATCAAAGTGTTCCTAACCTCCGGATCAAATATAATAATCACGAATAGGAACAAATAAAATCAGGACTTGACGTAAAACTGAAGCGACATGGAGTAGAATGAATACATATTCAAAGTTTCATTGCTTTTCTACCATGCGTAAAACCATCTAAAATTCCTCAAATATCGAAGATTACTTCTGCAAAAGTGGTTAGGAGCTGTGATCGTAACTAGGGTGCGCAACCAATCTTTACGTTCCACCAGTTTTAACTTGCTTTAGAACGAGCTAACTGTCGCCACGTGGTAGTGCCTAGTACACAAGAAATTTGTGGAACAATGATCCTTCACGTAGAAATTTGAGAAATGTAGCAGTTGTCATATGACAACACTCAGTAGTGGTTTTAGTGCACTGATGTCTATCACAGATCACATGAGAATCGTTTTCGCGAGGTCGTTCGCTGACGTGACATTCGGACAGCTGTTACAAATATTGGGCAGCGTCTCGATTTTCGCAAATTTCAGAGCTATTTTTCAGTGACTAAAGCATTTTCAGTGCTGGTATAGATTCCTTTTGTTCTGGAAGGAGAGGAGTGAGGTGGAGACCGTGGAGGAAGCAGAAACTTCCCAAAATTCTTGGTTGGAGATCTTTGGCCATGGTCTCCTAATTATAGTCCTAACGCAGTTTTCAAGTAACATACTCTCGCAGTAGCTTTCTGCCCCTATTTATTTGTATCTTTCTTGTATTTTATAATATTTGAAACACTATATGTACATAATTAAAATATTTATTGCGTGAAATTCTCCTCTACAAATAAATTTGTAACTAAAATGTCGATTGAAAGCAGAATTTTTGATTTGGAATTTTGAAAAGAAGCTGAAAACTGTTACATATCATAATTATGAAATAAGCATACGGGTCGACCGAAGAGGAATGGATTTGCTGCGAAATTTCTCTTGGGGAGGAGGCGAGGGGGGGGGGGTTAGCACTGAAAGAGCATGGCCATGTTTGAAACTATTGGGAATAATTGTGAATAATTGTGAATTTAGAACATTGAATATGAACAATTCAATTCATGATTGGAATAAGTAATTGAAAATGAGCTGACACAACATTTTCATTTATTTGATGGTGAAAATTTTGTCGACTTATTCTCAATAGCGACGCCCCATCCCACCTTCCTCTGGTATGAGGGTATATATTCTCCTTGAAATCTTTATATTACCATTAATTTATCAATGATTTTTGTGTCATACTTTTAATTTCTATTAGCACCTTTCAACGTGGCATACCATGACCGATTCCCCTTCTTTTTCTGCGGGAGCCCTGCTCTCTTCCTCTCTCCACTTCTCAGACCTGCCGGAGGTTATCTGTCCTTTCTCTCTTATCCTTGTCATTTGTCATTGCTCTTTTTTTTCGCTGCGTGGCTATCCGATGTGTCATCTGAGATGACATCATGCGGCTACTGTGCGGCTGCTAGTCTTGTCGTTTTTTCGTGGATCTGGACATGACTGATGAGCTCCCGTGGCGTTTTTCTCCGCATCTTTTCCACCTCCACACTGCACATAACCTCTACGCACGGGGTTTATTGGATTATTGTGACCATCAACAGTGGTTTATGCTTATCCCATGCTATGACGTGTGTTTGGTCCAATTCCTTGCGCAGCTATTGATTTTTCGCCCGGAAAAGCTTCCGCTTGATTGGTTGTTAATGACTAGCCGCATTGTGCTGGTGAACTCTTAGGTCACATCCTTGAATGGGTGGATGTTCCCTGCTCCAGGGAGCGCCAGGGGATTTCCTCGTGTTTTGTGTTTTCGTCGACTCCGCCCGTCGTCGTCGACTCGCCTCACAAATGAAATTCCCCACGGCGCTCCTCGTCCTCGCCGCTTTTTCTGGATCGTCTGAATGCATCGACTGAGAACCGGGCTTTAAAGGCTATCATTTGCAGTTCCTGCGTAAGACCTGTTCATGTCGTAGACCTTCGGACAATTGTGGGGGTGTAATCAAGCCCTGTAGCCATCCCTCTCAATGTTTACTAGGTTTCTAAAATACTTTTTGGTATATTCTTCTAATTTTTTCCTTGCTGCTTGCAAGGATAAGTTCTTTGCCGATTTTCTTGTTTTTTTCATGGACTGCTTGGCTTATTTTTTTTCAACCTTCTTAGTTTTTAGGCTCCGTTTTTCTCTTTGGACACACACTTTTCCTTTTTTTCGCTCTCTGAAGGGAGATATCCTATTTATGCTAGGTAGTCAATGGAGTTGCCCTCTCTGCACAGGTCTGACATAGTCTAAGGCTCCAGTTTTTCTGTTGAAGAAAAAGAACCATTCCGCCCCAGATGGGATTATTTTAGTCCCCACTTGTCCTCCATGAAGCTTCATGTACGTTGGAGACGTCCATGGGAGCGGGGTGGAGAATCTAATTACTTGGACTCTCAAGAATTCTGAAGTTGTGCTCATTATGTTTCACCATGGCTGGAAAAGCAGAATTTCCCGTTATGGTCCTTACCCACTCTGTTACACAATATAATTCATTCATCTACTCATTTTGGGCATCTGCCGCGTGCCAGCGTACATCGGTGAAACTCGCCCCAGGAAGTCCGGGCCACACAGGAATATTCATCAGAGCGACTGAGCTATTGTACTGCATAAGTGCATTTCTGGAGAGATTGATCAAGCGTTCGAGATTTTTCTCATTGGCGTGCACTTTTGTGGAGCTTCGGCTTAAAAAGGTATACTAGCAAATAAACTAGTGGTTTACTCTTTGAAAGCTTTTTTTACTCCAGAAAAAGGTGGAATGAAGTGCGTAGGCAGCTTGATGGATTCCCATGCTGTTGGATCTATCCAGAATATTCCTATTTCATGATCCTCATCTCTTACCCTCTGTAGCACCATTGTGTCGTGTAAGTGTAAAAAAATTTTATAGCAACTTTAGGGCATGCAATGTTTTGAATAAAAGTGCATATGTTATAGTAGCAATGCACTTTCTGTTTCATTTGTTCTTCGTACGACATCGAAACAATAATACCGACAGCTAAGTCATAGCCCATTACACCGATGAATCGTTGCAAAAAAATCGGGGAAAAGGGCGCTAAAAAGCGTTCGTCATTTACGAAGGCGGACGGATGAAGCAGACAGTACGTGCAACGATCCACTATCGTCATTTTGAGACAAACTGCAAAACTCTATTGTGTTCTGTTGCTTCCACTTATGTTTTGGATTATTTTTTGCTCTGGATCTTCGGTATTTCCGTATTTCTCGGACAAATTTCTCCTGAAGTGTAAGGTCGAATCATAATTTTTCGTAGCTTTTTTTTGAAATTCAGTGCGAAGTTCTGGTACATACATACAAGTCTACAGCAACCAGCTTGTCATCACAAAGCTGTTCAATAACGTCCACCAAATTTTATGCGTTGTGTGCCTGTCTACGTTTCCCTTGCTTATTCGTTTACTAGGCGTTAATTGAGATTCGCTTGAGAGCAGAAACTTGCTACCGCTATCTGAAAACGCGGCTATACTCACCGTGAAGTATAGCAGCCTGCTTCGTCAGCGTTAGCGACACCGATGTCGATACCCATCGATTTCGGGCGTGCCGCCTGATTTCACTGTTGCACAAGCCAGCGTCAATCGATATGTATTAAAATTGATGCGGTCTAAGCAGAGAAGACGCAGGATGTTATACTTAACGTGAAGTGTAGCGACAGCATCACACAGCCGATATTGGCCGTCGATTCCTAGATGCATTGGATTATTCAATTGTTATCCTTATTTAGACATTGAATTCACTGGAAATATGTAAGAGATCTCCAATAAAAAGTCTTTAAAAACAAGCTCGTTGAAAATTTGCAATATGTTCCTCATTACGCGCCACCCATTTATCCACATCGTCCATAAAAAGGGCTACAAACCACTGTAAACGAAACATTAATCAAACAAAAGCTGTTTGCCCTCAGTATAGCTGTTGCTCAGCATGCTTGTTCAGATGTCATTAATTAGGGTGTTGCCCTTAGCTTTTTTTCCTAACTTTTCGTTGCCTTGACGTATAAGATGTATGTTTTGTTGTGAATTACCCGTGGGCATGACCCCTCAGTATTTGCTATACTTTTTACATTCCCAGTCATGAAGTTTCAGGAATATCAATAGAACTGAAACTACTGATGACCGAATTTTATCTGATGTCAGATGTCTTTATCAGATGTCTTTCTGCTGGTTTTTCTGGGTGAGGACAGCGACAACTACAGCTGTCACTTGACCTTTTATACCTGAAACCGGATAGTTGAGCCGTTTCTTCGTAGCTTTTCTTCAAAATCCCGTACATTCACTAGGTGCCTGATGATGACAGGGTAAAAATCCATTCTCTTCTTTTGCTCTACCATTGCTACCTCATTTGTCACAAAGAACTTGGAGATCTTCATTCTTATAACTGTACTTTTCTATTGGAATTCCAGCGGGATTTTCTAAAAAGTTGAACTATGTGTGTAACAATTTTATATGCCGCGGAGGGAAGTAATAGAAATATGTTTTGAACGCGATTAGATTACATTAGACATACAAACTGTTCGGAAAGCTGTTTCAAATTATGGTATTTTTGTGGAGTTCAGATGTAATGCTTGATATATTGTATTAAGTTGTGATGTAAATTCCCGGTTTCTTTTAAAGTATTGAAGTTTTATGGAAAGCAGGTAATCGATGGTTAGTGGTGACAGTGGATATGGATGACGGATGATCGGGACCCACTTTTCCTAGATTACATAGAGACATCCCGGACCAGCCTGGAGCGGTCTTTTAAACTAGAGCATAGTCTTCGTACAGGGCGCAAAGTTTCGAGCTGCATCACTCGTCTCTTTAACAAAGCGAAGAGAAAAAGTACGCGTAAGAATATTTCTGCCGGTTGATAATTCTATTTATGATGATATAAACCCTGATAAGTTCTTCTTTGAAAAGGTAAAGTTATACATTTGGAAGGAGGAAGGGCTTTTACATGACTGTGAACTTTCTGGCCGTAACAAGAAATAGGAAGTAGTACAAAAAAGTTTTAAAAAAGCACAAGGCCTCATTTGACGACCTAATATGTTAATGAATATATAATGCATATATCTATTTGTTATAGGCTATGTAACTAACGTGCATTGACTTTTTTGAAGTCAAAAATTATTTTTTATGTATTAAATTCTGACATGTTTTCCCGTCACTTTAATGGTCTCCAGTTTATTCACGACAGTATTGTGTAACATTCCTGTAACATTCCCTGATTTCTCGGTTTTTTTTGTGCACCGTTGAGTCTAAAAGTGAGTAAATAAATAAAAAAAATAAATAAACAGATAAATAAATAAATAAATAGATAAATAAATGAATGAATAAACAAATAAGCAAATAAACAAACAAATATTGTTCATTTCTGTGGTTATTAATGAAAAGAAATTGAAATGGAAAATGTCACTTCTTTAATTTCTGCTTTTTCACTCCCACTTTTCAATTTGTATTAGGTGCTCGAGAAAACATTTCTCGTCCCATAGATTTTTCTTGAAAATTACTGTTTCGTGCCATGAATAAGAAGTCCCGATGGGGGTGCATTGGTGATCTTCCGGTTCCCTCGTTGGGTAGGCATTTTTTGCAATCATCTACCCCACGGGCAAGGTAGACTGGAATCGAAAGGTGCGGCGTTAACGAATCTGAGCTAATTATTTTATTAACACGATTGAGCCGATTTTGAGTACACCGTCACGTGGGACACAAACGATTTTAGGCGTATGAGTCCCATGCTCGACCTGTAGGACGTGTGGTTCCACGTGTTACAGTGCTTCTTCTCTATGGAAAAAGCCAGCTCGTTCTGTGACAATTTTCCTTTGGTCGTAATTCTTCGGAATTACTTCCATGTTTGTTGTCTATTGATTCATTATTGTTAGCATTTATAAAGTTTTTTTGACCATTTGCTTGTCCAGTTCCAGAAATACTTTATGAAGAAATTTGAGAAGGGGTCTGCTCTATTCATGTATAGAACACCTGTATATCTGTTGATATGCTAATGTAAAGAAATTGTCTAAAATGATCGCTCCACAACGTTCGACGTTAAAGGCAAGGTCCGGGCAAAATACCATCTCCCAAATCTCTATTGGATTTTTAGCCCACGGCGACGCCTAGGACGAAAACTATAGAAAAATCTCTGAAAAGGTCTTACAGCAAATGCTTCCCATCCACCAATTTCGGTACGACGTTTGTGGGTTTGTGGCGTCCCTATATGCTGTTATACGGCGTGCCCTACATGCTGTTTATTGTGGCGTCGTAGAAAAAAATTCATATTCAAGGGACCGGTAGTCTGATGGGGTGGAGAAAGTTTCACGAAGTGTTCGTTAGTCTGTATTTATCTGAGTGTCCATCGTTGTTTAAATTGCAAGCGCGCAGCTTCTGTCGTTTGGAGCGTGTTTTCCCACGGCCACCGTAATCCTCGGACCTATTGTCCCATATCTAGCGATAGAGCTTATATCGAGGTCTCACACTTGGGATACATGCTACACATGTGGTCCAGAAAGCAAAAGAGCCTGGGTGGGCAAGATTTTGACCGGACTTTCCCTTTAAATAGAGCGTGCTCTACTGGTCGTGCACGTTGTCGCGAACGTCCGGATTCATGACCATTTCCAAGGAGGTTTTCGCCTTCCTGCCGCATGAGCGTGTTTTATCTGTAGGTAAAATTACCTGTTTTTGTACCGGTGCGTCGTGAATGCTCCCAGAAGGTCCTACGATCATCAAATCTTTGTTTAATTCAGAATATTGCGACAACAATGTTGTTCGCTTAGCTCACAAAATTTCCATTTTTGGGAAACTCGATCGGATTCAATCATGTAGGCTTAGCATTGCTGGTAACTGATAGCACTTCCGGTGATGAGAGACCACTCTTCCTCCACTCCCGTGTGTTCATGAACAGGGTCAAGTGTTTGACGACATTATCAAGTGAAAAGGCTCTCTGTGGACGAAGTAGAGTGAGAAATCTAGCGGGAACGAAATTGAGCTATTAGGTGTACTCGCATTCGACTTATCGAGTTCTTATCGCGCGAATTTCCGAAAATTTTGGAAATTTGAATATTCGAACAAGAGCGAGCGATACGGCGCTGGAGAGACAAGAAGGGGTGGTTTTTTTAAAAATAATACTTGATTTATCAGACTGGTTACACGTTTGTGGATCAAATCAGCTAATTTTGCCGGTTTCTACTTAATTTTGGCGGTTACTATTTAGTCTTAACTATAGTGAGGAAGTATTCTCGAATGCACTGCTCTGCCATATGCTACCATGAGCCAGGCATACCTCTGTAAAGAAGGGCCCCTAGAGTGAAGGTCGAGCAGAACAACTCAAGATAAGGTTTGATTGGAGAAATCTGTAGGTTCCAGTACTATTCAGTAATTATTTCTACTTCAATAATTACTTCAATAAATATCATACTATACTGACTACTATTATATCATTGGATGCTTCTAAATCACATGTGTGCTATCAAATAATGCCCCAATAATTCAAGCCAGCCAACTCTTTAAAACTACCGAAAATTAAGGACATGCAGAGAGGACTGGAGAGGGGTATCCTATGTGGGTCGATCTTTCATGATCACTACGCGGAATGGTGGAACTGAAAAACCCATAGGATTCCGTTGAGTCGGCACAAAACACTAGAACTGCAGAGCTCATTCTTGCAAAGGTTCTTTTCATCGAGCAAAATCGAAATCCCATCCCGTTTGTGTTACGTGTCGCTGCAACCTTGTTGATCCTGCTGATTTTTCTTACTTAAAATTATTGAAGAAGAATTAAGCGCGTGTTTATTTCAGGTATGTGGATGGAATGACGGAGGCGTTAAGTCTAGCTGGTATGACAGTGATGTGTGAGGGCAAGGATCAGCCAGAATTCGGGTTAGTACATAAGATACGTCCTTGAGACGTTTACGAGCATCAGATCTGGATTTAGAGCGTTGGTCTTGGATAAGCATATTGGCTCTGTTATTCGCGGGTTGGAAATGGAGTCTTACATTCGAAAATATTTTTCGATTTTCCGCCTGTTTGAATGTTCGAATTTCTGGGAATCCTCGAATTTCCGAATGTTCGAGCATTTAAACCTATCAAATTCTTGATTTTCCGTAGACATCCCCAAATTTTCAAATTTTCTGATTTTCAGAACCACCGAATTTCCGAATATGTAAACTTTCGAATTTAATTAGGCTGGGATTTCAAATCGTTTCTTCAACAGGAACTCCGAACTCAAGTAACAGCACAGTTGCAAAGCACAATTTTTCCAAATATTCGAATTTTCGGCCTTCGAATATTTGAATATTCAAATTTTTGAATAATTCCGAGTTCTCGAATTTTCGAATTTTCGAATATATCAGAACCGGCAAACTTTCGATTGATCTGATTCTCGGATTTTTCGGAACCCTCGAATTTTCGAATATTCGGATATTCGAGTAGATATTCGAACTTCATTCGATTCGGCCAAAAGTCTAGTTTTGAACTTAAAGGCAACCAATTCGAAATCATGCCATTTGTCGCTGGTGAATTTCGTAGTATTCATCCACGCTGAGAAAGAGTCATAAATGAACCAGGATCAAACTTCAATGTATGCTCTCATACACAAGCAATTTTCAATTTTATTTGTATTCGTTTACCCTATCTTATCTATTTTTAACACAATAAATAGAAAAATCAATTCTCATGCTTCTTACGCTTATCATTGTTCTTCCAGAGTCGACGTATCGCCATGCTCCCCGCGTGGCGAAGAGATTATGCGAATGCGGCAAGAACTCGAGTGAGTTCCCAGAGTTGCTGTTCTTGGAATCGATTTATTGATTTTTTAAATAAATGAACATTTGAGAGCTGCCCGCCGATCGATAGCCGAAAAGGACGAGAAGATGTGTCGTATGTCACGAATACAAGACTCAGTGGACGCTGAGGTTCAAGAGTTGACCGAAAAGCTATTTCAAGTGAGTCGATCGATAATTGATTTGCGTCCATAGATGCTCTGAACACTGAAACCATAAAATTCCCTTCCATATGATTCTCCACTTTTGAATCGAACTCAAAGAGATTGAGCGAATACCTTTTGACATTCGGCACTTCGGGGTCAACGAACAAATATTTTTTGTACAGGAAGCGTACAGGATGGTCAACTACGCAGAAGAGCGTCGTGAACGAGCAGAAAAGTTACTGAATGAGTCTAGGTTACAGGTGAGTAGGCAAAGTTTCAGTAGAGTTGGATGAAAACCGATATATGGATCGTGTGACATTGTAGAGCTGTACATACTGCATCTCTAAACAATTTTCAAAAATAGTATTCATCCCTTATTTACATATTTATACCTCCATGTTCAGGTGGAGGTCCTGTCAGCTGAGGTAGCCGCTCTGAAGGTACTCGTCCAAACCCCAGGAATGGGCCATAACCACTTTCTGCACACCTCGCCGGAGCACAAATCAGCGCTGGCGAAGTTGTTCTCTACGTCATGTGAGTGTTCCCTTTATAAAACGGTGGCTGTGAAGTCGTATGAACAGGTCAGGCATTTTTTTCTAGCGTCAGCAAAGCGATCAAGTTCATCCGGTGCGGTTCTACCGCGGAAGTCGTCCACAATGCCGCCACTGAGTGCACATATGTCACGAGAACGAGAACGAGAAAGTGAACAACGGCAAGCTGATTCGGTTGAGGAGGTACTGCATATATCTATTATGTATTATGTATTGCGAGCGTGTGTGGCACAGTGGTAAGAGGCGTGCTGGGCATGCACACGGTTGATGGTTCGATCCCGCCCGTGGCCAACTAATTCATACATCCCTCCGGGTCGGTAAATTGGTCTTGCGAATGCTTTGTGAACGCTGCTTCGTTTGTTGGTTTGACATCTGTCGGTAGTATGCACTACACATATGTTATGATTCGCATTAACATCGTTGTGTTTTACAATGATAATCATGTCGAACTAGAGCCAAGCAAGTACTTTTTTGTCACAGTAATCTGTATATATAAAAGCGAAAGTTTGTGTGTGTGTGTGTGTTTGTTTGTTTGTTTGTATGTATGTTTGTATGTTCGGGATAGAAATCGCGGAGGATGAACCGATCGGGACCAAATTTTGTATGTGGGTTCTTTGGGGGGCGGCAGAGGTTATAGGCTACTTTGCACCTCGGATTATCGATTAGCTTATCGATTATATCGATTTTATTGGTTTTTAGCTCTTCTTGACCAGGGACTAGCGAGAATATGCCTGCTGGGGTATCTCAATGCGCTGAACACGAATACGACAACGATTTTGCGCCAAATTATCGATTTATTGATTTTGTTGATTTTTTGCTATCATTGTCCACTTGGTGCTAAAGATATGTCTACTGGGGTATCTCGATGCGCTGAACACGAATATGGCAACCATTTTGTATGACACATCGATTTTTCGATTTTATTGACTTTTCGCCATTCTTGCCCAAGAGGCGATGAGTACATGTCTACTGGGGCAAATAAATACGCTGAACACGGATATGGCAACCATTTTGGGCAAAATATCGATTTATTGATTTTATCGATTTTTTCACTGTTCTTGCCCCTGAGCGGTAAAGACATGTCTACCGGGGTATCGCAGTGTGCTGAACACGGATATGATAACCGTTTTGACCGAAATATCGATTTATCTGTTATATTGATCTTTTGACATTCTTGCACACGAGTCGATGAAAATGTGCCTTCTGGGACTTTCCAAAACGCTGAACGTGGATGAGGCAAGCACTTTATAAGAATTTATTTACGGGTCAAGCAACTTCACCTCATTTTCTGAGGGAAGGGGAGAGGGGTGAAGAGGGGTCACTTAAGCCGATCACCAAATGATCAACAAAGAATTTTTTGGTTCAACAAGTGTTGGCATCAGGTTCAAATTGCCGGGAGAAGTTGAACACCCGAGCGAAGCCGGGTACATCTAGTCCTACCGTAATCCTATGAAAACGGGGTTACGGTACGAAATGGACGGGGTATTCGCGCTCATCACCCCAAATAACCCCCCCCCGGCGCAAAAAATCTTGTTGGAAAATTTATGTCACAAAAGCCGTCAAGGAAACGCTTGAAGCACTTCGCTGAAATGTGCTACCTTATGCGGCTTATTCACCAGACTGTGTCGCGTCAGACTACCGTTTGTTTCCGTTGATTTCCCACAGGCTTTGCGAGAGGGCTTCCAATCTCTTGAGGACGTCGAAAAATGGGTGAATTATTAGGTCGAGTCGGAACACAAGGATTTCTACGCGGCGTCCGTCTTCTCCCAGAAAGATGGGGAAAGGTTATAGCCGACATGGCCAACACTTTGACTTTGATTGACGTATCTGCTTTATTTCTTTTTCAGTAAAGACTCAATTTTGCTTAAAAGAGGGCGGAAACTTTTGCACATACCTAATATATTTGGTATCACTAGCGTGCTATAGCTTATTATCTCATACATTTGTGATTTCGTCGCTCATCACCCTTCGGAGTACTGGGAATCGATGAAAATGAGATTTCTCTAGAATAGCTTCAATAAATACCCTAGAAAAATAGCTTCTGTTTCTGTAATTTTCTCACATTTGTTTACATTTGTCTCCTTTCTGTTCTTCAAGTTGGCCACGCCTCCTTTTCCATGTTTAGCTACCTTTTCCGTTTACAGGCAAATTTTTTTGCGACGACCATTGTGTGCACCAATTATGTAGACAGCGGGTCAGCAGAGCTCACAACAAATAATCCAGTCTGAAGTTTATGTAGGAAATTATGTTGTGCTGTGGAACAGAAAAAAAAACTATTTCTCAAACGATAAAACGAAAAAGTTGTCACACCATACGGGCCATTCTGGAGATTCTCGTACTTCTGCAAAAGCACCGAAGGGGTTTTCTGCTCTATTCTTTATTTCACAGTAATGCGTGGTGTAGATATTGGTTAGTATAAATCGCATGTAGCAACAATAACACTAAGCGGGTTTCAGGTCGATCCGATATTGATGGCAGAGTTTACCTCATGGCGTGAAGCTGGCCACCCATTTGTGCATCACCCTTTTATGGACCGCATCAACACAGAAGAGATCTCACCGTGCATGTTATTCCATGCAAAAGAGGTGCATTTTAATTCATTTTCACATGCCACTCAGAGGGAGACAAGGAGTCCAGCAAAAATAGTGCCTTTTCCAGTTATCAGATGCGATTCTTGACTCCATCGCTGCGAACAAGCTGGAGCTGGAGCCAGTACACGAGGATAAGCCGACGATAATGTGAGCATGAGCTATACTGTAACTATTTTGCAACTTTTGAATGGGATATGTCTTATCAGCCAGCTGATCTTTGATTTCTTGCAGTCCTTGCGCTCTCACGAATGTTTCGAGATTTTGCCCGTATCGGGTTCGAGTTTCTGAGGACGCTGAATGGCATCGGATATCCTTGCTAGCGCGGAATAGGGTGGGTTTTGCCTAATTGTCGTCATCCTCGTCCCTGAAATGATGGGCAAACCAAGGATATTCTATCATTGTTGGATAAATTTAACACCTTTTACTGACAATGTAATTCGTTCCTTGAAACCAAAAGAGATAAAAAAGATTTTCTCTCTAAAATTTGATTTATTGGTTCCTGATATGTAGTTACACATACCTACTCTTTCTTTCTTCCAGATAGCCGCTGTGTGCGACTACTACACATTCATTCGCTACCTGCGTCAAGGCTTGATCAAGGCGGGTGTTCGAGACACGTACTTCGACGTGATGACCCTAAGAAAGAACATGTGCCTAGCGAAACTAGGACTTGGATTCGTGCCAAAGACCAATCTCCGACCAGGATTCTAGACTCCATTTGTATGTACCGTATTATTCGTAATCTACCTGACTACGGAACAATTTTATAAGGAGCCATATTCTGAAAAAATTCAATCCGCATAGTCCGCAATTTTCACGTAGTTCAGTGTTGTTATAGCTGGAGCAGATAGTGGGAATGGAGCATCAAATGTAGCTGTTCTTCTTTTGCGCCGATTTCCTTATCCTGAGCTAAGAGGCAGTTTTATAAAGTTCTGTACGACGCATAGGGAAGTGCTTCACAGCTGCTCTTGTGATCCTTCAAGGGGTAGATTTCAAGGGATTCCCAGGGATTTCCGGATAAATGAAACGCTTTGGAGGCTGTAACAACAATGGACTTGATCATTTGGTATTTTTAGTAGGATAAATGTGCGGCATTGCTATGGGAATTATCGCTGATGAATTTTAAATAGTTTCTGTTTTATTTACCTCTTTGAAAAGTTTCCATAAGTCTTCTTCTGAATTCTGACAAGTGTTGGTTATGCTATCAGTGAATTTCCACTGATCATCTCTGCTATTTCTGCCGTTTTTGCTGTATCCTAAAGTGTTGTAACCAGGCCACGCCCAATTGTTAGTAGTTAGCCCAGTTGTTTGCAGGATTGTAACTGACCTTCTTGGTTACCCTGCCTTCTTGTACAAGCCATTGGTCATTCCATCTCTTTGATTCCCACCGTTTGTATGTAGCTCCCCACATTTCCTGGTGATCCGGTTGGTGCTCTGCACAAGGTAATTAGGAATATTTGCAGTGACATCAACAATCAATGGAGAAATTTATCCTTTGTTTCTTTCCATTTTCGTTTAAATCACTCGAATTGATTCGTGCAGAAATCGATATTTCATGACGTCACCTCGTATTCACACATTGCAATCGCATACTTTTCACTTATACTTACCAATATCTTGGATTGCATCGGCACGAAAGGATTATTGTATTCTTAGCCCCAATCTACACAGTGTCGGAAGTTATACCCGATGCCCCTCCTCCTGATTGGGTCAGAGACGCAGGGTTGGTCCCTAGACACCTGAGCTCTGCATTCTACACTACGCATAGCTAATCACCTATCCACTTATGATGTATTGGTGTGCAAATGGTGCTTGATTCTCGTTTAAGGGTGCGGAATACTGTATCCTGGACCTGTCTTTTCCATTTTCAGCTATCTGCCTGGAATGTAATTGGTTGCTAAACATCTTTCTTATGCCTTCCTCTATATTGATAACGCTGTCAACTCTTTTAGCCACTTTGACTAGAAGTTTTCCTTCTTGTGATAGTTGTCTTGATGCCACAATAGTCAATTCTGGCCTTGCCTTTTCATCCTACATTTCCTGTATATATGCAGTTTCGCATAATTATTTTAAAGTACTGGTAGAAACATGAACAATATAATAAAGCATTTTATAAGTGTAAGAGACGGTGTATCTGGCTTCGCTTGAATGTTTTATTCCAACCGTTTATCAAGATCGATGAGGACAATTGCTAACACTGCCATTCAAAATGCTCATCGTTCTCGACATCAGCACGGGAACGATAATAAAGGCAGCACTCACGGAAATTTATGGGTTGAAAATCTCGCGGTATATCGGGGTTTTTAGGGACGATGAACAAATCGACAATGATGAAGTAGCGTGAAACACGCGGAAACACGGAAAATGATGGCGCTATTTCATGTGCGCCCACAGAGTGGACGAGTGTTCCCTGATAGGTCCCGCCACGAAACCCTGCAAACGGTGGGAATTCCATAAACCAGCCTCCGCTAGGCCACATGCGCACGCCCTGTCAACAACGTTAGCTGGCGCGACGAAACCCTCTTGTCCACAGCGGAAGAAGTGTCCATAGTATCTTCGCAGGTAGGTGGCTCAACTTACTTTTGCGATTGTCCAGCGGCCCATGTACATGGTAAGCGACTCATTTCAAAAGTGAGAATTTCCGTGAGTGCTGCCTTTAAAGACGGCACTCACGAAAAAAAAAAAACGTCGATTTTTACATGGAATTCTACTCCAGAGGCTAACGCTCTGCCCACAGTAGAGAAAAGACCATTCAAAGAGACAGGGTTGAGCATGGCGGGCGCATGTGTGCATGCGTACTAGTTTTATTACTCGAGTAACCATTGTATCGCTGACCCATAACCGAAAAAGCCAAGCCGTTTGGATGAATTTCGTGGAAAATGCTCGTCATTTTCGTGTTCAGCTTCTCGGTATCTCGACAGAAAATCACCGCTACCGTGTTCCAGACTATTGTCAAGTTTCGTCGAGCGAATCTCAGCCGATGCACCTTGTGAATGGAAGTTAGACGCAGCGCCTTCTTCGTCATTGTTCCCGCAATGTCTCCACTGCGGTAAAGGGGTTTCCAAATTGTTGTCTTCGAGATAGAGTTTCAGCTTCGCTGGAATCTGGCTGATTAACAAGCAATTATTGGGTAGTTGCCTGCAGGTCCACGTCGCGTCATGCACCTGTGGGTGGTCTTCAGAAAGATAACAGAAAAGTATAGTAAACAACACACCCTCAAACTAGGCATCCGGGAGACTCGAAAAGTCAGTGGAAATTGTAATATAAGGGATGTGAGATCATCTTAAAGGCAGCACCCTCTCAAATCCTCTCATTCAAGACTTCGCTGGATTTTGAGATTTTGAAGAGCTTAGAATTCATATCCAACAGTGGTGTAGCACGATGCACACGAGAAATCCATGGAATGGGGTGAGGTTCCATGTGCGACTAAGGCGGTATTCATGGTTGATGCGCGTAAATTTGACGCGACGACACACAATGCAGAACGGAGAGGAGAAGAGAATGCATGCTTGCGTTTCTGCAGATTGTATCCTGCACATCTATCCTACCAAAAGCCCTGCATTCAAGTGACTGAGAGGTACAAGCGAGGCGGTTTGGAGTCGCCTCCAACAAATATGCTCCATCGTCACAAATAAGCTCCATCGTCCACTCCCGGGAAACTCAGTTAACTTCCCGATGAAATCTTGCCCCAGCTCCCCACGGGGAATAGAGCCCAGCAAGCTATTTTCTGTGGGGTTACATTTTCTCAAGCTTGACACAACAATAATAGAGAGTGTTCCCCTGAAAAGTCACTGGTACGGCAGCGCCAGTGAGGACGAGGTCCGAGGGGTTATCTAGGCTGCCTAAAACCAGAAGGACCATGATGACGATATGTGCCTTCGACTTGTGTCTCACGCTTGCATCGGAGGCTTCCATCGAAAATTTGTTGATGCAGGCCGGGAAGATCAGGTACGACGTCATCGGATTGACCGAGGCGAGGAGATACCAGCCACTTAACGCCACCTTCGACACTGGAGACAAACTGTTCCTTGGAACCTACGACAGTAGAGGAGTTGGTAGAGTCGGTGTCCTCGTCAACCCGAACTTGGTCATTAACATCGATCCATTCAAACGATTAACAACCCGAATCGGACGTTTGCGGTTGAGAAGATGTGGACCAATGCCGGCCTTGATAATCTTCGTCTCCTACGCTACAACATCCAGCTACGACGAAGGGGGAATTGAGCCTTCTATATCTACTTAGAGAAGTTCTACAGGAAAGACCACACATTCTACAAGGTCATCGTTGGCGAGTTCAACGCTAAGATTGGCCCTAGGAAAACGCTTGAGGAACTTCGCATCGGTGCTGCTTGCAGTGGAACGAACAGAGAAAGAGGCTGTCTGAGTTCATCATGGCGACGAAGACCATCCGTGGTAACTCACAATTTCAGAAGCCAACTCCCTACTCTGGTCGTGAGAGTCATCCGTGGAGAGTACTATAATGAAATTGACCACATCATCGTCAATCGACGTCGGGGTTTTACCGAAGTTCTACACCGGATCAGACCATCGCCTTCTTCAGGCAGGATTCTTCTTCTCAAGCAGAGGAGAGAAAGCAGCGAAGTTTAAGAGAAGGAGTCCCAAACCCGTCATCAATTAGGATCTCTTCACTTCGCTACCCGGCTTTTGGGGAGATGTGGTTGTCGACAACATCGACAAGGAATACGATCGGCTTGTTCAGCATCTCCGCGACAGCGCGAGCGCCGAGGGTTCAAGAGCCACCAAGAGACGACTGTCTTGGGAGACTCTCGACTTTATACGCCAGCATGGAGCCGCGAGAGCTGCAGGCAACTACCAGCTAAAGTCCGAGTTCGCAAAACGGTGCAGGGAAGCGATAAAAGAATACTTCAGCGAGAGACGAGCAGCAGGCAGCAGAGGCAGGGAAAACCATTCGCCCGCCGAGACTTCGCCAATCGCAAGACCAAGATGTGCGCCCTCTGGCGCTCGGATGGAACAATTTCTTCATCAAGACTGCGGAACTCCATCGGCGGAACTGTATCCTGCCGTTCCCCACACTATTGAACCAAGGCGAAGTCGTATCCGAGTGTTTTCCAAACTACTGGGCTGCAGCGGGCTTTCTTCGCCACGGCGGCCCCTCCCTCTATCTGAGCGCCCGCATTCTGGCGCCTTCCTCACAGTTAGGGCAAGCCGGTTCCCTTCTCCAGGGGCGGGCTCTCATCCCGGCATTCTCAACACTATCGGACCAAAGTGAACCCGTATCCTGACGTTCTCCACACCATTGGGCTACGACGGGTCCTTCCTCCATCGGTGGTCCAGCGTTCTCACGATTCTCTCCCTGTAGGGCCGTGGCGGACCATTTCATCATCTGCGGAACCGTATACTGGTGTTTTCCACACTATTGAGCAACGGCGGATCCTTCCTCGTGGACCCGTATCCTGACGTCCCACACACCACTGGGCCACGCGGACCCTTTCACTGTCGACGGACCCGTATATTGTCGTTCATCACACCACTTGGCTAGGGCGGACCTGTCCTCCATCTGCGGAGCCGTATCCTGGCGTCCCCCACGCCACTGAGCCATGGCGGGTCCGCTCTCCATCTGCGGAGCCGTATCCTATAGCATTTATGTAGCTTTATTTACAATCAAAACTGGAGATGCGGGAGGTTGCGAGGCTCGCCAAAAGCGAGTCGGAGCACTTATTGTATTGAAATGTTTGCATCAGTCTTTCGTTAAATGTGTCCAGATGATTCACTCAGAATCGATCGAAACGCAGCGCTCTCGGAAAGGATTGAGTGTTTGCGCCATTCAATTCACTGCTCAACTACTTTACTTCAAAAAAAAATCTTGGCTGAAACTTCACGTAGGGGGATTATTCGAGGTGATGAACACGAATATCGTATAAATTTTGCACGGCAACCCCATTTTTCACGGTTACGGTAGATGTACTGTAGATATGGTACCTCAAGGCACCCTCTCAAATTTTGCATAGTGGGGCTTTTGCGGCTGATCACGAAAACCACCATTATTTTGCACGCCACCTCCGTTTTCTTCCCGAAATAAGCATTTTCTCCCAATTTCCTACCGTACACCTACTGTAACCTACTCAGAAATGAGGTTGCGGTGCAAAATGGATACGATATTCGTGCTCAGCACCTCAGACACCCCCCCCCCCCCCTTCTATGCAAAGTCTCGGGCAAAAAATCTTTAAAAATTTTAGGGAAAGTGAAGTTGAATAGTGCCGTGATTATTCGTCTGTTCACAGAAAGAAGTTAAGCGGTATGCTTGTGCGCTATGAAATATGTTGCTATAGCAAGTTGGTGTATATGGGTGTATTAAAACGGTGTTGTTTTGTTAATCGCCTCGTCTTGCATAGGAAAATGAATTCCCCACTCAACCCCTTCCAAAACTCTTGATTGCACACGGAGAGACCCTCAAGGATTCAGTCACTGAGCAAAACTCTTCCACGTTTTTCTCATTGTAGATGAAAAGATTCGCACATGAAACCTATACTTTTCGACTCAGAATTGTGCCCTGCAAAAATCATTGCCATTTATGCGAAGCGCGGCGGCAAAAAACGCTGACGTTGCACTGGAGGGCACAGTTCTGAGTCGAACGGTATAGGTTTCATGTGTGTTTGTCCTCTGGATCGTGAGATATAAGCGATTACAGATAAACACACAAACAGATGAGTTTTACTATATAGTGATGGGGTAGGGGGCCAAAAATCGATAAAATCGATTTGTCGAAAAACGACAAAAGACGCTGACATTGCACTGTGAAGCACAGTTCTGAGTCGAACTATATAGGTTTCATGTGTGGTTGTCCTCTGGATCGTAAGGTATAAGCGACTAGTTGCCGAACCAGGCTTCGCTCGGGTGTTTTACTACCATGACTACATCACACTGCTGAGGCCAATTACTGTCACCGATAAATTCATTAAAACATTAAAATCTCCGAATTTCGGTGATCGGCATGTTAACGAAGCCCAAGTGACCATTCCCCATCGACTTGTGGGTGAAAAGTTAGCAATTTTTTTTATTTCGGTGACATTAGTCGATACTTTCGTACAAAGTGGTTGTCATATTCATATTCAGCGTATCATGGAACCCCAGGAGAGATATCTTCACCGCTCCATTGGGCAGAAGAGCCAAAAATTAATGAAATCAATAAATCGACATTTTGTGCAAAATGGTTGACATATGCGTGTTCACCATATTGAGGAACCCCAGTAGAGATGTCCTTGTCCGTCCCCGAGCGAAAGTGGAAAAAATCGATAAAATCAATAAATCGATATTTCGCGCAAAATGGTGGCCATATTCGTGTTCAGCGTATTGAGAAACACCAGTAGCCATGTCCGTATCCGTCCCCGAGCGAAAATGAAAAAAACCAATAAAATCAATAAATCAGTATTTCCTGCAAAAAGGTTGTCATATTCGTATTCAGCGTATTGAGGAACCCCAGAAGACATGTCCCCACCGGCTCCTCATCACAATCGGTCATAATTTCATCACATTTCACCAGTTCCATCCTCTGTACCTCGCGAAGCAAATGGTAAAGATTTATTAACAGAGGCTCCTTAGCAGGGATGAGCGGAATTCCGACTTCCGACTTCCGAAACTTCCGATATTCCGGTGTTTTTTGGACTTCCGACTTCTGAGTTCCGACTTCCGAAAAACGGCGAAAAGAGCCGGAAGTTTTCGGAAGTCTTGGAATAATGCAAGTGCATTTTATCTCAAGGTTGCCGCTAATTTTGTGCAGTTTTTCAAGATCTGACTGGCACTTTGTGCACAATACGGTAGTCGCGAACCAAAAGTAACGCTTCCTAAGTGTGCACTGTTTCCACGCAAGTTTTGCTGTCATATATAGAATGTCATACAGGGTAGCAACAGTCTTCAACCAAAACTTTCGTTGTGGTTTTTTTTTCTGAAATTTCTGAAGATAAATTTATGTTGTCTTAGTGCAACATTTTTATTGCGGGTTCGATGCTACACATCAGTTTGTGTATTAACAAGATCACTTTGCCAAGAATTCAGCTAGGAATAAGAGAGGATCTACTCAATATTCAGCACTTTATAAAAAATCGATGAAAAACTTGAAGTTGTTCGTTCTCATTTACTTCAAGCATATGTAATGTTAACTAACTAAAGCATGGGATCAAACCAAAATCAGGCAAGCCTCAGTTCTTTCGAAGTAGGAGAGTCGTACTGAGTACCGCTAAAAAGATACTAAAACTTAATAAGATGATTAAGTGGAAGACACTCTTGTAATGGAGGACTGATATGAAAATAGGCAATACTACTCAACATTCTCCTCCACAAGACATTTTCCTGTGGAAAACATAATGTATTCGCTCTAAAGGGCTGTCGTTCAAAACTTATGAATTTTGATGTCAGGCGAATTTGCTACAGTCCTGCTCAACCACTTAGGTTTTGTTGGACGATCCTTTATTTTTTATTTATGCTTCAGTTCTGGATTGATACCACTACTTATGGGAGTAATTGGATGAAATTATCAAAATGAATGCCAACTATTCTAACAATTCATTGTTTGCATCAACCCTTGGCGCCCTTACTATATGCATGTGTATGTATTACACACATTGGACTCTCCGTACTTCCGACTTCCGACTTCCGGTACTTCCGATATTCCGGTCTTTTTTGGGGCTTCCGACTTCCGAGTTCCGAGTTTTTGAATCTGACTTCCGCTCATCCCTGCTCCTTAGACAAAGATGCAATCAACTTTGTATTTCGCCAATTCATCTAAGTACAGGGAAAAACATCCGATTGTTTTCTTGGCCTTCATCTGAAATATTTCTCATCTGTTCCCTCATCCAACAAAAAGATATTCACATTTTGTCGAAGTAATAACTGTTTGTTTCTTTGCATCTTAGACAGCCCCTCATCTTTTCGTAACTGTTCTTCCACTCGTGGACAAAAACTGCCTCAAAAAACATAGGTGGAGTTTGGTGGTTGGGCATGTTCCTGTGGGTAATAATTGGTGAATGATTCGAGATGGTTACTGAAAGCTCATACAAACATGTGTCTCCGAAGTCCTATTTGGGTATGGGGCATGTATTTGTTCTAATCTGTAACATGAGCTCACGTGAAGAACGAGATCTAACCTATCCACTCTCTTCTCAAGCCCGCCTTTTGGGAGTTGAAGGGAGGGGTAGGAAAGATCAGTGTAACGCAGACGCTTCCATGCAAGCTTCTCCAATTCACAATCGTATTTCTGAAAATTCTCTATAGATTCCTTCAAAAAAAAGTGAATGAGTGGATGTGTATATACCTTTACAAACTAGAAGAAATTGAAGGCAGCTGGAACGAAGATAGGCACAGGAAAATCAACCAAGTTTACTTTCAAGGTCTTGGTTACCACATCGTTCATTTTCAGGCTAAAGTCAGGGTAAAGTCAGGGTGTGTACCACACTCCGGACTCTATCCAGTCACGCCTAAAGCTGGAAAGAAGACGAAGACCTGTCAAAAACTCAGGTTTCAACGAAGTATGCACAGATTTCGATTCCCTACACCTTTAGGGACACGTTGTAAGATTGATGATTCACTCTGAAATTTCTGCCAGTGGTAGATCCGCTCTTCGCCTAAGGTGGGAGTCGTTTCGCCACTGCGCATGTGTGAATCCGCAATACAATAATGAACCTGTGTCGTGCCTAACCAAGAAAGAAAGTTGCAGATTTCTTGTAGCATTCCATTTCGTCCTCCTACTCAGGCAGTCGCACCGGCCGAGCGGCGGGCGAATTCGGGTAACCGGCTGAGCGGCTCGCCACTTCCGGCCGAGCGGCGGGCAAACTTCAAAAACCGGCTGAGCGGCGCCCCTAAATTTAAATGCCGGCCGAATTACCGGCTGAGCGGCGCGCCATCTCAAGCCACCGTCTGGGCGGCGGGCCTAAAAAGACGTCACAACGTAGATGAATTGGCCTCATGGCACGCTCCAGTGCCAACTCAGCGCGTCGGCATAGGCGTTTTGGCTGTTATGTAGGTAGAACGTACTTAGTGTCTACACTAGCTCCTTCACCAGTCCTGTAACTCTTCATCGATAGTACTCTTTCATTTGATTTATAAGCAACATGAGGTTCTTTAGGACAACATGGGACACATCCGAGTATGGAAGTGGCGATCCGTCTCCTCTTGGAAACTATCCTAGGAATTCGCATTTCAATGAAGATCTAGAGGAGTCTGACGACCAAGAGTGGAATATGCATGATAAGCTAATGGTACGCTTTCGAAGTTTATGTGATGCTGGTGAAATGGAACTCAGAGATATTTGAATCCGATACATTTCACCATGTTCGTTTTTTTTAAATTGAATTGTCGTACCTCTGCAATCATTTTGTGACGAACGCTTTAATCTATCCTTTGAAATCACTTGTTTTGGCCTTGTAAGGATTCTATGGGAGTCATTAATCATCTGTGAAAAATGAATGAAATTCAATTAGTCATATCCTTGTTTTCTGGAGACTTATTCTTGGTATTGTAGCAACTGGACAACAACTGCCGAAGGTTCATGCGAAAGTATAAGCACGCAGAGGAGCGGCATATGTATTACAAAGCGAGATGGAAAAAGATATACAAAAGCTGAGGAGGAGTCAGAGAATGTACGTCTTCGAGTTAGTTCATCTTCGTGCATCATGAAATTTTATTCACGTTTAGGTATTCCTTCGTCAAGATACAGATCCTTCGTCGAGATATCCTACGATGAATTCAATTGATTTCAACGCACCCCTCTGCAGATCTCTTCAGCGTCAAATCGAGGTTCCCTGATTTACGAGTGGATAGTGATCAAATAGATGTCATCAAGAACACCCTCAAAACGATATGTTCCCATACGTATTCGAATAGTTTGGTTATGTCGCTAGAAGACCTTCGAACGTGCAAAGCCGCTGAAATTGATGAAGTATGAGACGTTATTACCTTGTCCTTCTATGTTGCAAGGGGTACTATTCAGCTGGCATTCGTGTTATTCCCGTTGGTTGTGGCAGAAGGTATGGTCCATTCGTCAATCGTCGGAGCTTCACTGCTAGGGTTTTGGTTATGTCTACGAATCATGGCACGGAGTCAAACACTTACAACATTTGCGATACAAGAAATTCAAGAACTAGCAAGATTGACGAAGGAAGTATGGGCTGCAATGGCTCCGGATACATTTACGATGAAATGCCATGTGAGTCGAGTTCTCAACTATTTCTGCATTTTCTGTAGAATGTTTGTGATTATACAGGGGCGTATGACATTTCTTTTTATAAAATTCTTTACTTTTCTTCAGTGGTTCTTTGAGCACGGAATGAGAGAGGAGATGTTGGACCATGGTACTATGTACCAGTGGTCTTCTAGCCCATTTGAGAGCCTACATCGTAGGCTACAGATTAAATTGCATCAGTCCACCACCAATAGCGCAGCGGCTATGATAGAAAGGTTATTTAATGGCGGTTAGAGTGAATCGATAGAGTATTGAACTTCTTAACTTCTTCAAGTATCTCTTAAATAAAAAAATGAGGTATATGTTTAATGAGGCATGTGAGAAACAGAATGCTGCAATGATTATTTTTCGGCGTCGAGTGGATAATAAGCAAAAAAAATAGGTACCTGCGTTTATATAAAAGAATATTATGATGCTAGACTTATGATGGCATTAAGAGCTTCAGGTTCCCTGTGGGTGTGGCGATCAACCCAAGGACGTACATCCCAAAAGGTAGCAGGGTAGATCCCTGCTCACTGCAGGATGAGCACAGAGCGCTCATAGCTCCGCAAGATGGAGTCTAGTAGGTTGAAGTAGTCTCAGCAGTAAAATCTGTCGCAATTATGTGTCGTTTGCAGCTCACGACTGGTGATTGACGGGAAAGTTTTTTCGTCTCGAACTTACTGGAAAAGAACCCGGCACAGTAGGCAGGACATCGTGTACCTAAATGGGCGCGATGGTGCGGAGGAGATAGATACTTTTGCTTCTATCATTCTGTTTCTTTTCGATCGTAATACTTTATCTGTGACTGCTCTTTTAGATGAATTTATTTGTTGTGACCCTCTCAGAAATGTTGAAAATTTGACTAACTCTACACAGCATGCCTGTCAGGAACTGGGATTGCAGATATTGAACTCTGTTAGAAGAAACAATACTTTTTTCCTAAGAATATTGGAACAAACTGTTCGTGAAAGACCTGTAAGCTTGATTAGAGCCCCTTCTGCTTCAATAGAAATAGAAGATCGTTCGTATGCCTCACGACTTTGATGTGTGGTAGCATTTTTGATTTTTCTTATCCACGGTTTAATTTGTTATGTACCTCTCTCAGTGCAAATATAGGATGGTATTAAATACTTGTGCCCTTCCAGTTCCATACCAGGACATCGGTATCCGTATCCGCCGTACCTGTGAAAGGTTCTGAATATATCATCATGTTCATATTATCACCAGATTCTATCTCCGATTCTAAGTGGAAAATGTATGCAAGAAGTCTACCTAGTTCTCGCAATGTAGTTCGCCCAAGGATTCTTCCATTTCGCGGAGGAGTAGTCCCTCTTTTTGCGAATGAGTTGGTGTTTTTGATCTTTGTGAGCATTTATGAAAGAACTGCTACTAATATATTTTAGGAGGGGGCGCGGTCTATCACAGTTACGTGATTCTGTGTATGAAGAGGAAGTTCCTCCTGAAGAGTTAGAAGCTGTGGCGAATGGTAAGGCTGCTTACTCATTCACAATGAAAAGATATTAAGGTCTTATATCAACGTTTTTTATCAGTTGCTGATCAGCGGCACGAGTCTGAGTGGCAGCGAGATCGGCTTGCAAACAGAAATGTGTCTTTTTTCTACGAGTGCATCTCGAATGGAGTAATGGATATGAATGCAGCATCCCATCTACTATTCACTCAAAAACAGCGGCGAACTTACAATCCATTGTTTATGAGGCAACCTTGCAATCTTCATAGAAGATCAAATCTGTGCCTCCACAGTAGTCGCATAACTGTGGTTTTCTTTAGCCTGTTTTCCCTGACATCTTTGATGTCTTGTTTGATGAGATTCCGTCATATGACCACGTGATAATTATGAGGCTAATGAGGATAGTTCTGATTATAAAAGAGGATAGCATAAATATGTGTTTTAAGGAATTCATTCGTTCCGAATCGGCCTCTCGAATTGACTCATTCAGCTTTGATGGGTTGGAGGGACGAAATGGGATCAATTTAGAACTGCGGCTGATTGCCGATCAGATTCAAGTCTGTTTTCGGTCGATTAGTCTGATTTCAGGTGGACATTTTGAGCTCAAAAATTGGAAAAGTTACACGTATTCTTGAGATCTGTAACAACAAAGAACATCCGAGAAAGAAGATTCGGATTCCTGTGCGAAATACCACGAAGAGTTGGGATATGGATGGCCCACAGCCGTTCGCAAGGGTACTCATATTAGTTCAAGAATTTTATGAAGATTGAGCTTAAAGCAAATTACATTGGAGGTGTGTTTGAACGAAATCGTCATGGATTATCAATATCGATCAAGAGATAATGCCTTCCAAATGTCCACTTCATTCTATCGCTTTCTTTTGCAGAATGTTAGTTTTCGGGAAGAATCAGCGAATTTTGCTCTTATTCATCTTCCTTCTCTGTAGATCACGCACCCAGCGTATCGGATTCAAAAATATGCGATAAGGAAGAACGGCAGAGGTGGGCGCGATAGATCTCCTAAGATCTGCCACGCACCATAGAAATGATGCTATTAGGTAGGAGGATTCATAGTAAATTAAAAATATGAAGAGATATATGCTTTTTCAGATTTCCTGGAGGACCTAATTGGATACGGAACAGAAGAAGCACAAGCAGGAGACAAATGTGGCGAAAGGCTTGCATATCGGGCTGAAATGTTTAAGGCACTACAGGCTGCATTGTATGTTTACGGGCTTCAAGATTCCGTTTTGGATTAGACCATATCAATTAATCTGTTCCTTTCAGACGTGATAGTAGGTCATACGGCTATGACCACGTGGAGGGAAAATTCATTCCAAGCAGTGTGAGTTGCTATTCCACATTCCTTCTCCAAAGAATTTTCTTTCTTGGGTTTCTCTTGAACATTCTTATTTCCAGCGCAAGTCTAAAAGAGCGGAACCGGCAATGAGAATTGTCGAGGATGTCGAAGACGAGGAATAAAGATAGGAGATTTCTGCTAGATGGAGTTTTTCGTTCTAGATTTTTCCTTTTTTCATTCATCGATTATAATTGTTACTATAATCTTTTTTGTCTAGTTACAATGTAGGTTTTGGATTTTTGCTGCGGAGAAATGCAATTTCTCTCGCGTTTTGTGAAGATGTATTGTTGTTTTCTGGATCATCGTTATGATAATTATTGATGTCATCGCATTTATCGCGTTGTTACTGCAGAAAAATCACATCGATTGATGATGCAGAAGAATGTGATTTTTATGCTGTAAGAATGCGAAAAATGAGTTGATACGAATGATTACCAATGAGATGATACGAATGTTTTCCTAATTGTGTGCCCCTGTTTTGATTTTTGTTGATTCCTAGTTGTTGCTATTATAATTGGTAGTATGATCTCTATTTTCTGTAGTTCCTCTATACGGTACGGTTAGCAGTGTTACTGCCTACAAATGTTGTTATTGAGAGCTTGTTTTGATTTATAGTTGTTGGTGTTATAGTGGATGTAATAAAATGATACTTCAACCAGTTCATTTACTGTGTATGATGAAAGGGGTACGGTACCTGATTGGAACTATGCTCTTCCTACGAATGCCCTACTGAATTTCCGGCCGAGCGGCGGGCGAATTCCGGCCGGGCGGCGGACCTGAAACAGGCTGAGCCGGTTTTCCGGTAACCACTCGGCCGGAATTTGCCGCCGCTCGGCCGGCACGAGTGTCTGAGTATCTCTTCTCCACCACTGGATTTGAACCTTACCGACCACCTCGTATGCATGCTTCGAAGTTCGCCTTCTTATCCATTAGGCCATACGTGTCGACACGTGTGGTGTGTTTAAAGGCAGCACTCACGGAAATCTTTGTGTTGAAGATTCCGCGGTATATCGGGGTTTTTAGAGGCGATGAACTCATTGACAACGATCAAGTAGCGTGAAACACGCGAAAAACACAGGAAATGATGGCGCTATTTCATGTGTGTCCACAGCGCGGACGAGTGTTCCGTGATGGGTCCCGCCACGGAACCCTGCAAACGGTACGAATTCCATAAACACGCCCCCGCTGAACCACACACGCACACCCTGTTAACGACGTTTGTTGGCGCGGCGGAACCCTAATGTCCAGAGCGGCTGATGTGTCCACGGCTGTATCTTCGCAGGTAGACGGCCACTCAAGGTGTTTGACTTACTGTTGCGATTGTCCAGCGGCCGACTACATGGTAAGTGATTCATTTCAGAAGTGAAAATTTCCGTGAGTGCTGCCTTTAAGCTCGTAATGTATCATATCAGTTTCACTCCACCGCGGGAATGTGTGAATCCGTCGTGTGCATCTACGGGCATGATGCGGGAGTGACGTCACACCCGGTATCCCACCACGGGCGTGCGCGGATTTTTCGAGGGAAAGTTCGAATCCACATAGGATCTGCCTCATACCGCGGGTCCACCGCAAGAAGAAAACTTTAAAGTAGGCAGAAGAAGTTACACCTATCATGAGCAGAACCGGGCAAATCATTGTTGTGGGATGCTATCAATGCAGCTCCGAAACCTTTTTAGTCAGGCAGCAATCTGAAATCTTGAATCAGCTGACTGGAATGGGTTGGCAGATTCCCTTGGTGTCACAATCTCTCGTGGATACACAATCTGCTTATATACGTGACATTCTATATTTTTCACATTACAGTTCAAATTCAAAGTGCTCTGATGCTTTCAAAACTCTTATTGTTACAGTGTACACATCATAATTTTCGCAAATCTACTGTTAGGAATTTGTGGCCCGGGTTGTGATTTGTCGGTGAATTTTGAATCAGACGAACTGCGAGAATCATATTCTAGCGTTTATCCTTTAGTTTACTACCTCGTTTCTTTGAAAAGGGCAAACGTTTGTGAGGGTTGCACTCGCACATAGTGCACTTATCCCTGATCTGTTTTTACGGGGTGACAACAACGTCTTTGGCCAAGGACTTTGTAGCAATTATTCCTCGCATTTTGCCGGAAAACCCATGACTTTGTATCTGCGTTGACTATTCAAATCTTTCAAATACACATGCGAAATCTCGTAGTTCATATCTTTATTTGAGTCTTGTATGATCTGCAAACATGAAACGAGGTAGAGATGGAAATGGCCGCGAGTAGGGTCTCGGCGGCATCTTCTCCAAGAATTTCTTTCAATTGGCTTCTCAAATCATCACTTTTCTGCCCAGTACTCAAGTGAGCAAAACCTTTCTATCCCAGGGAGATTTGCGCCTGAACTAATTTTCTTGACCGGGACGGTCAACAGATTGCCACCCTAACATTTTCTATAAAAACTCACAAAACAAGGGGCAAATTGGGCAGAGCAAAATCTTGAAAGCTATATTATTTCTTAGGCTTGAGCACATCTGGTAAAAATTAAGATGGAGATCTGATGAAAGTTTTCCTCCACGTTATGAAAGAAAAAGCAGCACAAGGTTGGTTCAGACCCCCCCCCCCCAATTTCTGATTCCACCAGACGGCGAAAGCTGCTTAGCAATTAGCGTGTTCCCTGAAACGAAGACCTGTCGATCTCTGAGGTGCAGTTCCTAAAACGCAGAACTTGAGCTTACTTTTGCTGAGATATCAGCTTCCTTGGTTCAGACCGAACAAAAAAAAACGGGTCATAAAAGTTCGACCAACTTTCGGCCCTCGAGCTTTGCAGTTGCCGAAGGTTTTTGCGACTCCACAGAAAAGCCAAAAGTTATCCGAAATCCAAGAGGGGATTCTCAAAGCGCATGGATTCTACATAATCCACACAAATTTTCAGATTGCTAGTATACATTGGTATTCGAACGAATATTTTTGAACGAATATTCGATTATTCGAATATTCGAATATTCGAGCATCTGTGATTTGAGCAATCGGTTTAATGATAAAGTTGCCAAGATTCACGGATTACATATTCCGATTTACCCTCAGCAATTGAGCCACCTTGACTGAATGCAAACGACAGGCATGCATCATTATTTATTTATTATTTTTCTTCGATTGCTTAATGAAAGAATTGATCAGTACTGACAAGGCCCGTGGAAAAGACGAACCTGACTTGTTCCAAATTAAATAACAGAGGCTGCTCATGTTATCACCTGCAAACTTTTAATCCCATGGTACCTCCTCTTTCGGCTTGCTGTTCGGCTGAATTCAAAAGATCATAGTACAATTCGAAAAGCTGATGCCAATTTACGTGGAAGTACACGAATTTGAAGGAAGTAAGCGGCCACCAACATCCGCACAAGACGAAACTAAATGGTATTATTTTTGTTTTTACGGAGGTTGGGGACAGAAATGAAGTTGATTTCTTCGTTGAGACGCGATGGAAACATAGTGTGGAGGTGCGTATTTCGACTCGGTTACAGATAATTCTTTTTAAAGGAAGCTCGATGAATCACTACTATAATAACACGAGAAATAAAGTGAAAGATTATAATTGCTGATTACGTTCGCATCTACTAGGGGTATATATATGTGCACAGCAAGCGGACGCAGAAAGTGGGCGAGAAGGATGAGGGGGGGGGGGAGATGGGAGGAAATTGAGGTCTCCATCACTTCGGGGACCCGGGCGGAGAAAAAAATGGGAATGTCAATTATAGTATTGAATACTCAATATAAGTGATTCAAGAAATAAACAGTCAAAAATAAGTTAATACAAAGTTATAATCTATTTTGCAAAGTGATTCCAAAAAAAAAACGCTGACCCATTCTCGGAGGGGGGGGGGGGAGTGGGGTCTTCTTAAGTCCGCCACAGGTGCATTGATATCCCATTAACACCAATCTGGAGCAGTCCATGATGACATTATCTGCCACTTTTTTAAAAGGGTAACAGCCTTACTTGCTTGTCTTAATTCGTGATCCTAGAGAAGAGGGCATAGTGACGCGAGAAGCACGACGGAACAAAAACTGAAGGCGGGGTAAGAACATTGTCTAGTAGAGTGTTGCAGACACCGTCCTGAAAGACAAGCAAGGGTCAAAAAGCACCTTGGAACATTCTGTGAACAGCATGTCAAGAAAGCCAAGGATCTGTTGATAGCTTAGATAATGGATTGGGGGATAAGTTCGTGCGGTTTTTTTAAATTTGTTTTTTTCATGGTGATTTTAACATCGCTTGATAATTCGCCTCATGGACCTTTTGTAGGCCTTGATGTGCTTTTTACCGGCAACACAACCTCAATTGTCGCTTCACCCTGTTTTCAGCTGAATGAAATGTGACCCTCCAAGTCGACCTCCCCGCAACCGGCTGCCGTTCGACTTCAACGGTTTATCAAATGTGGTTCATGTGGCTAGAGATATCAATAACGTCTGCAGAAGAAGCTTTACTGTTGAAAAGAGAGCACAGAATGATATGCCTGCTTTAGACAGGGCAAATTTGGCTTTGAAGTTGCTTCTCGTTCTAGCAACCCCAGCCTGTGAGACATGAAGGGGATTATCGACGCTTGAAACGTAAGAAAAAGTCACCACTTGTGCTAACTCTTGACAATATCCACGTCTAGCTAATGCTTTCCTTGAAAAACACTAAAATGCCCGATATGAGTTGACGGTTCACAGGGATGGAAGACTTGGTTGGCCATACCCATCGAAACCGTGTGCGTGCGCAGCGAGCCTCTTACCACTGCTTCGCACGCGCACGTAACACTTTTAGATAGATATGAAAATGAGATGGGACTTCGCTTTAAACGTACACCACCAGACGTGTTAATTTGAAAACGTGTATTTCTATTTCTTCGCATATGACAAGAGTGTTTTACCTTTTTTCTGTGAATTAGTGCATCGGAAAACCACTTCTGAAGCAATGGCACTCATTTATTTGAATAATTCGAAATTTTCCCTACTCGAATATCCGAATAATTCGAAAAGTTGAAATATTCGGTTATTTGAATATTCGAATAATTCGAAAAGTTAAGATACTCGATTATTCGAATATTCAAATTATTCGAAAAATTGAAATATATTCGAATTATTCGAAAAACTGAAATATTCGATTATTCAAATAGTCGAATATTCGAAATAAAAAATTCGAATACCAATGTATAGTTGCTAGGCCATCTACTCCCATTCTTATAATTTGTTATATTCGACCAAAGAATTTGTTGTCACCCCGTAGACTTCATGAGCCCTGATCTGATTTTAGACTTCATGACGTTTACTACTCCCAACACCTATTGAAAAGTATAGCTCATTCACACGGTTGTGATTATTGGTAGAAGGATCATAAATAAAAACCAATACAAAATATGCTTGATTGTACTGTCTAGTTCCAATCCGTGAATGCATCAATATTCAGTCCTTTCTGAAGACCCTATAGGAGTTTTGTTGTGGAAAGTTCTCAGACAGTTTCGGTGGCAAATCCCGTTCCTTTCCATCTGCTGGCAAATCACTGACGAAACGTTTGAATGGAGACCCATAGCGGGCAAACAGAAGCGTAACCGCACCGGCCGATCGCGCGGTCGTGCGAATAGAGAGCTAAACGCGGACCGAACCCCGATCGACCCGGAGGATCATTCGTGCTGATGCTTGACCGTCCGGGTCCAGTCCGCAATATGAATAGTGCACAAGCACAAACAAACGAACAAACAGACACACACACACACACGCATATACACACATACACGCACACACACGCGCACATACACACACATACACGCACACACGCACTTACACACACACACACACACACACACACACACACACACACACACACACACACACACACACACACACACACACACACACACTCTAGTGTCCTTCTCTGCTAGTAGTCCCTAAATTAATAAAAGGGACTGTGCTCTGCGGAGTATCGCATGGAGCAAGTCCTTATTCACCTCCACATAGTCCACTATTAAGGGCTGATTTGAGAGTAGCTGAGAAATACTCCCTTATTTGCTACTTTACCCAACGGTACATACCTATATACTTTTCAAGAATCCTACAACATCCCTTTCATTATTCATCCATCATCTTATCAAGTCCTTCTCTCTCGTTCTGAGGTTTTCTCAAAGAAGTACTTATGAAAGAGTCGTAGAACGCCGCGCACACTACTGGTCTAGTTCTATGTATTACTCAAAACCTGTTTACTGCGAGAAATTTAGTGGCTCATACAGTTCTTCCCTACTCTTGATAGAGTCTGATTCTTCATCCCACTGCATAATTATTAGTTATTACTACTGTATAGTTATTAAGTTATTAATGGCTCAAAGACTCAACAGGAAACGAGCGAGGGTGGAAATATAGGCGAAATCAAAGGTGTTGATCGTAGGTCTAGAAATGCGCTCCTACTCAGGATTGCAGCCGTCGTAGTCCCTGCACCATAAGTTCTTTCAAGTTACGACAGAAGGAAGCCAGCACCGGGGCCAGCGCCGTTTTTAACTTCATGGAACCAGTGTTCAGTTCCTCAGACAACGTCATCGTTGGATAGGTCGCCAAATTTGGCGATACCCTGTGGAAAATACCTTCAAGATTTCTGAAGGCATCTGAATTATCAATCTTGGGAATTTCTTAGCATGTGGTGAATAAATAAAGAAGCAAATAATAGTGAAACGTTCAATATTCCTCCTATTCTATCCTATATAAACTTTACAATAATGTTGGATGGATCACATATGTGAAAAATGTAAGAGAATCAATCATGTAAAGGGAAATTCTTGTTAGGAAACATAAGTCGCATTCTGTTTACATTATAACTCACTTTTCAAATATTCTCGCCCACAGCTGGTTTTTCAGGAGAAGCAATTTGTTAGCCGAGTGCTATGGAATAGAGAAAATCAAAATTGCCCTGAACATCATTTAACATTACGTATGTTCATGCGCCTTTGATAAGCGTTTTAGATGTATTATAGAAGGAACTAGATCAGATGAGAGCAGTGTAGTCAATATGTAGATGAATTTCTTATTACTTTATCACTTTTGAATTCATTTTCTGCCAGCCATGTAAAATTGCCGATTCTTCCATATCTCATTTTTAAAATAGGCAAAATCCTAAAATGAGCTTGGATTCTGCCTTGATCTTGTAATCTTTTCCTTTGTTGTTCTGGGTTTCCAATTACTCGCCTTTGCTCGCAACATTCCAGCCCCCCCCCCCATTCGTTGAAGTACAAAGAATTAGCGGGCGGCAGGAACTCCTTAAGAGCCCACTTAAGTAGCCTGAAGGTTAGCCCCATTGATCGCTATTTTCTAAGAACATGTGTGATCGTCCTTCTTTAGGGCTGGGATTATCCCGGCAGCTCAAGTGGGACCTCCTTCGAGGGCAGCGTCGCTCCTTCGCGCCGATTCATCTCGCGACAATGGCTCATGCAACCTCAGATGTGATGTCCTGCTGTGTTGAGGTGTCGTCAAGGCCGCAGCGCGTTTGTCGGAAAAACTTATCTTCGTCTTTGAGGTATGGTAATGAAATTTCATGGATTTCCTTACTATGAACTGGGAAAATGGGAGAAATTTCATGCTTTTGTGTTCTCGTCAAACTCAATAGCTAAAAAGGTGAGGGAAATTTCTCGTTCCTTCTGCAACCATGGCTTTGATATAGGTAAATTTATTTCCTCGAAGGGAGTTTTCTAGCTCTTGGGAAATGGCAAAAATTGAGAGCTGCACGTGCTTGCAAGAATGCACTTTGTGGGGCAATTGCATTCGCGATCGCTATTCATCCGAAGCGCGTCAGCTGAAATAAGTTTGAACAAGTGAATAGAAGTCGTAGAAATACGTATCTATGGCAGTCACTTTTCTCTTTCTACATATTTGTTCTGTCAGTTTCTGTATCTATGCACAACGAAAATATTCCATGGAGAATATTCCAAGGTCACGTTGAATTTGATGAAAAACTGCAGAGAGGATTGTAAGAGTCGAAAAAGGCAGCGAATCTACGTTTTTGAGTAAGCAGTGATCTTTCCTGTACAGCAAAGCGAGAAAAATGAATACATTCCGGGGAAAAACCAATGCAGTGAATTGAGAACAATGGAGTAAAAGTCACTCAATGAGGGAGAATAGCGGACCCCTCTGGCTTTTCGAAATGAGAGAGATCTAATTGTATGAACTCGAGGACAATCATCTCTTATCCACTCTCTATTTTCTGCTCCGATCCATTGCGAAAGGAGTTTTGAATGCTCTTTAGTAGGATTTTTACAACAGTTTCTACAATTTAAATCATAACCGTACATGAAGGAGGTTACAGTACCAGGCCCTAGAGCGAGCTTTTCACGAGTTCACAATCAAAACGAAGCCCCATTGAGAATCTAAAATTTTACATATCGAAATCTCACGAGTAGGACCACATTTCCACGAAATGCATTAACGAGCAAAATTTGGACAGAAATAAACAGAAAAATCGTAAAACCGTCCGTATTAGAATATTCTAACATTCAAAATTTCATCGCAGATAAAATAACATCACGAGACCGTGACTATACAGAGTGGCTATAAGCTGTGTCAGCCGGCCAAAGCTGCGGTTTTGGTCAACATGGCTTATCCTTCATGATTGAAAAGATCTCCAGTGATACGTACAGTTTCTCTCAAAAATCCTTGCCTCACGCTGTATACTTACAATGCACACCGTGATAATATCTTGGGCGAACTTGTACCGAACACATCACGAAAAACGGATCTGAAATTTCAATCAACAAGTCAAGTAAATTCAAAATTTGTTTACATCTCAAATACGACAAGGATCCATTGATCCGTTTAGTATGATTTCATTTGAAAATGAACTCCCTAATTTTGCAGAAATCTATGTAAATACACAAAGTTTCCAATAATGACAAGTTCCCCAAATTTAGTGAGTGTTTTCAAGCTGTGATTCAGTCTTCCCCTTATTCGAGATGAACCGTAACATCAGAGCGACGCGGGGGCGCCAGCCAGTGCCCTCAATGACTCATTATTTGACTCATCAACGCTTATCTTTTTCATTGCATTGTCGGACGTCGTCAATTCACATAACGACTGTACTACACTTTGACTACAGAACAGGCACCATTTGTCACCTGGCCGTCGTTCTTCTCTATGTTTTTAACCTTCGCACTAGTTATCCATGTGTACTGCTTACAAGCATAAGTTCTTCTCCTTCAAAAGTTCAAGGGACGTGTTTATTCATATTTTCACCCTTTCGTTTACATGTCACTTCTTAATTTTTTATAAGTTTTCTCAGCCCTTTGTACTACAGGGAACCCCACTCCAAATTTAAATGCTTCATGAAATAGAGAATAATTTCGTACAGGGCTATTTTTGTTTCTTTACTTTCAGTTATTCTTTCCGAACAAAAGATATACCCTTGAAAATTCAAATTTGAACTGTATTTTCTAATAGTTTCATTCTTGGCAATTTGAAGATTGGGGTACTTGCATGCTGGAATTGTCCAACACCAAGGTATTTCTCACCCTCCCCCACCACCCACCCACCCTAACAACATACCTGCCTTGGTTAGTCCACTGGTTGAAGCAGTCCAAATTTTTGAAGCCGTAGTCTCCCAATCATCGGGACGTGCATATATGTAGTTCGAGCGAGAAGCTCCACAGCAAATTACCCGCAAGTGCTACCATGACAGCACTCCTATGTACTATCCTGTGGAACACCATGAACCCATCTCGGTTGTCTTTTGGCAGGACTGATGAAATCGGAGTTTTAACTTTCAACACATACTAGAACTTGGCTCCGATTGCCCGTCTTATGTGGAGCTAAGGTAATGGGAAAACTCCGTCGTCAAAAATTGTGGGTATGTTAAACATGTGGCCACCTTAACTTATTCAGTAGGTGTACATGCACTGCCTAATAATCCAGTGATTAACAGCTTCTTTGGAGTGCTGGGTGACGAGTAGGGCATGGAAAGGGAGGGTGACGATGATACCTCTTCTCTTGCTGCCATCCATTCCCTAACTCTTCCTTTACTAGGTGCCTTCGAAAAGGAGTAGTACAATTCGTTGTGGAAGTCATAGACAGAGCTGCCGATGTTTCCTTATAAATTCAGATTCGCACGTATTATATCTCATTCAATAATGGCAAATTGGTAAACATCGTACTATTTCATGGGAAATGAGGCAGTAGTAGTCAGGTTTAGGGATGATTGCAGACTTTAGTATTTCGATGTTTTGCCGAAATGGGGACTACGTAGTTTGGATTTCTTCAAAAAGCAAGGGTAAAACGCAAGAGCTCTCAGCACAACGAGCACCAACGTGAAATCAGCTCCTTTTCAGAGTTTTTTTTTGTCGCTCTAAAGTTTACCCACGTCTTATCTGCGAAGAATTCTGAATTTTCCTTGTTTTCAGTGAGATGCTTTTTTTTGAATGAATTCTCAATGATTGTGTTATGGTTGTCCGCTAGTTGGACGATTGAATACGAAGCGAGGCGTATGAATACGGATACGTACAGCGACAATGGGGGTGGGGGTTATATATCCCAAGAAGTGAGGTTCCACATCATTCCAGAACAGATTACAACAGACCAGTAGTAGACCAAATATTCTATGTACATATATCATCGCATACACAGAACAATCGGGATCCTACAACAGTTCGCCGTTCTCTAAGGAAGTCTTCCATAGGGGCTCAATCCACCACCCCATTCAAAAAATTGTTTGCATTCCTGTATGAAATAATGCTGAATGAACTTAAATAATCTGCTCAAATGTCTAAATTCGCTTCTAACCCAGATACTAAATGTTGTGCCGTCAGTGAATTTATTTGGATTCTTCTGGATGCAGTCGGTTGAAACGTTTCAATCAAATGTTTTTCTAAGGCTGTCGCCACACCTGAACCTCGTGGATTTCCTCCGAGTCTGGGAGTGCCTAATTTGAGCTAATTCCCGAAACCGGTACCCCTCATTCCCCACGAGAATCGGTTCCGTTGTTCCCCTCTCATCAGTGACCTAATTTTTGACTTCTGAGAGGCACCACCATTCCTTGACTTTGCAAGAAAACCCCTTCATCGGCTGTCATCCCCACTGCGCTGACAGCCTCGGTGTCAGCCCTTGTTCGTCTTCTAAATGTGTTGATGGTCTAATAAAACATGAAATTCAGCGCCAAACGTCAAGGCCAAGCAAGCAGCCGGCGCTGCGAAGGCGGAGATGTGCTTTAAATTGGGCACATTTCATGGTGGTCTTGCAGTACTCCGTGGGGAGCCGCAAAACGTTTAATCACTCACAAAGCCCGTCAGCTTTCAGCCATGCTTACATATCAATTTCGGCTTTCTTCACAGACCCTGGGGTATTCATCAGTGTGTTGAGTGGTGGCTTACTTCGCAATGTGTCGAGAAACAGAGCTTGGGTCTCGTGGGAATAAGAGAATGCGAAAACATAAAAGACAAAGGAGGAAAAGGGGAATCTCTAGAAGAAGTGGCCCCATGGACACTGCTCTTTCTTACGTTGTATATAGACATAGCATATTAAAAATTAAATTTGATACTAAATTTCCAAAAACGCCAATTTTCTCCTCGATCTTCTCCGTTTTTTCGCAGTCTATGCTTGTCCATCTTTCATTTTCTTTTTCATGTTCAGCTTGATATCAAAGTCATCGTGAGATCCCTCCAGCACTTCAGGAATCCATCCATTCAGCCAATCTTTCATTATTTTTACCCCTTTCTTCTTTCACTTTTACATCACCTACACTCTAAGAAAATTTCACACTTTTCTTAATGTGCGTTTTCTTGTGAATTTGCGTTTTCATTGATACTGGAAAGGGCAGCCAGCGTTCTCTGGTGAAGGGTTAGTAGAGGGGCAGTGTTGGATCCTCGGTAGTATAGTGGTGAGTATCCGCGTCTGTCACATGCGAGACCCGGGTTCAATTCCCGGCCGGGGAGAATGTTTTGCATTTTTCCTGGTTTCCGTACTACTTTTTGCTCCGTGCTTTTGCATTCTTCTTTGCTGTATTTTTTCCCTCAGACATCTTCTGTATATTTGCTTTTCTCGAAAAATACTCATTGCTGTAAAGGAAAAATTTCCCACTGAATTTCTTTTCTTACCTTGGCGATTTCCTCATCATTGTTTCGTACCTCTTTTTCTTCACTTATGATTGCGCGAACATTCGGGAACTTTAGACTTATCTTTATGTCTTATTTTGAAAATGTAAACAACTTCGGAATGAGTCCTTCAGAGATGCAAATTCGATAACTAACTGCACTTGCACGAATTATAATTTCACCATAGCGTTGCATGAGACTAATCAAATTTGGGTGGGGTGATTTCAGGACAATTCTTATTCTTCCTTATACTTCCTCTCTCCATTTTATTCTCGATTGGTCTCAAGCACAAGCTCCAAACTTGATAACTCAAAATATTGGTTATGTCTTTTTTTTCTCTGGAGTTCAAACGAACTGAAGTGAGATTTCTCCCACTATGGCTACAAGAATCGACCGTTTGTTGGCACTAATCCGTGGAATTTTGGAACAAGTCCCGAGCGCTCTGTGGAAACTACACCATTTTGTTACACCACGGAGGATGCCTCAATTTTGTTGGTCAAACTCTTCAGATAAGCGAAGACCCGGAATTTTCAATTGCGCATTATATAGCAGAAATTCAGCTCTAACAAAGCGCCGGTTATCAGGTCACAAGAATGTCTACTGAGCGAGAACCGACTTGCCAAAGTCAGTGATCTCTAGCACTGCTCGACTCAGTTCTTTGCCTCGTAGTCCACGGATTTCCGGAGCAGGGAGTCGAGCTCTTGCTGTGAAAAGAGCAAAACTCCAGCAACTTTTTTTGTCCATACTTCAATTGATATCTGTTGTTATTTGATTTTCTATAATTTTTTTCTTCGAAAATTTCAAAACAGCGGAAACTTATGTTACAACCTGAAATTTGCGAATCCAAGGTGTTGAGCAACTTTTTTGGGCACAACAGTGGGGGGGGGGGGAGAGACATGGGGAGAAGAAGGGAGAGAGAGAGGGAGAAAAAAGACTTATTGTTCTCTCACGTCGAAAATTTATCACTGTGGTACTATCATTTCTTGCTCGTCACTGCTCATTCTCGCTCCTCTGTTCTTAGCTCTATGAGACAGAACATATTTATGTTTTTATTCTCGATTTGCTCTTTACAGAGGCTAGGTGGGTGTGGTCACGCCTGAAATCGGAATTTGCACTCTGTATTAGTTGAACCTTGACTTCTGAGGGTCATAATCCGAGTACGCGTGCCCTCACCGGCCCGGATCGCTTCTTCCAGGGGGTCGTAAATTAACGGCAGTGCTTGCGCGAAGAACGTGAGTTCGCAATCGCCGCCGCGGGCGCCAGCTGACGCGAACAACGTGAGCAATGATTGTTTGCGTAGCGGATTTGACGCCAGCGGCCGCTCTGATCAAGGAGCTAATATCCGCGCGTCGTGGATATGAGAGGCTAAATCGAAACACTGTGACAGCTGGTCGACTGGTCGCAATGACGAAGATTGGAGTTTGCGTCATGTTGATGGGGTCGTGGTTGCAGAGTTCAGTTGTGTAGGCGAACTAAGCAAGCGATCGCTTTTCCTCTATGATTTAAGTAGCCAGCTTCATGAGGTACATAGCACAATATCTTTTCGGAAGACGGCGGGATTATAGTTAGAATCGAGTAATGCATTAGATACTTATCGTCATATGTGGAAGTCGAAAACTCGATTTCGAATAGGTCTATAGTTCGGATGTTTGTAAGAGAGAGAGAGCATTACAATCCTTCATGTGTAATAAGGAGGCACTAAGGTCTATCTCTTTTGTAGCATGTAGCACACATTTTTGGTAAACCTTATGCTTAGTTCTGAAATCGGTAGATTTTGTGGCTAGGTGCCACAAAATCTTTGAAATTTAGAAAGTCTTATTTTTTTTGCATTTACCATAAAATCTACTGAGATACATGTATTGAAATTTAACCAGAAAGTTAAATAGCAATGCATATTTTTCATTAGTCAAGAAGCATTATGGAGAGAGAGGGCCTTCAAACAATAGAGCTTGATAGATTGTATGTAATAAGTAAGGTAAGATGTTGCAGAGATAAGCAGAACTCCAGATGTGTGCCGTCGCTCACCAGGCGCAGCATTCATTCACAGAGGATTTTCCATGAATATCGCTATAAGCAGCATGTACACCATGAATTAGAAGTTTGCCAGTGCCAATACCAGCGATGACGCAGATGCGTGCGTCCGACTTGCGTCTCGACTCTTTCCGGGGGTGCGTCTTGGTCTATCTTCCATCATTTAGTCGCACGGGTGACGCACGCATCCATTGTGGATTCCTCTATAAACAAGAGACTGAGTGAGCACAAGTAAAGGCTAGTGTCTGTTTTTTTTTTCGACAAAAAAGAAAGAAAGTGCGAATGAATGATGAATAAATAAATAAATAAATAAATAAATAAATAAATAAATAAACGAATGGAAAAGTTTTTCGAAATAGTTTTTTGAGGTGTTTTCTAGTTCTCAGCAATATTAGTCAGCTAATAATGCCCGTCAATACGAATAAATAAATAAAAGAATAAATAAATAAACTTGGAAGGAATACGCTTAGAAACATATTATCCCGCTATTATTCTATATTTGTCCACCTTACGCGCCTCAGCTGCTGGCCAACTTAATTGTGTAACGCGGTGTCCGAACGCAAAAGTGCTTTCACATAAAGCTTCTCCCGTTTCACATCAAAACACGTGCAGGCCCATAAAATAAAACAGCACACGTGGTTCAGAGTTAGTCGTCTTCCAGACTCGCACACTGTGTAAAACGTCGAAAAACTTTGTTACATAGTCTGCGGTCGCGTGGGTTGAGCTAGTCGGAACGCGCGGAGATGTAGCAAGTCGAGAGGAAGTTTTTATTCGGCGAGAAGCACGTAGTTCCTCGTTGATCGTCCTGGTGCACTCGAATTTTTGTATGGCTTTACATAGAGGAGGAGAGGATGAACGAGTTGTCCGTACTTGACTTCACGCCGTACTGGGATTCTGCGAATCATTCATTTACACATGAAACAACTAACTGTAAGAGGAGTTGGAGTGAACACGAGCTCAAACCCCGTTCTCATTAGAAGTGTTCTTGTTTTGGGGGCACTTGTTCTCATTTGCATTCGCTTTATTTCGTTTCCTAACCCCTGCATGTAAGTGACACGGTGGGCTTGCTCGATTTTCCTCGTTTTTCTTCCATACAAGTTCATATTGAGTGGACTGCAATGTAATTCATCACTTCTTCAAAGATTTCTACTGCAGTCTCTCCATTCATTCATTCATTCATTCATTCATTCATTCATTCATTCATTCATTCATTCATTCATTCATTCATTCATATCAGAATTTTCCTCCTACTTTATTGATCTGTTTACACTTTTAGAGCAATAGTCATTCGCAGAACGGTTGATACTTCTCGAGCCCCATAGCTACTAATTTTCCAGATTGGCATCTTTGCCAGCGTCATCCATCTTGGCAGTTTACATCACCACTTTAAGCAAAAAATCGTTGCGAATCAATGGTATGAATGAATGAATGAATGAATGAATGAATGATCCCGGATGTTTAACACCCCATTCGATCCTGACAGATTGCTTGTCGTCACCTCGGATGCAGCTGTTTGAGTGCACTTTTCTGATAGGTGTAAAAGCGTAGATGTCTGTGTCGTCGGACCAGTTGTATTGCAGGTCACCTAGCACTATGTTCACACCGTTTCAGGCATCTTCTGTTTTTGTAGAATACATAGAGTACATTTCACATTTTTCATGTTTACCATGCATTTGCATTGGTTTGCTTTAAATTAATGCTAGAAAATTGATATACTTTCTGAATCTAATAGTTTTCTACGATACTCAGATGGTAGGAATGGAGGTGATCCCTAGGAAACAATGTTTTACCGTTATCTGATGGTAGTTGGACAAATTTCTCCAGTGATGTTTCAATACATAAATATGTCCTCTCTTCATCGTCTGATATTGAAAGAATCAAAGTATTGATAATGTATAGTGACATTTAGTAGTCAGTGATTCCAGTAGTTAACCACCATAAATGTAATAGTAAATGGTTAACCAACACCAGCTGGCCACCAACGAGACTCATGGTTATTCCTGAAAGGTTTAGGACTGACCTTCCCAGTCGTCCAGTGGGGGCAAGTTCTCCTGGTAAGATTAGATAAGTTTTGCTCTCGTTTTATGCCCAACTCTGCGCAATTTAGCTATTATAAGTGTTGTTCGAGATGGACTATGGCAACTTGCCTCTGAGAAGCTCATCCATTCCGTATTATCGGGATGGTATGGCTATTTTCAGGTTCGTTCATTCCGCTAAGGCGATCCTACAGGGCTGCAAGAAAAAATTGTCGGCTTCGAACGAAAATTCTTTGGTAGTACTCCAGCCACTGGGGAAATAACAGTTTTCCCAGTGATTCCTTCGTTCAACTCCTCATTCATCCATTCATTCAATCCCATTCCCTGTGGAATTCATCATGTTGACCTTTTAAAGGCGGTTTTATCTGCAGAATGCAGCTACGAAGAAAATACGAATTACCGCAACAGAAGTCAATCTTTACTATTTTTACAGAAGAGTGTCACTTCTCCAGAGAAGTGTTGTTTTTCCTGCTCACTCTTATACTAATCCTATCCGTCTTGTATGCAGCACAATCTCGCGGCGAGTCCATAAATATCCTCCAGACTTATAGCATCTCATTTTTTCACTTTAATCACCTCTGCCCGAGCCGGTGTCCTTTGCAACTGCTGCTCGAACACGAGAGTCTTCTCGAATTCTGATGCTTTTCATCTCGAGCCACTCGATTATCGATCCATAAAGCTTCAGTTGAAGCAGCAGTGTCGAATTTATGTGTGTACGATCGATCGTTGGCGAGTAAACAACGCCGAAGATGGTGTGGGGGACGTCGCCCGCCTACTCTTGAAACGGCGTTCATCTCGAAATGCCCGGCGTCATCTGGGTTCCCTCTAGTTTCCCACGTTTTCTGGAATTTCCTGGCGCTGTACCAGAGCCGCAGATGCTTCCCGAGGCCGTTGTGAGCTCATTTCCGTGCGCGATTCCCACGACCATGGCGTCTGTGGCGATCGATACGGCGATATGTCACTTCTCGTTATCTAATTGTGATACCGGCACGATTATCCGGATGAGGTATAATAGCGGTGACGTGCTGGACAGCTCCAAGCCCACCAGCAGCCAGCCCCAGCCAGTCGACGCAGGCGATCGATAATGCGCTACGACACTACGCCCCGCCCACAATAGTTCGTGCTCACCGGCGAATTCTCGCATATGGATGCGCCGTCCTTTGTTCCAGCCGAATGCTGGCAGGATAATGATGGTCTCTTGCGTTTTCCGGGGAGAATTCTTCCATATTTCGGCATTTTTCCGAGTTTTCTTGCCAGTTTTCTAGTATTTGCTTCGTGTTGCAAAGTTTTTACCGTCTAACCGCTATTGCTTTTTGATTTCCAGTCAATCTAGCTAAGTGGGCGGAGCTTTGCATCAAAAAATGCTGTCGAAGCAGAATCACTCTTCAGAACATGCGCTTATGAGGCATGCCTTTGTACCAAGGTTTCCAGAACCCTCCCCCTTTCCTCTATTTTCCAAGTTTCCCCAACTTGCGGAACATTGGTGGTTATCTGTGGGTGTGGCCTAACGGCAAATATCGAAATGTTCAAGAATTTTGCTCTGATCTACTTTTCTTCTAACACTTCTAACACTAATGGCGGTATTTGCAGTCACTCGTTGAAACTGTGACTCATAAGTGTTCTGATATGGAAATGTTATGATTTTAGCATCAAATAACCAAATGAATATGGGTGAAGCTTAGAGGGAAATCTAGGTTCGAGACCCCCCCCCCCCCCCGAGAATGGGTCTGCAAATTTTTGAAATTACTTTACAACACATATAAAAATCTTGTATTAGTTTATTTTTACTTGTTTGTCTTTAATATTATCTTTAATATAATTTTTATTAATTATTTATTATTATAATTAATGTTTTTATTAATTTTATTTTCCGTCTGGGTCCCCAAAACGGCGGAGATCCCATTTTTTCCCACGCCCCCCCCCCCCCTTCCGCCCACTTTCTGCGTCCGCCACTGGTAGCCGAGTGGTATATTCTTCAAATGCAATAAAATTCAACAACCTTTTCCTCCTGCTTTCTCATATTATTTTTATTAATATATCTCAAGTTTGTTCTAGTGTTCTGTTGGAATTACGAACCAATGTTCACTGAGTTACCAGCATTTTGGGCCTTTTCTGTGGAAAAATCACATTTCTTCTCGGTCTGAGATCTTCATATTTTACATCCTTTTTCCTGTTTCATAGCGCTTACGAATAGGAAACAGAGGTGCTTCGATGGTACCGTTTCATGGCAGTTCCAGATGGGGTAGGCGCCGTATCCAATATGTTTAGCCGTGGGAGGAAAAACAGCGTTCCCATTGGTTTTCATCCATTCTCCTATCCAATATAGCTCATACATGTGTTCATTTCCTGCCACAAATCTAGCGTTCTGGCGAAAGACAACATGACGAAGATGGACTAGATCAGTATCGGTGGAAATCAACCGGATAAAGATATCCTGAAGTGGATTCACATATCCGTCTACAAGCTTTTACTGGAACCACACCAAAATATCCGTTACAACTCGTTTATCAGACTGGATAAAATATCCTGGATGCGACATTGGACTGCCTTGCCCCTACAAAAAAGTTAAAATCTACGCTACGAAACAGGAGTAAGCATTAGAAAAAAATTGTGACGTTCTCACCGTGGAGCTGAGGATTTAGGGTAGAATTAGCGTCTATTTTCCTTATGCCTATTCGCTGATGTTCGTGTACGACATTTTCTCGTAGGTTTGATGGCGGGATATTTCCTAATGATTTCCCTTGGAATTTCAGCTTAGAGCTGAAATTTTTTCGCACATGATTAAAATGCGTCACCCACGTCACTAGTAAACCTTCGTCTTCTCTCCTCAAAATCCGAATATATAATACTTAGAGATTTCTACTTGAGGCTTTTCGTTCTACATATTCTCTTTCAACGATTTTTTTTTGTACCCATGAATGTACATATTTCATAACATCGATTCCTGTCGCTTTCGTGGTTTTTATGGTTCAGTAGGCAAACTACTCGTTTTGGCGATGTCAGGTCTTGCATCTGAGTAGGTTTTACAACGGTGTAATTCGAGAATCCCCTGTTTACCCTGTTGATATTGCTAGCTGGTCACTGTTTATCCTGTCGGACTGTGTAACACTTGTATATTCACTTTAACATCAGTATCTTTAATTTCATTCATTCATTCATTCATTCATTCATTCATTCATTCATTCATTCATTCACTTATTCATTCATTCATTCATTCATTCACTAATTCATTCCTTCACCCATTCGTTCACTCATTCATTCATTCATTTATTTATTCATTCATTCATTCATTCATTCATTCATTCATTCACTCATTCATTCATTCACTCCATTCATTCATTCATTCATTCATTCATTCATTCATTCATTCATTTATTCATTCATTCATTCATTCATTCATTCATTCACTCCATTCATTCATTCATTCATTCATTCATTCATTCATTCATTCATTCATTCATTCATTCATTCATTCATTCATTCATTCATTCATTCATTCATTCACTCCATTCATTCATTCATTCGTTCATTCATTCGTTCACTCACTCCATCCATTCATTCATTCATTCATTCATTCATTCATTCATTCATTCATTCATTCATTCATTCATTCATTCATTCATTCATTCATTCATTCATTCATTCATTCACTCATTCATTCATTCATTCACTCATTCAATCAATCATTCATTCATTCACAGCGTTCTTTCATCCACTCACAACATTTATTTATTTACTTATTTATATTTATTTATTTATTTATTCAGCCATTCGTTCGGTCGTTGGTTAGTTTTCTCAATTAAATTCTAATTTCTTGCCTTTCTGAACCCAGTCATTATCTTTTCTTTTTTTTTAAATTGATATTCTTCTTTATTTACTCGTTTTCATCCATTTCCTCTACTGCATCGTGCGCCAAAGCCTCCGGAAGCCGAATTGTTCGCTAATTTGCTATTGTGCGGTAGGGATAATTGCCGTCGGCGCTTCAGCATATCATCGTAAAAGGGCCATCTCGTCTCGGAACGTGCACAAGAGCACAGCCAGGTGTTGACCTAGATTACCGCAGCTGTTCAGCGTTTTTTCCAGGAGTTTTCCGGTCAAGAATCCCACTAATTCCGTAGAAATCCACGCATTTCCGTTGTTTTGTCGGTGTGACATAGATTTACGACACACTCTGTGTGCGGATCGTCGTACATGACACTTTCCACGCGGACGTCGATGTGATCTTATCGCTCGCACTGGCAGCAGATTTATCTCCTCGCACTACGCGTTGCACTGCGTCGCTTGCGTTCACGAACGGTTTCGATCGATAGCCATTAATTCTGTATGGATCTCACTCTACGCCTCCACCACTGAGTTTCGTTTCTTTCGGAACGGTTTTGTCGATTGTTCGCTCGTAAAATCGAGCCCCGAGTGATTCCAATTACGTTTGGATCTATTTAATAGAACTGGTTTGCGCTGCGTAGATAATCAACTTTTGATAGGGTACGGACGAGGGCTGGACTGAGGAGCGAAAACGCCCTGTTTTCACCGCGTTCCATTTGTCGTGACACTATCATAAGTGTTTCTCAAACAGGAACTATTCACATAAAGAATGAATCTGCACAAAAACTGATACAGTCGTTACATTGTCGTTTCCAGTAGGTATTTTATTTCTTATTTTTGTTCGCATTGAGTGTTATTTTACTTGGATGTATCCTGGGTACTGCTCTCATTGTGCTGCAAAATCTCTGATGTTCTCCTGCTGTTTGAATGTGGCGTTCTATGAACAACAAATTTCCGGGTGAAATTCCTCCTTTTCGGCGCTACTGTCATCGCGGTTTTCGTGCAGAATCGCTGCAACCTTGCTGCGTTTTCGTAGCAGTTTACAGTTTCCGTATGCATGAAGCATGCGTTCCTACTATCACACGAAGTTGTGTACCTCGTTTTTTAGAAATCTATTTCTATTTCTAAATTCTTAGCCTACTCACTTGCCTCATTCCCCTATTTTTGGTTTTTTAAGCGGTTTTTTAAAAATTTATTTGGAACTTCTGAAAGCATTCTTGTTTCAACGTTGTTATTAAACCAGTTCTTATTCCTTTCCATGTTCCGTATGCGATGTTTACAGGGGAGCAGGCTTGTGCATAAGGTAATACGGTTTCGTTAAGCCGTTGAATCGTTATTGCTCTGGGAAAATTGTCCGTTAAACGTTTTTTCGTGAAATCGTTGTTTATCACGCACAGATCTGGTCTATAAACTTCTGTACGTACGTATACACAGTGTTTCGTAGTTATAATATTTTAGTTTTAATAGGATTACACGTGGTTTTGTAATAATTTACTTTCGTTTCTTTGTGAAATTACCATCAGTTTGCACTGCACTAGAGATTACGTATCTGAACACATGACTTCCATAGGTAAATAAGGTTTTATTCAATGAAAATCCTAACTTTATTCTTTATGAAGAAATCCATTTTGAAAAAATAATTCCAAATCAGTCCCGCAACTGACACAAGCAGCATCGTTAAAAATTTTTCATTGTACTCTACCGTTGGGCAACTTCCAAAATGTTGAAATGTTCACCTTTGACAACCCTAGGTTTTGAAATTCTCACTGTTTTTTTTTCTGGCTTTGAGTGCAGCAAGTAAGGCACTGTTGTTGGTTCGCATGCATGTTGCTGCAGAATTACCAACAGTTAGTTTTTCTAGGTGCTACATAGCCCTGCCTTCAATATATCTTTCCATTATAGATTTTAAAGGATTTACTACGGATATTACAAAAAGCGATCCTGCGGTGTCAGATGCCGGGGGGGGGGGTGAGGGAAAAGCTGGCGCTCCGCCAATTTCTCCCGCAACTTTAAAAGTGAAACTACTAATTAACTGATCCTGAGTTTAAATTTGAATATTCAAATGCTTAATAAATAGCAGTAAGGAATCAAAAATAAGCTCAACAATCTTGCGTACTGGACGTGTTCCAAATATCAAGCTAAAAGGGTAGGTACGTACCCCCACGTTGGCTCACGTCCAGAATGATAATGAATGCGATAACAAGTCGGTATAGGGACCGGTTCTGCACCTACATACAGTATATCGAATCAGTATAGTTTCTGAAGTAGGTGGTAACTATTCCTCACATTTTTAACGGCGACTTTCGGCGAGTGGTTTAAATTTCAAGGGCCATCTGCTTTCAAATAGCTGGGTGACGCCGGCTCCTTTCAACTGCTAGCTTTTCCCACACCGCTAGCAGTTCTTCACAAAAGTCTTGAGATATTTCACAGTCGGCTATTGGATTGCTGAATATTTAAACCCATCGACGACCACTCGGCTCACAGATGAGCCGCGCCTTTTCTTGAAATACTTCTCCTCGACTCACAGTTGAAACCCAATGTTTTCATGGATTTCCAACCTACTAACATTCTTGTATCAATATTTTCTCGGTAGCAGTTCTGGAACCGTAGTATAGAAGTTATTTTTGGATGGCTGTCGGAATTATAGGATGCAGAAGAGGTGTCCATGTACATCAGGCTTAATTCCGAAGCAGCTACGAATTCGAACGAAATAAGGTGTAAAAACGCAACTTTTTACCTAGAGACATGCGTATTTTGATGTATTTCATCTCTGAAATTCTGGGCAGAATCCGATTTTTTTCAGTTTTTCTTTAAGTATCGCAATTTCTTCGCATTTTTCGTGTTTTTCTCGGGGCAATCTATCAGGTTGGTGTGAAATTAATTGCCTAAACGAACGTTCAGGGTGTCATAACTTGGCCTCAGCACAATATTCTTCATCAGTTTAATGCCCATTCAATTCGCTAAATCTTTTCTAACAAACTTTGGCGATGATATGCTTCCACGACGAAAACTGAGGTCGCAAATATCTAAAAACTTTTAGAAGACGATTCCGGCATGCTCTAGATCAGCAGTCTGCCGCTGGCGCAGGTTTGCTTTGGACCTCGGGGAAATTATAGTCAGTAAGGGAAAGGTCTGAGGAATGAGGGTTACGAATGAGAACCTCGATGCAGTACTGCGCCCGTTTTTGCCGGGTGAGAGGCTTAGCGCTACCCTGGAGCACGGTAAAAACTGATTCTGTTACCAGTCCCAACCACACCTACAGCAGAATTTCGGAAATCAGCTCGAAATTACAATAGTAGCGCTCCGCTGTCAACGGTTGACTAGGTTGGAGAAGACTGCAGTCAATCACACCCTTACTGCACCACCAAACTCTTGGCACAACCTCCTTAGAGAGAAAATCTGGTTAAGCCAAACAAAGAAGTAGAAAAGCCGCTATCCATTTTCATTCTCATTTTTTGTTCTCGTACAGGAACCAAGCTTTATCTACAATTACTTGGTCTAGAAATAGGTCGTTTTGGGACGAAAATTGAGTTAGAAAAGATGTCATACCAGGTAGGAGGCTGGTCATTAGTCGGATCGTGCGGTGTTCACGTCCGCACCTTTCTCATCCTGTTGACTGAAGTCAGATGTTCTGAAGCTGTACTATAATGAACGTCCATTCGTGCTATCAACGTCCGAATAGTAAGATCCGATTTAGGTTCCACGACTCTCTTTAACACTTGATCGCTAAGGAACAACCTGCTATCACCACTATGGTTTCTTTGTGGTTCGAAATCGCTGGAAGAAATTTTCGCGGACCAGTAGCTCACTGTTCGCTAAAAAAGGGACTCCAAACCAAAATAAATACAAGATTACCGGATTTCTCCAATGAAAAGTGATCACGTTTGAAGTTACTAACCATGCCCACCCAAAAATCGCGTCGGTTCATCATTTGTTCGCAGTTCCACAAAAAAGTACTGAGAAGAGCTAACCAGAATATTTAAGCGGCTTTTGAAAGAGAAGGAAAAGCCCTTTCCGATGGTCACAAAACTTGGTTTGATATTGCTCAAATTCCACAGATGAGAAAAGTTTATTCTGCATACCCCAAAACGGCAATTAATTTCGCACCAACCTGATACGTATCCTCATACACATTAATATAAATCTTACCATCCATCTCGATTAAATTTGCTTGCATCGGCGTCCGGCTGAGAGGTCAACCGTTTTGATTCTCTCGCCGTCATATCCTCTCCATTTGAATATTTTAGCACTCATATTCTTACTTCGAACTCTTTTCTGTTTTTCTGGCATTTTCGTGCAGGAATGGTAGCACATTTACAATACCTGTGCTTGAAGAAATATTTTGCCAATATTTAACACAGTAATTTTCTGCTGAAGCACTCAAAACTTTTATCATCTGGTTGTCACCCACTAATGGCTTTTCCCAAGTCGTTGGGAAAAATCAGTAATAATGTCTGATTCGTGTTGTGGTTACGCAATCGTTAGCCATGAGCAAATAGAATTTTTTTGTCTGCTAATCGGCCTGTCTTGCCAGTAGTGCAGTTTCATTTCTGTCCCTTTTGCTTTCAGTCAGTTTGTGGCCATGGAGCGCTGTATAGATGATTTCTTTGTTTCTGCTAGGGGCTCGTGTGCATTGGAAAGATGGGTAATCTCATACTCATGGATATGACTACCAAGGGCTAGCTGCTGGGTCAAGTATAGGTATACATGTTGGAGGGTGCTAGGTTAAGGGTAGATAGGGGTAGGTTAACACATTTGCTATGGGCAATCTCAGTCATGCATCCGGGTCAGGACTGATTCCTACTGAGTTCTGGCCTGGCATGCATCACTGAGATTACCCCGGGTAAGAGCATCAAAACCCCTTAATTTGCCCGCCATTAAGATGGGCTTTAACACATCTACGCTGGGTAATCTTAACGATGCATACAGGTGCTGGAATAAATTGACAGAAGTGGTGTAGCTCGGCAATAATAACAATTCGTAACAGCATTTTCTCGCTAATTGCTTCAACCACTGCTGACGCATCATACATGAGCATGAGCATCATTGGGATTACCGTGGCTGAGTGAGTCAAAAACAAACGGATTTACCCATGGTAAGCTTGGGCATCAACACCTTTACCCTCGATAATCTCAATGATGCATCTAGCCTCTGGTTTTTTAATGCCTTTATACCTCAGATGCTTCTGCTTTTATACTGTTTATAGTTGTTTTCCAGATTTCATCTTTGCTCTACTACAGGGGGGGCCATAAGTTATTGTACAACGTTTGCTGGCCCATTTCTCCGCAGTAGTAAAATATTTTTTGCCGCACTAGGCACTGTTTAATAGAGCTGGATTTGCTCTATCTTTTGATCACAAAAACCTCCTGGATACTTCCAAGATAACGAAAAAAGTTTATCGGAAACATTCATTGCAGACTTTCGGTGCCGCAAAATGCACTAACTCTGCCCGCAATTTCCGAGCAAAACAGCCACAAAAACAGTTTGATATTTTTAGAAAGAGCATTCTTTGCTCTTTAAGATGCATCTAAGCAGTACACCCCACTTTAGAGATTTGGTGGATTTTTCGTAAAAAATTTCCACATCAACCCGCTTTTTTCAAAAACCTGTTCTAAGTCCAACTGCTCCAAAGCAAAACTCTCCCGGGAAACCGGGTTTTAACTGTAAGATACTTTGATCCCTGCTCTATTCGGCAGCGAAAAGAGCAGGATAATCCATGTGTTGCTGGTGGAGAAATAAATGAGCAAACGTTGTACAATAACTTATGGCCCCCCTCTGTATGTGGTGTTGATTCCAGGAATTTTCACACTGGGAACTGTCCAACTTTGATGATCAAGTGCTGCCATTTGGCTTTAGTCTAATTCTGCCCTCCATTCACGGTGTGGAGTAACTATGATCTCTTTAAAGTCGCAACTGGGCCGGTTTATAGTCAACCAGCTCTACAGTATAAGCTATAAAATTAATTGCTATAGCCGTCGTGACATGTCTAGTTCGACGACGGCGATTCGCTCGCGCTTTGTCGTCGTGTCACGATCGCTCACACTTTGAAAAGATTCGATCAGGTGGAATGTGGCGAACGTTTAGAGATGATGCGTCTCCAAACATCGTTCGAACGGTTGACCTATTTCCGTATGACGTCGCGCCACGAAACAGGCAACAAGCGCGATGATCTGGATTTTCGTCGTGATGCTTCACGCTTATTTTATGGTTATGGCAGAATGTTCGGTCGTATTTTTGCACACCGAAAAGCACCCCCGCCGGATCAGTGTTCGTTCATCAAGCAGCGGGTGTGCTGCTAGGTGGCTGATTGATGGTCGCTGCGTCGGATTTTTCCTGGTTTCTCAACTGTTTGTCGCATTTGTGACCAACGATCTTTGCTTAGCGCCTGCAGATATTCAGCTGCAGCTGCTGCAGGCCGGGAACTATTCTCGTCTGCGAGCCTCAATCAAGTTTGTTTGGCTTTTTATGTTTCCATGCTTCGCGGCAGCTTCCTGGAAAGCTGCTGCTCGCGCTGGCTGTTGGCGCATGCTCCGCCCATTCTCGTGAACGTTCGTGGCTGTGTTCATGACTTTATGTACTATGTGCACCGATTTTAAGCTTAAGGTTTGTGCACCGCTATTTTAGGCCTAAGGTTCCAGTTTTCTCAGGCAATTCCAAAGCTAGAGTGCTGTAGGACAACTGACACATGCAATATGCTCTTAATTATTTGAATGTCTTTTCAAGTCCACCAGTGCCGAACAGTGTTTACCAGTAGTGGCGCAAGATGAGCTTCTTTGTGAAATCAACAGGAGCGTCGTAAAAAATTTTCTTGAGAATTTCGAGGACGAGGTTTCAGAGATTATGTGCAGGTACTGGAAGTATTTATATGTAGGTGCTGGAAGTAATGTTTGAAAGGAACACTTCTACTATTATACACAACCACATTTACTGCATCATGCGCTGCTCTTCTCATCCGGATGGCAACGTGGAAACGAGCGTACTTTCTGCTAATTTCTTTATAGCGGCCAACACACCGTTCAAGAAACAATACTCCAGAGCTGGAAGGCTGCGTCTGTTTGCTCTTATATTGGGTCGATTACGATAGCAAGCTTTAGAAGTTATGTTCCAAACTAATATACCCAGAATAACCTATATTGGTAGTGGTATTCGCATCTGGAACGAGTGGGACCATGTGATCGCAGCTCTGCTAAAATCATCCTGATCCTACACTCCTGACGGGCAGAAAAGGGTACGATCATCAATGAGGTATAGGTATAAGCACCAAAGGTAAGACACATAGCAGTAATGAGACAAATAATTAAACCACACAAGTAATGACGACATGCTCCATGACGGGGAAGTTTAAAAAATTATTTGCAATGCGGCGGCGAGTGGCTTTGGGTCGGCTGAGCAACCGCTTTGCCTATCGATATTCAGTGACTAGTCGTTTCTTTTACAATAACCGCTCTGAATTTTGAAGTTTTGCGTTTCATATGGCGCACTTGGCGAGGTAGCAAGGGACACCGTTACCTCTCACAATTTCGATGGTTTGATTCTTGGCGCAGGCCGTCGAGCCTCTTGTCGCCAAAGAGTCAGTGAATATTGGTGGATGCTAGGGCGGGATTCCATCGTTTGACACTATTTGTTGAAGCCCATATGTCTATTTTCTACCTCTTATTTGCCATTCGGTCACGTCTTTATGCATTGAATTGACTATGTCCCCCTGCCAACTGCCGAATTTACTGTTGACATAGTCTGAAGCCTCCCCATACTTTCCTGTGGATGTACACTATGACCGTATGATCCTTGCTCTTTGCTACCTCGTCAAATACGCCAAGGATCTCGTCTTTTTTACCAGTTTTGCAGACGAGATGTGATTGGTTGGCTACTAGCTAGCCGCTTTCTGATTGGTTCATTGCTAACAATTCTACAACTAGCATTTGTGAGGGTATGAGTACGTCTATCGTTCCTCTGCCAAGTGCTATCCTGGAAAATTCATAAAAATGGATTGATCCTTCTGTTTTGTTCGTGGTTCAACATTGTTTTTGCACAGTCACTTTTGTAGTGTCACGGTACGCATGGGTAGATAACTCAGGGTAACTCACCAAATCTTCTGGAGCTTTGCAAAGAGCTTCTGAAGCTTCCATATACTGATCACGAATATTATCGGCATTTTGTACTGCAACTCTGCTTCTGAGGGGTTATTTTAGAGTTACTGATGGAAATTGGGAAAAATGTCGGCTTTGATAAGCAGATGTTATAAAGTAAAACCTCCATACAAAGTATCAAAATATTCTCTGCCATATGCTGTCTACCGTAGACCTATCGTGGGCCTAAAAATTGACGCTAGGTGTAAAAAGGGCTCGATATTTGTGATCAACATGTTAAGTAACTCTCCTCTTAGGAAATTTCCAGTAAGATTTTTTCTTCGAAATTTTGGAGAACAAATATGTATTAATGCCTTTTGAACTCTTCTAGGAATCAATTTTGCTTTTTTTTCTTTCAAAAGGATCACCATATTATTCCCAGTTTTTTAGCTGTTACAAAATGCCAGGAAAATCGATTTGCTTGCGGAAGTTCTGTCGCTACTTCTCCCTCTCGTCTATCGCTTCATATTTTCCGCCAACTTTTTTTTTTGAAAAAACCCCTTATTGACTCATGTCGCCAAACAAAATGCTCGCTAAGTGCTTGTCGTTTTCCAGGTGATTGCGCCTATTTTCGGGATATTTTTTCCGCAAAGCTCTGCGTCTCCGAGTTTCACGCGCTAGTTACGCGTCTCTGCGCGAACACCTTGACCCTTCCATTCATCGTGGCGACTCGCTATTGTGCTGTTATGGGTTGTCGAATGCGAATGCAGTGTCCGCAAATGCAAACAATGTTCGGCTGTTTATCAGCCACACACACGCGCGGCGCTGGCCAACGCGTCGAGAAAGTGCGGCGTTGAGACGCTAAGCGATTAAAGGGAATTAGAGGAATCGAACGACGCCTGCTCTCGCGGACGAGTAGGCGCGTGTGGGAACTTTGCAGGCGAGGATTGAGGCAGAGGGACCTCTGGATGAGCCTAGGCAACTTCTGGAGGGAATGTTCTTTACCATAACTACATGAGCAAGGATCAGGGAAATTGGAAGGATTTATGGTGCAGGGTTTCTACTGGAGTGGCGGTATTTATATTCTTAAAGCTTCCCGGGAAGGCTTGAGCCCCCCCCCCATCTTTCCTACCCTAAGCTGATAAAGAATGGGATATACATATAGTTCAGTCCTTGCCATCAGGAACACGGGTGCTTCATTGAGGTTACCCATGGTACATGTAAAACATATTTAAATTTACCTTGTACCTGGCACTAGTGGCAGATGCACGAAGTAGGCAGGAGGGAGGAGTAGGAAAAAACGTGGGGTCTGCGCCACTTTGGGACTCAGACGGAATTAATAAAATCAGTAAAACCATTATTAATTAATAATAACATTAACAAGAACGTCCGCCACTGCCTGGCACTCATGGACACGTTTACCCATACGTAACGTTGTCTATAACCAATTGCAACCTTGGATAACCAGTGCTATGGGTACGAGATCACCCATCCTTTCAGTAATCGGTCCTATGTGTCATCGCACAGTGAGACGAGTCGCTTAGCAAAGTATTGTACAAGTAGTTGGTTTAGTTACCCAAGCTTTATGCATTTGTTTCTTAATATTCCAGGACTCCTGCTAATCTTAATACTGCTTTTCCCTACATTGAGTGGCTCAGGATCCTAAGCATTCGTTAGTTATTTTATTTCTTATGACTTTTTAAGGTCAGGACTCCCCTTCCTTGCTAGAGAGTAGCGGGTGTAACCCTTTGAGTAGTGCTCAACACCTTCGCAACAATGTGCTCAACCGGTTGACACGCATAGTGCGACGCGTGGGACCGCGTACTCAGCCGGATGAGCATGCTCTTTTCAGGATTATATTTCTGTGAAACAGTTTTTCCTCCTTATTCTAGTCCAAAATTTTGATTATCTAATTTTCACTGAATCGCAATTTTTGTCGAGAGAGCTCGTCTACTTTAGTAGGACTGGCAGATCACGACATTCTCGGAAAGGTTCAGTCTCGTGACTGGTTGCCCGTGTTTCTTGCTGCATTTGGCAGCATGCTATTACTTCTGCAGAATAAACAAGGCTGGTTCTGAGAATGAGCAGAAGCACTAGCACGGAATAGTAAACAAAGAGTACAAATGTCCTTAGAGAGGAGAACGGAAATATATGGGCACGGCATTGTTGCATATACACTGCAGAGGAGCTAGTGTTCTTTTTTAAAAGTTTTTTTTTGTGGAATTTTCGTAGTGTCAATCCTTGCTTGGTATCAGCTTTGCTTTTTTCGAAATTTTATCACGTTGTCATAAAAACATATATTGCCAAGAAGCCTAATTAGTTTCAGTCACGAATATTCAGATGGAAGGAGCGCGAAAGTGGGGAGGGGGGTGCATGTATGTACATGTAACTTTTGAAATCGAGGATTGAACTCTCTCTCTCTCTCTCTCTTCTTATTTGTCAGTTACCGTTTTTAGCACATTTGTAAAATCTTTATGGCAATAAAAAGTGAGGTTTGTTCATGAGCTGAGGTACGTATGTACGTGCATATTTGGGCTTTTTTTCAAATTCTGGTTCTACTTTGTTTTTGTTGATTATATGTGAATATTATACTTCTTCTTGTTATCATTTTAATTTTTGTGTGTGCCTAAAATGTATTCGTTTTTTTTGTTCAGATTTTCCTTTCGAACTCTCTGTCTTTTTTCACTTCCCATTATCCCATTCTATGGTGCTATTCACCTGGGATGAGCGGAACAGCCATACCCGGTTATCCAGAGGTTTTCTTTTTCTACCTGAAGTATCCGGATCCGTTATCCGGCTACCGGGAAATTTTTATTTATCTCTGATCTCTGGGTATGCACTCTTGGAACGCAGCAGCATGAAATTTTCTTGGAGGCGAATTTTCAACGCTATGGATTCCCTATGTTCCCCACTTCTTTTGGATCAAATCCGGTATAGATCCAAAAATATCCCGTAGAAAACCTCTTCGCGATCCAGATCAATAGCTCTCGCACCAATGATATATTTTTCACTGTTGCTCTAAGAGCTGCTATGCAGCTTAGGCTTTTACGCCAAAGACAAGGTCGATGTTTCAAGATTTTTCAAGGTGACGTTTTTTGCAGCTGCTTCCATTAACGTCGCTGAAATGAAAAAGAAAAAAAGCAATCAAATTCGCTCACCTTGTTTTGTTCCTTCTTCTTCCTTGAAAGTAGGAACAGGGATGAGCGGGGGGGGGGGGGAGGGAGGATTTGTTTGCCAGGCCCATAAGAATTGGCTGTTCTGCCATTCTGGTAACAAGAATATTATTTTTTCTGTTTTATGCAAATTCTCCACCTACAGCACAGTCCTTTCGCAGGGGACAAACTGCAGATGATTGCTCTGAAGACTCTAAATCCTCCCTGTTTAATCAACAATCATCAATTACTGCGCCTTGTTGTCATCCCTGAATTGTTTATTTCTGCTGTGATCACGCTGTTTCCTCCTGTTTCGGGATGATTTTTTCTGTTGTTCGAGTTTTTGTGATCCCTGCTTTGGCCCTTTTATCAATCACCATTTATTTATTTATTTATTTATTTATTTATTTATTTATCTATTCAGCCATCCTTTCATTCATTCGTTCGTTAATTTATCCATCTATTTATTTATTCGTACTTTGTTTTTTTTTTCAAATGAAATTCTGGGAATCTGGCTCTTGTCCCTTACATGGGATTATTTCTGCCATGCCATTTATACAGTTGGTTCTTTTTGACGATTCTTTTACTAGTTGCTGCCTTCCTCGTATCTTCAGCCTTGTTTGTCCCCGGCTACCAATGCAGCTTCACGTCTAGCTAGCCAGAAAGCGCAGCCCATTCATAGGCGAAAGTAAGATGAGCTTGTGGCGATGCGTCGGTGCGAAATCGAATCGCGTCTGTGTAAATATTTTGGCGCCGCGCCAAAACCTTACCACAAATACGCGCATTCGCACGTTGCTCATTTGTGTACGATGGGTTCACACCTGTTTACAACTGCCGTTACATCTGTTTGTGTCCATGACGTCATTGATGATGTCAACACATTGCATGTTACTCATATGACCTCAGTGCAATGTCGAGGCGGTCATCCGGCTGTGATTCATGGCTTTGCTTAAGCTTGGTAAGACGTCAGAGGTTCTGTTCAATCCTAGTATGCCTATTTACAGTATTAATACAGAGAGCATCCGCGATTTTGTTCATTGAGAAGCCTCTTTACTTACTTTTTTAGCCAGGAATCCTTGAGGTAACCCCAGGAACCCAAGAAACACAGCGAAATTTCCATTTTTCTGAAAATTTTATGCCATTTTCTCATTATTTTTCTCTTCCACAAACAGAAATTCTTCCACAGTGCTAGAACTCGACCTGTTTCGTACACCCCCCCCCCCTTTACAAGTTATATTTGTTTTTGACAATCGCAGTACATCGACATCAGCTCCTAAGAAGGACAGAACAATGGCAGGATGTCCTGCCGCTGACTTCCTTGCTCTGTATTCCTGTTTTTACTGCATTGCTATGCAATGTTTTCTTCTGTGGTTGCTTCGTCTAGGATTCTGCAGCTTACAGGTATATATATATATTGCATACTTCATTTATGTATCGCCGCCACCTACTACGGCGGCTCTCCGAGAATGGGACGCCGAATTTCTGAAGCGTACGTAAAAATACTGTGTAAGCTCACTCTAAGGTCATCTTTTACTGTTTGTTTCTATTATTATCTTAATAATACTTGCTATTAATAGATTAATAATTTCGCTAGTTTCGTTATTCCATCTGGGTCCACGGAGTGGCAGAGGTGCCACTTTTTTCTCACGCTTCCCTCCTGGCTAGCAACTCTTATGTCCGGCACTGCCCCCTGCATGATATTTTTTAACGTTCATATGGTGAAATGTGGCAGTTTCTCCTTGGAAAACGTGCAAAGCTATTAATGGCTGAGTTTTAAATAGCCTATCGAGAAGCAGAAAGAATTTCCACTATCACTCTTCGGCAGTGCCGGACACAGAAAGTGGGCGGGAGGGGGGGGGCATGGAAAAAAAGTGGGGTCTCCGCCGTTTTGGGGACTCAGACGGAAAATAAAATTGATAAAAATATTAATTATAATAGTAAATAATTAATAGAAATTATACTAAAAATAATATTAAATTTAAACAAGCAGAAATTAACTAATGCAAGGTTTTCATGTGTACTGTAAAGTAATCTCAAAAATTTGCCGACCCATTCTCGCCCCCCCCCCTCCCCTGCCTCCGCCACTGCTCTTGGGATGTACGAGGATTCTCTAAAAAGGTTCCTGAGCAAACGGCGGTTTCAACGCTAGGCTCCACTTGGGGTATAGCACTCTGCAGCACCGTTGCTATCGAGATCGATTCCGATACCCATCGATTTTGGATAGCGTCGTTGCTGCATGAAGCATCGATAATCGATACGTATCAAAACCGATGTGGCCACAGCGACTGTGATGTTCGGTGCTATTCTCCGTGCGAGGTATAACGGTACCATTTCTGAACGCTTAGACAAAGGTCAACTAGGACCTGAGAAATCTACTGGAGCCTCCTATATATGCCATTGCTGATTCTTTCTGCATTTTTGCGTGGGCCCTATGCATTTCTAGATAAACCCCTCATTCTTATAGCAGTTCCCACTTGTTAACCCCCGTCATTCTAGCCGACCACATGCAAATTCAAGCTAATCCGGCGACCTCCTGCCGACAAGCCAAAGTCGCGCGCAGCTCAGCGGCTCCCTCAAATCCGGCTGGCTTTCGTGGATTTACAACCGGTTTGGCTGAAACTCTACCCGGCTTGCAGCCATTTTTCAATGGTTCCTCCATGTCATGGCAAACCATGTGATCCGCTACTGGAGTTTCGCGCGACGTTCCAATTTATCATGTCAACGAAGGGTGGCCATTTGCGCCTCATCAATTAGTGGCAGCGCTTCGAGCGCGGGGGCCACGCGCGCGTGCGCGCGCAAAAAAACGCGCATCGCCACGAGTCGAATGGCCGCGAGTTGTGTTTTCAACAGCAGTTAAGTGGCAATTCTTGCGATTAGGACCACTGTTCGTTCGAGGACGGCTATGTGATTTGGGTGAGGGGTGGGCTACCATCATGAAGAGACAGCGTTCTGGGTGTCCCTGTCCTTCTTTTGGTGACCCTAACGATTTCCACGCTAAATTTCTTGATTTATGAAAAGATATTGGTGTGCGGAAATCGCGGAAGAGCCCATCGTGTACTAGCCTATTCATAGATATGTTGTAGCTAATCTCTAGATTTGCTATGATTGATCGAACTCGTGATTGGTCACCGAGAAGCGACCAATCATGGGGAAGACAGATATTTGACTGCATGTTTGCTCTGTATTTAATAATTCTGCACGAAATTTACAAGCATACCTTTATGTTAATATGATTCATTCTTCTTGCTAGTTGCCGCATACGTACATATTTTCATTTTCTAATTTACCAACTTGATCGAATTTCCAGGGGATGTAGTGTTTTCTGAAAGAGATCTTCATCCAAAATCATATTCCTCTCTCACAAAAGCGAACTTTCCACATCTTCCAGAGTTGTTGGAAAATTTTCCATCCATTTATCTGAACAATTGTTGTCCACATCATTCATTCATCCATTCATTCATTCATCCTTTCTCCCTTTCTTCTCTTTTCCTTGCTTCTTTCTTTTCTCTCTTATTTTCCTGAAAATATTAGGTTGGTGCAAAAATAATGCGCGTTTTTCGCTGCTTCATTTTCGGTGCAGAAAACTTCCGGTGTTTCTTATCATCTGTATGAGAAGTTGCACATGGTTTTGTAGCAAATTTCATGGCATTTTCAAATATCTCATGCATTTTGAGCGAAATTCATGTTTTTGGTGAATATTCAGTTGTGGAACGAAAGGCGCCAAAACAAGTTTTTTGCCAAACTCACTTCAGCGAGCTGATACTCGATGGCATCGCAGCAGGAATCGCTCAGAATACCACCATAGTTTTGGCGAAGGGAGTGTGAGCGAATGCATTCCGCCGAGCTGCTCCTGGATTTTTCGCCTTGGTGTGCCTTGCTTCGAAACTAAGGAACGTCGCACAGGTCTTCCCGGGGTTTGCGACCCCCAACTGATGACAATTATCAAACAGCACCCATCCAAAACAACATATTTGGTTTCGCGGAACATTGCCGGTGACTGTTGTCAGACCATCCCTCCCTTCAGTAGAAATGGGAGGATGAAAAAGCTCGACGAGTTGATGTCGCGCATACTGAATAACTACCACACTGATCCTCGTTGAGAGGTGTGCTTCGCACCTTTGTAGTGAAAAAATTGCGACTAAACTGTCGGTCGCTTAGTAATTAAATATGAAGTACAAACCCTCTTCGACAAAATGAGGTGCCTTGCTCAACAGTTGGACGAGGGAGATGCACCGAAACACTCCCAGAAACCGAAGCAACACCAAAATGAGGTCACGGCGACTTTGTGGTGACCTGCTGCAAAATTGCTCACTGCAGCTCATTCTTTCTTCCTAATTTGGTAAGTGATTTCAAGACGTAAACGAATTAGATTAGAAACTTCACGGTGTGACACCAGCGTTGCTCAATAAAATGGTTTCTTCACTCCCACAGGGTACCGTCCAGGCACACCCTGCACGACAGATTCTTCACAGGTTCGAGCAACTGAGCTAGGAAGCTCGAACTCCTACATCATAATCGTCAAGCTTCTCGCTCACCGACTACCGCTTCCCCGAGAACCTGGACGACTTCTTCCGGGAGAATTTTCTTGAAGACTGAAGTGATACCAAAACTGCTCTCCAGAAGTTTGTCGATTCTAGAAGGTCCTGTCAGAAATGCACGGTAGTCGGAGAACATCTATCTTATTGCTAAAGATTTGCGGATTACAATATTTCTAAGCCTAATGAAAAAGATCGATTTCGAAAGGAGTTATGAGGTTCGGAATCAAAGGCATGAAAACGCGCATTATTTTTGCACCAACCTAATACTTTGGTTCTGCTTCGGATTGATCTATTGGATCTTTCCAGCCAGATCTATTCGGCTTTTCTTATCATTCTCTATTCATCCTTCAAACTCACAAATTCAGAGTCGAATTATTTCTCCATATTACGGGATTCCTCGGTTTTTTTTCTATCTTTATGCTCTGCTCTATTTTTGTGCTGTTTTTGGGTTATGTTTTTCTTACTTACCCCTAGTAAGCACACCTAGAAGTGCCTACCAATTTCTATATGCTGCTATAAGGTGTAATTAATGTGGCTTTATTTTTTCACCAACTTTTTTCCAGTTTTTCTCCTTTTCTTTTACGATTTTTTTTGTCCTGAATCTGTTTGCATTCAGCAGTTTCAATATTTAATAAATTCTTCGTGACTGTTTTGCATACTTTTCCTTCTTCAAAATTACTTCATCACGATGTCTGGCTTTTCCAAACTCGTTCCCACCGAGTAATCACAAGAAAAATTTCGCCCATGAATTCCGTAGTCCAACTATCATTGTTGTCAATCTTCGCATTCTGACTCATTTTGACTGTGACTTTTCATTCTTTTCCAGTTTACCTTGACCTTTTTGTTTTCTTTTCCGTGAAGATACAATCGCTCCTCCTTTTCGTGTCTAAGACTAGCTCAGAATTTTTCTATGGCCACGGAAATTGTCTACATTTCAGGAGGCATGGCCGCTACTCAAACGACAACGATTGAAACGGTCAGCGTTGTGAGGCCATTGAAGGTAGGTCGCTGTTTGATTTCCTTTTTCTTGCAATAACAAAAATGTTGTGCTTAATATTTATTTATTTATTTACTGAAAGTACTATGTGTAGATGATGACGATAAGTTCAACACCTGAGAATTATAATATCCTTGGAAAAGGATGATATGAAAGGTGTTCTATGGTCAAATTCGGGAAACTCTTTTGATTTGCAGCTTTTCACACACCACAATTCTCTCTCCAAAAGTCAGCTCAAGTCTCCTGGAGTCTTCTTTTTTTCAATGAGATTCAATAAAGTTATAATCCTAATGCAAATAGAAGTTGTTTTCTTTGAGTATGAATTAAAGGGAAAGTTCCAGGGCCCTGTACTCTTTTCATCTGAAAGTCATTGATCATCCAATTTTGAACTACGACGAATACTGGTATTGCTTAGACAGCGATTTCCTCTCGTCACCTGCTCCTCGCTCACCATCGCCTGGCACTTTATCCAACTTTACGACCTCGGACTTAATCCTTAAATTGACGCCAACCTGCCCAGGCAAATCCTCCTTTGTCTGGTTGGCTGGCGCAGCAATAACATATTGAAAAGGCATTGTGCGTGGAGAGTTCATGCGATCACATGACCGATAGGCTGGTAATGGATTCAATTTCGGGAATTCATGGATAAGAAGGAGAAAGCGGATATGTGAAAAAATGAAGGGAGTGGAAGTGGTGTAGGAAGAATTAAAGGGAGAAATTGGGTGGATCATGAAAAAGCAAACTAAACGACATTTGCTTTCAGCTGGAAGGTTTTTTTTTGGAAATTCCACTTATTCTTGAGGCTTCCCTGACGGTTTAAAATAGAAAATCTGAATTTGTAATTTTTGTGTTTCAGATAGCATATGTAACGGATAAGGCGTTTGTACAGGAGTTCCATTGTATCGCTGAGTCCACTCTATGCTATTTTCTAGTTCACTATCTCAAAGATAAAAAAGACCGTTCGTGGTGGTTCCAATAAATACGCTTTAGATGCTTTAAGTAGCTTCAAATGAGGAAATGTGACTATTTCGATGGTACTATCGCCTCATTTTTTTTGCTAACATCCATAGTATGTAGTCAATTGCGGCTACGGTAATCCGGAAAAAGTGTATCTGCTTTTCGATGCGATCTTCTCACGCTCAATAAATCCTATTCACAATTCTCCGTAGCTACTCTCGCATTCAACTGCTCGTTGAGTCGTTGAATATGCTTGCAAAAATGCTCACAGAATGCGTTTCACGCGATATTGCTCTCTTATAAACTGAGTTTAGGCGTTTTTTTTTCGGAGCTGATATTTAGGAATTTTATATTTATTTTAAATTTTCTTCTTGGTTTTTGAGATTTTTGCGTGAACTGAGTCTCCATGAGGTACTGAAACTATTAGGTTGGTGAAAAATTATGCGCGTTTTTCTTTGCTTCATTTTCTATCTAGAAAACTTCCGGTATTTCTTGTAACCGCTATGAGAACTTCCATATAGTTTTATAGCAAATTTCATGGCCTTTTCAAATATCTCATGCATTTTGAAGGGGAATCAACGTTTGTGTGAGTTTTTAGTTCTGGATTCAGCGAGCTGATACTCGACGGCATCGCAGCAGGAATCGCTCGGAATACCACCGTAGTTTTGGCTAAGGAAATGTGTGCAAACGCATACCGCGAGTCTGCTTATGGATTTAGACGCCGTGCGTTTTGCTTCGAATGTTAGGGGTGTCGCATAGGTCTTCTTGGGGTTTGCGACCCCCAACTGATGGCAATCATCGAAGAGCACCCATTCAAAACAACATATTTGGTTTCGCAGAATATCGCCGGTAATTGTTGTCAGACCATTCCTTCCTTCAGTAAGAATGGGAGGATGAAAAACCTCTACAAGTAGATGTCGCGCATACTGAACGAGTACCAGATTGATCTTCGTTAAGAAGTCTGCTTCACGCCTTTGTAGTGAAAGAATTGAGACTAAACACTTGGTCGCTTAGTGATACATTGTGAAGCATAGACCCTCTACGACAAAAATAAGTGCCCTGCTCAATAGTTGGACGAGGAAGATGCATCGAAACACTTCCAAAAACCGAAGCAACACCAAAATAAGGTCACGACGACTTTATGATGACCTGCTGCAAAAATTGCTCACTACTTCCCACTTGGTCTTTCTCATTTGAGAAGTACTTCTAATATGTAAATGAAATAAATAAGAAACTCCACTGTGTGAGGCCAGCGTTGCTCAATATGATGGATTCTAGACTCCTACACAGCACCGTCCAACCATATCTCGCACCCCAGAGCCCCCTACTGACTGTAGCAATTACGCTAGGAAGCTCTGCCTCATACATCATAATTAGCAAACCTCTCGCTCACCGACTACCACTTCCAGGGGAATTTGAACTTCCTCCGGGAGAATTGTTTTGAAGACTGAAGGGATACCAAAATTGCTTCTGGAAGTTCGTCGACGCTAGGAGGCCCTGTTCGAATTGTATGGTAATGGAAGAAGATCTGCCCTATTGTCAATGATTTGCGGATTATAACAATTGTAAGCGTTTTCGAAAAGATTGATTTTGAAATGAGTTATGGGGTGCGGAATCACAGACATGAAAACGCGCATTATTTTTGCACCAACCTAATAATTCCACCTGTCAAATGCCTTAGGAAACGCCGGGATTCTCATCTGTAATACCACTTTCTCGTCGCTTGAGGAGAATGATCAATACCCAATCATGAATGAGCTGTAGTTGTTGCATGTTTCTGGCATGGTGAGACCGCGTCTATTAAATACACTAAGTACGGACTACTGGCACAATCGACACCAGTAGAAAAGATTTATAGGTGATTTCAGAACGTTTTACTCACGATTACATTATTGAAGTCGGCATTTTGGATAGGTCCAGAATCTCATGATTTGTCAAAATCAAAAGGGAGGCAAGATTCTGCCTTCGACGTGCGCTTAGAAACAAAGACATTGTCTAAGGATACCTGAACTTGGCATGGTGACTCATTACGAAAGGGAGGATTACTATCGTGGCGCGAAATGTGGTGGGTACTGATCAGCAAGATTGAGTAGTGTCGAGAAGGAACTTGTTATTAGTGGCAGGGCCGATAGATAGCCGCTTAGTCCTGGCCAGTGGATCATTATTGGAAGGATGGGTAGTCATAACTATGGGTATGATTACCCAAAGTAGCAGCTGGGTATAGACAACGGCATGTGAGCATGAATATGTTGATGTGGGCGCGTGAATAAAGGTAAAATTTGGGTACGTTAAAATGTTTATCGTGGGCAATCCAAATGCCCTCGTCTGTATGGATGTTAGAAAGGACGGGTAAGTGAATATTTTGAATACCAAGTCAACGTTAAATTTGGTTAACGCCATTCCATGATTAATCTCAATCAGCTATTTCTCACTTTGCATTGACGCATCACGTTAATTTTTTTGATGTGCCCACTCCATCAGCAATTATACGCACTAAAGTCTTAATTTTTATGCAGCCGTCTTGAATTAAGAACTCTGTTGCACAAAAGGGAGTTGTTTCAATTCAACAGGAGTCCAGCTGCAATGGTTTTTCTTTGCTGGAAAAGGCAAACATGAGCAGCTTTCTCTTGAGCTCTAACCAACTTACTGTGCCCCAATAAGTTGGTGGCGAACCATCTATCATACATTTGAATAAATATTTTCAGGTAATTTCACTGATTTGTCTATGCATCGCCATAGCACTTTCGATTGTGTCGCTCTGCTCGACGTGGTGGCTGCGATCAGGTCTGAATTTAATTCTTGTGCGTAGTCCTTTTTTGCATGTTCTCATTTGCGGGCATTTGTTACTATATCCACAAAAGGGAAATCACAGGGAACAGACACGTTTCCATTACTTTGGCTATTCTTCTTCAGAAATTGTCTTCAGAAATCTTAAGTCGAAAATTAGTCTTCTGGAATTTTACTCGATATTTTTTTGCGGAGGGAATGCGCTTGATCCGATGCGTGATGTATTTGCCTACGGTGTCGTGACAAGTTCACAATTGAAAAATATGTACCAATAGTTCGAACGATTTGTGATTACACCAGTAAAACATTCTATTTAAGGCTCCTTCCGGACGGGACTCTTCCTCGAATGCACATCGTCCAGTGAGCCGTCACATGCAGCTCCTCTTCGGGAAGCACCGATGCCTGGAAAGTGTCATGCGCCAGCCAGGGACAGCGGTTAGTTCTTTATGATCAGTTTGTCCCATCTAAAGGTTGCATATTGAATGTCTTCAAGGCTGCTTTCGGATGTAATAGGGCTTGCATCCATTATTGGAAGTATGGGTAATCTCATACTCATGAGTATCCTTACCCTTGGGTAGCAGATGGATCTATGTAGACCAAATCGCGTATGGGTAAACGATTTGAAGGGTGCTAGCCAAAGGGTAAATCTGGCTGCGTCAACACCTTTACCATGGATTATGCCAACGATGCGACCGGTCCTAGGAATGTTGATGGGACTGCGACATTCTGTGGTGGTGCTGGAATCTCGCGATTCTAAACCTAAAACTTCTGGACAAGCTTCTCCGGCTAGGCTTCAAACAAATACTAGCCCATTCCCCAGATCTGTGGCATTCTTGTGAGCACCATGAAGAAATAATCAACAATTAGTGAATAATTAAGTAATTAGGTGGATAAATCCTGTATTTCCTCAACCATCACAGACTTTGTTGATTTTCATTATATCCTTCTTTATCTAAACTTTCGCTTACACCAATATCCCGATGAGAGCTGAGAAAAAGATTTATGCGCCCATCAAATTGGTCGTGAAATCCCAATTTTTCTCAGAAATTTCTCTTCGGCAGTAGTTTCCAAGCGGCCAGCCTGAAATTTCCCAGCTAGTCCCCAAGTGACCATTTTGATATTCGAGTGGTTTTTTGGCGAACTCGACCAAGCAATTGAACCCTCTCCTCGCCCTTCATCCACAAGGTTACTCGCCGCTAAGAAATGTAAACGAGCAAATATTGCGCTTGTTTGGAGTAGCCATTCTGACCTTATCGACTTGGTTGGTTGCGCCAGATACGCAAAAAATAGCCTGCTGTTGAAACCTCCTGTAGTTCCGTTAACGACTAGTCAAGGAGCCAAAAAATCGTTGTCATAGGAAAAGAACAGAAGTTTCTGGAAAGTCCACGAAAATGTCAATTTATTGGATCGAACAGGCTCAGTCTATAGTCAGAATTGCATCACTTGTCTAGTAAAGCATTTTAGGTGAAAGTTGGAATATCCTAGAATTCTAGCAGCCGGGCCCACCAAAATTGTCGCTTCATCAGTAGGGGCTCAGGGTACGCACAGACTTGGCTGACTCCAAATGAATTGAGCGCTAATCTGTTTCCCATCACTTGGATATGGCCTCACGATACTGACCACGAATGCAGAAAGGATTGTGATCCACTCTCCTCTACTGACTACTAGGTATACCCGAATATGGGATCTGCTTCTGGATCTGTACGAATCCACCTGAAGAGTACTAGTCAGGGGTGTGCGTTACTAACGAAACGAGTTAACGCACTAACGAGTAACGGCCATAGTTGGCCTAACGTTAACGAATAACGAAAATCTCAAAAATCCGTCAAAGTCCATTTCGTTAATAGATCAAAAATATATGAATTGCGTGTGTTCCTCACTCGACGCAAATTTCTCGTACTATGCAGCAGAAATTATACGCATAATCACGAAATATGATCTGCAGTAAGGCGCTGAAGAACAATCTGCTTTCTTTCATTCTTTCTTATCATCTTAGCTTTCATGAATTAAGGCGTGGCGGCAGGTATAGCTGTATAATTGTTGAGGTTAAATATACCAATGAAACCTTTCATGAGTTTGCAACAATTTTAGGAATTTGACGAATATCTTGCGCAGAAGCCATCATTCTCTATTGACTCTTCTGAGTGTTGGAGAAGCAATATTAACATGTCCAGATTCGTTCATATCAAAATGTTGCCATATAAATACCGTTTCTTCTCAAGAGCAGGCTTGATTGTGTCAGATCTAAGAACCAGCTTTACTGTATAAAACTTAGGAAATCTGCTCTTTTTGCACAAAAACGCATGTACTTTTACTGTACAGGGCATTCACCTCGGAGTAAACATCGCGTTGCAAGACGCGCGCGAGCTGATCCGTTCCAATAGATCAAATTCTCAGTTGAAAGACTACGTTTTTAGCGGCTCGCACATAGCCTTTGTACTGAGTCCGTAATTGCACCAATGTTTACTCCATGACAAATGCCATGTTATCCTGAGGTACGCCTACGCGCCTTGTCTTTTGAATCTTTCACTGTCCCTTAAGAAGCCTAATATCTTAAGAGTTCTCATTCGTTCCCACAGATTTGTGAAAACAGTTGGGGCAAAATAACCCAACTCTTAATCAAAGGTGTCTCTACCATTAATCTTTTTTTCAGTCATCTAACGATTGTCTGTGTTCGTTTTCTCTATGCATTGAAGAGAAATTATTATTTTAAAGTGTTTTCGTCTAGCTATACCGTATTTCCAGAGCTAGAATTTAATCTACAACCTATTTGCGTTGAATATGTATCAGTCAGGGAACTCGACTGCTTGTGACAGATCGAGAAACTTATCCAAATGTTCACAAATCCGTCCTCTAACGAATCAACGGATTAACGCATTAACGACTATCGTCAATTTTTGGCCTAACGCAACGAATTAACAGATTGATGAAATCTGGAATTTTTCTAACGCACAGTCCTGGTACGAATCCAACTGAACAGCACTATCATTAACCCAATTTCGATAATGAATAAACACGAGTCAGGCATCGAGGGTTATTTAGGTGATGGATGCAGCAGGAAACTCTTTTCGAATTGGAATAAGAAAATTTAATGCGCCAAATGATAATATTCATTTTAGTATTGCTCAGCTGCCTTCTTGAGTTTGCTTTCTCATATTTGTCGCACCTTCTTATAGTTTTGCCAACACTTTTCACCAGCGAAATGGGCTTGAAATGAGCCCTAACCCGCATCCCTTGTTTTTACCCATGGGAGGGAGAACACTGCAGGTATATATCCGTCCCCAATAATCTTTATCCGTTCTGCTATCCAATATAAGTGAAGATGAAACAGTTCTCGTTATAATGTGGAAAATGATTGTATGAGCATGTGTACCTTGCCGTAAAAGAGTGAGTCGATTCTTTATTACTATCTAGCGATAAATCTTTTTTCGATAACAAAATGTCTAAAGCATACTAAAATACCCGCTGGAGCGTACATATTGTATTTAATCAAAGTGAACGAAGTATGTCTATATTGAATGCGGGCCCTGAATAAGTTTTGATGATTTCCATGTATCGGGGTATTGTCGTGTCACACGAAGCTTGAAATCTCTGTGAAAAGAAGCTACGTAGGTTTTCCGGGTTCCCCTACTTTTCATTGGGTGTTTCGTTTGTAGTTATATATTTGAAGTGATTTATTTTACCATATTTTTTAAATTCTTAATATTCGAGTGTTCGTTGTTGTTTTTATTTTATGTTTAATTGGTTTTTCAGCCTATACTTCTTTAATTAGGGGTGCAGTTAGTAGGTCTAAGTACGGCATTGTGGGTGCATCGCCGAATTCTCGAAATTACTTTATGAACAAATAAAAATTTTGTATTTGCTCATTTTTAACTATTCACCTTTATTATTATTGTAATTGATATTTTTATAATTTTTATTATTCCATCCGGGTTCCCGGGATGGCTGAGTTGCCACCTTTTTCCCTTTCCCCCCCCCACCCCTCATTCCACCCTACCCGTGGCTTGCTACCCCTGCATCAGGCACTGGTTTCCCAGTATACTTGGGTCCAAATAAAAATCGAATAATTTTATTACTTTAATTTACAGTTTAGAAAACAATTCACAGGTCTAGATATTCGGGGATGAGAAAGCCATAACGCAGCATTGCACTCCGATGTTGAAACATTCGAAATTTCCATTTATTTGAAATCGAATATTTTTGCTATCGAATATCGAATATTTCGAACAAATGGAAATTTTCAACGTTTCAACATTAGAGACCAATGAAGCGCTGTATAAGAGAGAAGAAGAGCTTTAGGGCTTTCGTATTCTCGAATGTCTGGATGTTGAAACCGTTTCCTGAATCGTTAATTAAGGTAACGAAACTGTTCGATTTTTATTCGATCCCAAGTGTAGTTCCCAGAAGGGCCACTCGACGAAAGGGAATAGTCGTCTCACAACACTTCCGCAATATCCCCTGTCATCCGTTTTACTCTGAAACCCGTGCTCTACACGATCAATTAACGATATCCCATTCAGGCTACATCAAAGCGGTTGCCGCGCTGATGATCATCGCGTTGATTTTCACCGCAGTCGCGTTCTTCCTGAACATTTGCGGTCTCAGCAAGTCCGACATTCGACGGAAGTACATCTTCTACAAGTTCGCCACGTACTTGGCTATTCTTGCAGGTAAATCAACAAATAAGCATTCGTCATTTACCGTATTATTTACAGTAGCCGCTGAGAGGGTTAGTATTGTTTAGGGGTTCACACCAAATCCCGGTTATAAAAGTGGTTGTTGTTCTGGACATTGTTGTCTCAACAAGACTAATATTGACTTATCTGGTGCAGTTGGTGTCATGGAGTTGTTCGGGGACTTATGAGGTTTTATGGAAATCTTAGCATAATTTTTCAGGATATCTGTCCTGTATCATCTGCTTTTCTGCCAGATAGTAGCCACCGTTTTCCTTGAGAAAAAAGAACAGAAAAAGAGAATCTTCAAAAAAAAAAGAAAAAAGGAAAAAAAGAATGATTCCCAATTCTCAGGTGGAATTTTGTCGAACATTTTTGGCTGAAAAAAAAGGAATTTGATCAGACTAGCCGCTTTAGTTCGTTTCAAGTAGTTGTACGTATCAACGTTTTGCTGACAATGGGTGGGTAGGCAAGCAACGTAGTCAACAGTAAAGTTAGCAGAAAAAAAAACCAAATAAAAAAGATGTTAAATTTCAGTTCGTGCTAAAATTGCCAAACTTGCTAGCTAAATGAAAAAGCTTGTGAATGAATAAACAAGTAAACAAATGAATGAAATTATGGGAGCTGGAACATGTTATGTTAAAGTGTTATGTTTAGTAGAACAAACGTTATCGATTTTTCATTCTAGTTTTGCTGGAGCTGACGGCATTGATTGTGTTCCCGGCTTGTTTCTATGTGAAGATGAAGGAGTATGGTTCAAGAAGAGATTGGGAGGTGAGTATTGGTTAATATGGAAATCAGTAGGTTCAGAGCTTGATCGATTGAGTAACGGCGTTGGCGCACCACCAGCCATAATTTCCCTTCATTTTTATGTCAGCTTGGAGAGTGTAGCGCTGTATATGTTAGGAACCATGCCGCAGACGGCAACAGGCACCTCCTCCATGTCTTTTGTAACGCTTTATCAAATATCTTTCGAAAGAGTGATGCAGTTGAGAATTCAACCCAACATGACATTTGCTCTCCTTTTTTATCGTATTTAATTTGATTTAAAACTTAATCTGATTCTAAAAATCTTGTTGAGTTCATGTCTAAACTTGTTGAACGTGCTCTCTAATAGGCGGGGCATGGAGCAGACTGCGGCACGGTTCTGCCGTTGTATCCTAACGTAAGTGCTTAATTTGGAGTAAAACTCACACTACAGAGCGTTTCATAAGTATAGACACACCCCAGAAAGCACTGTTACAGAGTTCCACGTAACCTGCTGATAAGAACTGCGAGTGTCGCTTGAATCGGCGTGTTCAAAAACCATAGTTTCCTTACTTTTAACTGAGATTATGGAAAAAGATGAGTAGATTCAGCCCTTCATGGAAAAAGATGAGTAGATTCAACCCTTCTCCCTCATTGGAGCCGTTTCGTAAGTACAGACGCACTTCCAAAAACCAGTGATTTCACAGAGGAAACTCCCTTGCAACAGCAGGTTAGGAGAGGGGGGGGGTGCGTCTATACTTATGAAACACACTGTATTTTTTTCATGGATAACTAGCCCATTTCCCATGTTGCGGCATGGTTTTTGTGCGCTAAAACTGGCGATTCCCAGGAAAGAAAAAACTGGAAGAGAAGTAGCGGGTGTATCATGAAATCCACCATTTTCAGGTTGATTGGTCCTACGGTCTTGCCTGGGGCGCCACTTTGTTCACCTTTGGCGCCTCGTTGTTATTGATCTGCGACAAAGAACACGAGGAAGTCTACTACAAGGAGAAAACCATCTACAATCCACCACCAGAGCTGATGAATTGATTGCGACTCCTGAATCAGGATTTATCCTATGTTGTCCACAACTTTATTTGGTCTCATACGACGTCTTCGGTATTGATTATTGATTTTCCGCGTGCGCACTCTGTCGCCTGGCGCCGCCTGCATTTTCTGCGTCTCTACCCATGTCAGATCTAATCGATAGCCGTAGCGTCTACCTGATGGTCTGTTCCGCTGTTGAACCACTATAACGCGATGTGCCAAATTTGGTGTCTGCTTTTCTAGCCCACAACGGTGGAACCGACCGTACCTTCATTAACTTTAGCCTCGTAGAGGCCACTGGACGCAATATTTCATCGATTTTTTCGATTATCGATCGTTCTCACCACGTTGCCAGCCAAGCCTATGTACTTTAGCTAACCAGGAGCGTTATATTACTAGTCACTACGATAGTTTTTACCAGTATGAGGAATTTCCTGAAAACAAATTACCAATCGCTATTTAAGATGCACGTGTAAAACACAACATCATCATTTCGTTTATTGATTTTATACTATCGAATTTTTCGTTGCATTTGTGTGTTCATCCATCGAGACGGTGATTTTTCTTTGCTATTTTATTGTAGGAATAGATTTCTACTCGAAGCTTGTTTCTTCCCTTTTGAAAAGGTGACATGTGATGTTTAGATTTCGGGAGTTTCCCAGAGTTTCTTAGAATTTTCTTGAAAGTTTCCTATACAGAATGAAATTGTTGTCATTTGTATATATGCTGAGATAATAAACCCCTTTCTATAGTTTTTCTGTTCCGTGTTTCTGTCGGTAAAAAAATGATTTTGAATTTTGACAGCAGTGGTAGGTACATACTGTCGGGCCAGGATTGCTCGGAACTAACAATTTAAATCCCGGCAAAAGGAGGCATACGGTCTGGCCAGGCCACTCAACGACGCTCCAGTTCACAGACTCGGTAATTGTTAAGCGAGAGCGCGGCGCATCGTTAACGATTATGCCACCGTGACGGGACCCACTGATGTCCACATGAATGCACATGTTCGCGATGTATAGAAAGTAAAGCTTCGATTTCATGGATTTCCCACATGTATCTGTATTCTCGAGGCTGTATAGTCTGGTAGGCCACAACGCGCACCAGGGTGGACTTTGTGTGCAATTGCGACCGCAGTGGTATCGGCCTGCCGACCAGCCGGTTCAATGGGAGACAGCATCGAAACATCAAAATGGAAGGAATCACATCACCTACATATCAAAAACATACCAAAACTTATAAAAGAAAGCCTTAAAATGGATCGAAAAGCCGATCGCCCGGTCAAAACCACTGCGGTCGCAATTGCACACAAAGTTCACTCTGGTGCGCGTTCTGGGCTACCAGACTGTACATGTAACGTAAGGGAATATAAGTGTAGCTAACCGTATCGTATTATATAAAGCTTATGATATGAATAGCTTACAGAATAGCTCATAATACATATGAAGGTTGCCGCTTGCTTTGAATGGTAATTCCAACGTTAGGCATTGAGAGTCCAGACGCATGGGAGTTGTTTAATGAGAGATTTCCTTTTTTTATTCAGTAGCTCATCAATTCTTACAGGCTACTCAGGAAACCAAATTAGTATTTAGGATGAGAATGAACGATTCAAATCCCACGACTAAGACATGCGTGCTCGTGCAATTTTTTAATCAGCAGTTCTATACCAGCAATGGTTAAATCCATGCAAAACCCGTGTATATTCATGCAGAACCCATGCGTCCTCAGAAATCCGACACAAATTCGATGCGGAATCCACCAAAAGTTCACGATTTTTTCAATCTCATGCAGGAATTCTGCATGGGTATGCATGGGTTTGGCATGGATCTGACAATTTGCATGTTTCAATCTCATGCAAAACACGGTTTTTAGATTGCCTGGGTACTACTTGCTTAAAAAACTGCAATTCGTGACAGTAAGATTGCTGAAGCATTACTGTCTAGTAACGCTCCCTCACCAATCTGGATCAGGTCATCTATTCGAAAAAGCGCATTCCAGAGAATATCTGGGGCTTCGCGGCGTTCTTGATGTCTTCTCTCTTCTTTTCATCGCGTCCACCTGCTCTTGGGTGTGGATCTCCGGCCGTTTAATAGCCATATTAACATGATTTATATTCATAATTTACTTGCCAATCAATATTTTTTAGGAATTATTTTTAAACTTTTACTGAACGTGGCTTCTTGTTGAATCAGACCACTTTGCACTGCTCTCGATAAATGCAGCCAACAGGACATTCTTGGTTACTCATTCATTGGCTCGTTGATGGTGCTCAATAACAGGTATTACTACTAGCATTACTGTCTAGTAACGCTCCCTCACCAATCTGGATCAGGTCATCTATTCGAAAAAGCGCAACGATCAACATTACATTACATTACATCAACCCTACACGTTCTCGAGCTTCTTCAAAACTAATATGTAAGCATTCTTATTAGAAATTGGAAGATTCATCTGCTGGAATAGTCCACTACAGTCGTATCCACAAACATCTTTGTTTCGATTCAATGTAATACGCGAACTACTAGGAATGATTGATTCATTGCTGGGTTTAAATATGTACTATGGCTGCCTGTAGATCCAGAAACTGCTCTGTGATTGGTAGGCGTTTGACGTGAGAAGAGCGATCTGAATAACTGAGTGATTGAGAGGATCTTGGGAGGTACGTACATACATACTTGGTCCTGCTGTTAAGCGCTTTGTGTATCAACGAGGGTCTTTTATCGATAGGGTAGAGAAATGTCAAACTGAGAACGGTATGATAACACAGCGAAATTTTCAGCCATGCGATCATGCATCCTGGAATCTCCAGGGATATCTGGTGAAAATCAGGGTCATAAATATTTTCTGAGTAATCTCTTATGGTTGTCTTTATATCTGGGAAAATTGACTAGATCACTGCTCATTTTTCCATTCATTATAAAGATACATTCTTCCTCTTCTGAAATCACTTCCTTGGTTTTTGATCAGATTTCAAATTTTTGTTCGGAAGCAACTTTTGTAGAACTACTCAAAGACGAAAAATCGTGTCGTTCGTTTTGGAGCACGGGTTCCGTTCTTGAGCCAGGGCATCGTTAAAGGCAGCACCCACGGAAATTTTCGACTTGAAAAACTCAGCAAATTCCAAAGGTATCGAAGGTGTTGAACATTTGCATAAAGTCGAAACTTTCCGAAAGCACCAAAAACCCTGTTTTTGGAAGCTCACGGTAAGATTAGGTGTAGGAGGTGTGGTCGAGTTGCATGAGCTATGGGATGGAGATTGACAGCAAAAGATCGATAATGCCTTTTTTTCACCAGTTGGATACTTGCGCAATCAGTTATTCGTTCCAAACTGCAGGCTTTCCGTACCTCATTAGGAAAAACAACCATTGGAAAATATGTAGCATTTAGCATTAACGTCATTTAAAAATCAAAACCTCAGGAAATCTTCTAATAGAAGAAAATTCGGCGAAAATCGAAATTTCAACAGAAAATAGTTTGAACTATTGCTAAACAGCTTTGATTTCTGTGAAATGCATATGAGAAAGCATTCCACCTAGTAGAAGTAGCAAAAGTACAAAAAAAAATCCTCAGAAGGACTCACAAGGAGAGAAAAACGACTGGATTTTACTCGAACCACAGCAAAACAGCTGTTTCTGTTACAATTCGAGCAAGAAACAACTAACGGAAAACTCGTCCAAATTGACCGTTGGCACAAGGAGGTACCAGTTACTGCGGTAAACACAGTGGGTTTTCGTTGTTGTTGTTATAAAGAAACCAATCGGAGTGCGCTAAACTATCAGAGAATGTGGAAATCTGAGGAGCGAAAGTCTCCGTGGTTGCTGCCTTTAAAGGACATTTGGTTAGTAAATGTACTGAACAGCGTTTGTTTATAAAGTTCCGCTCAGGTGTCATCAAGCTGCAAAGTGACCCTTATCATGAACCTGGATATCGATGAGCTGGAAGCTATAGCGGAAAGGGATAGGAGTCAAACGAGGCCTGCGTAATCATCAAACTGTGACCTTCATGACCTAATATTCATGACCCAATGTAATATATTTTGGGATCCAAAGCAATATGACAATTAAAGTGGTTCGGTAAACGAATTTCCCACATTTTGGCCCTGAAGAATGGGTGCCAATTCTTGACTATTTTTCACAAATCCGTAGAGAAGCAGGGTTGGGAACGCACCGATCAATCACTGTACTGGCTAACTTTGCTCTGCTTAACCACAACTTCATTCAGGGATTAGCCCACTTTGTGCAAGGAAAAATGTTCAAATTCCAATGTGATGTTGGAAACGCTTTCCGACGCTTGATTGCTATTAGTTTTCCACGCTTAAAAAGGTGTGGAAGCAACCAAGCCACCATTAGGATGGCAAAGCTGTGCTGATAGTATAGGAGCATATTTGGACAACTTGTACCGCATCTTGTTTTCTAGAAACAAAACTCAAAGCCTTCTCATTCAAGATCAGACATTTCATACTTGACCGTAATATTAAGCTAAGATAGCAGTATTATGGAGTGGACGAAAATTACCCGTGCCGAATTTTGTTAAAGGGATAATGTTAAAACGATTTTTTAAAACGATACCATAGCGTACTATTAGCCTAACTTCTCGTGAGCACTTGTCCACCATCAAAAGCCCAACAGTCGCCTATCATTTTTCCAGATAAAATACCAACAGTCTGCATACAAGCGCTCAAACGATAAGCAGCGCATTTGTGTGATTTTCACAGGTAAAGCCCCCCTCCTTCCAGCCTAGGTCAGGGCTATGAGGCAGCACCTTTCTGAAAGAATTTTTTGAAGGACTGATTTCTTTTGCTGCTACTCTTGGAGGAGGAGAGCGGGAAACATCCGTAAACATGTGGATTGCCGCTGTTTTCCTGAATACCAACTTTTTATTCGCAAATCCAATCCACGTGGTAGTAAGGCTGCAAAGTTTCCGGAAACATTTCTACACAAATAGAGGCATTGAAGGACTTTCGTCAAGAAAGAATCCATATCTTCTTCTTCTTCTTCTTCTTCAGCGTTTGTCCCGTTTAGTCGCGGGGTCCGCTCTAGAGGTCTGTTGACGCCATTTGGCCCTATCGCGCGCTTGGTCCGGGTGGATACCAGCTAGCTTAAGATCGGCATGGAGTGTGTCAAGCCAGCGTTGCTTTGGTCGACCTTTAGGCCGTTTGCCGGAGACTTCGAGATCAAAGCCGACTTTGCGGACGGTTCCTTCCTCGGCACGCAGAACGTGGCCATACCATCGCAGACGAATTTCGCGAAGTTTATCAGATATCGCCGCAACGCCAAACCGATTTCTGATGTCCTCGTTGCAGATTCGATCGAGCCGCGTTACTCCAGCCATCCAGCGAAGCATCTTCATCTCCATAGCGCTGAGGCGACGTTCTACTTCCTTGGTTGCGGGCCAACATTCGGCGCCATAGAGAGCAACGGGACGGATGACGGTACGATAGATCTTCGATTTCAGTCGGTCCGGGATCTTCTTGTCACACAGAACACCGGTCAACGAGCGCCACTTTCCCCATGCGGAATTAACTCGGGCTACAACTTCATGATAAAGGCTACCGTCAGATGAAATTCCTGACCCAAGGTACTTGAACACTTCCGTTCTCGGTAATTGTGCGCCGTCTACGCTTATGGTACCGGGCTGATCCACGCTGGTTGTTAAGTACTCTGTCTTCCTGACGTTAAGACGTAGGCCGAAGCGTGCAAGTTGGTCACTCCAAGCCTGTGTCAGCCGCTCGAGTTCTTGCCTGTCTTCAGACGCGAGCATGACGTCGTCTGCGTACAACAAGGTCCATGGCGTGGGTTTCTGCAGATCCCGTGTTACAACATCCATCACCACAATGAAGAGGAGCGGGGACAGAGCAGAGCCTTGGTGCACACCAACGGAAATGGGGAAATCCGTAGACATGCCAGCAGCCGCCTGCACGTGACTTCTTGGACTGGTGTAAAGAATCCGCACCCATTCGATAAGTTCTTCAGGAACGCCATGCTGCCGAAGAGCGTACCAGATGACTTCATGGGGCACGCGGTCAAATGCCTTTTCTAGGTCAAGGAAGGCGAGATGCAGCGGCTTTTGTTTCTCACGGTGCTTCTCAACCAAGAGACGTGCAGCATGTATGGCATCAGTGGTGCCGCACCCAGCTACAAATCCGCACTGGTTAGCGGAGAGCCGCACGATATCGCGAATCCTGCGGTCAATGACATGCTCAAAAACCTTCATGGTATGGGACAGCAGGCGGATAGGTCGGTAGTTAGCGCAGTCAGCGGGACTGCCTTTGCGCTTCCATATCGGGATTGTGGTGCTCCGCTGCCATTCCGAGGGCACTATCTTCTCCGCCACTATCTGGTTAAAGAACCTCGCCAGCCATTCAGCAGATCCCCAGCATTGCGACTTCCATAGATCCACTGCCACGTCATCGGGACCAGTCACTTTATGTGACATCATTCGCTTCAGCGCTGCCTCCGTCTCCTCGGTAGTGATTGCCTGCACGGGCCCGTAGGTTGGCGATACATAGGGAATAGGTGGATGGGCGAATTCCTCCGTCGAGACATTCTCGAAGTAATCACGCCATCGCTTCATTGCCTTCCTGCGGTCCATTAGAAGGTGGCCATGCTCGTCGTTGACGCCATGGAACTTTTCGATATCTTCCATCTGACGTTTACGAGATTTCGCGAGCCGGTATATGAGCCGTTCGCCTTCCTTCGTGTCTAGCTTCTTTTCGACATCCGCGTAATGTGCGGCTTTCACCACCGCTACCGCCTTTTTCGCTGCTCTCTTCGCTTCGCAGTATTTACGCCAGCGGTCGTCTGTCTTGCTGTCCAGGAAGGCATGGTACATGCGCTTCTTCTCCCGAACCCTCGACTTCACTTCGTCCGTCCATAGCCAAGGTTGCTTGTCGGTCTTCCTTCGACCTGGTTTAGTCGCACCAAGTTCAGACCGCGCTGCCTCTACGACCACATCTGCTGCTTTCCGCCAAGTTTCCTCAACACTAGTTACAGGCGGTAGCTGAATGCGAGATATGACCGCGGCCTCTTTCTGCTTCAGTTTCCACCACTTGATTCGAGCTGGTCCGCATCTCTCCTCGTACTTCCTCTTCGGTGGAGTGATTTTCAACGAACAGATCAGTGGCCGATGTTGTGTCGCTACTGTCTCATACGGCACGACTTTCACGTCCGTGACCAGCTTTCGATCTTGACGACGCAAGAAAGAATCCATATACACAGCTTTATAAGCTTAAAGTTAAGAGAACAGATGATTCTCGTCTACCCCTCAGCGTAGATTCATGCGGGGCCTCAATATGGACACTGTTGTTACGATGAAGCTTTCCGCTACCGCTGACTTTCCGTCCAAAAATAGAGGATTAATAGCCTGCGTCACAAAGTCGCATCGGATTAAGTGTCCAGTTGAGACCGCGCAGGTTTCCATACAGCCGCACAGAAGTCCGTTGAGCTTCGTTTTGACACCTGGATATATGACGCTGCCAACTAATTTGTCCTCGCAAAAATGCAAAGTAGAGAATGAATAGCAGAATCCGAACGCTTCCAGTTATGCCACCATTTCATTTTCACTGTGCCATGCCCCGAACGGTCCGGATTGTGGCCTTTCATTCCCAACTTGCATTTTTACGCGGACAAATTAGTTGGCAGCGTCATATATGTTGAGAGCTGTATGTAAGCAAAAAAAAAACCGGAAATCATAGCACAATCGCATGTTTTTTGCTCAACTGACCACTAATACGATTTCTTTGTAGAATTCAAAAGCGTTCAATTCGTTCTCGAATTTTTTTCCCTCGCAGTACTCAAAGACCAGATTATTCTGGACGAAAATATTTTTTGACCTTTGAAATTCGAAGATATCCATCCACTTACGCATGCTTTGTCCAGAAATTAGCTGCCAAATGAATTGAATCAATAGTGGTGGTTCTTCTTTGCCGGGCAAAACTTTAGGATTTCTCTCTCATTGGCACCAGCAAAGGACAACTCGTTCACTTAGAGACACTCAAACTTGGGTAACTTAATCCTTGTAATAATCGCAACGATGAAAATAATGGGTACAACGGAGCAAAAATGGTTCACACTAAAAGGGAAATAAAACTCGAATTAAAGAAGGTGGGATCTCAACCCATCACCCCTAAAGGTCGGACTGGTGGAGTTTTAAAAATAACTTTAATGAAAAATCAATTTGAAATCCAATTAACTAGAGACAAAGTGACAGAAAAATAAGAAAAGGAAATAAGAAAAGGAAAGAAAAAGGAAACGAAAATAAGCTAATACAAGTTTTTAAAATCTATTTTCCAAGTATTAGGGTGTGAAACTATAACATAAATCGCGTCTGTATATCGAACAAAAACTATTTTAAAAACGGGGATACAGTCCGAGATGGATCCGTGGTAGATATTGATGCCCCTTCACTATGTTCTGCACAGAAAACGAGGGCTTCCTTGAGCGAGCTCGCTGCGCCACGAGACAAAATAGCGACTCGTCCAAATTGTGACCTCGGCACGGTTTTTGAACTGTTTCTCTTCCAGAAAGCTTATTTGTTTCGATATTTTGAAGAAGTAGATTTCTACAGGAATGGTATCTAAACAGAAGGCAAATATTCTATAAATATTTAGAATGGAGTGGTGCGCAAGTTTGCTTCCGTCTTTCTCTATTTAAAGTCGTATAACACATGAGTGGAAAATCCATATTTTGGTCGATCTCTTTCTAAATTTATTCGGAGATAAGACTCAACAGCAACTCAACCAACTCAACAGATCGGGAATACATTGCCATTTGCCTTTGTAACAGCTCAAAGTAGAGCGCGCCTTTTGCGGCACGGAACATCGATGTCGTCTCATAACTGGAGCCACTCCTCAGATCAGAGAGATTCTATTTTCATAAGAACAATGGACTAGATGCAAAAAGCATTCAAGAATCCTGGGGCTAGACCGTGATCCCGTTCTCTACTTACCTTCAAAAATTTTGATATGTTTCAGAAAATTTCCAGACAGAGCAGGTTTCCAAAGATTTTTGTGGTTCACAACTTCACGCTCAGTCTTATTGGCACAAAATTTTGAATGAGAATAGACCTTGTTGCATTCAGTTTATATTGGATAGCACAAACGTAACACTTCAGTAAGGCATAGAATCTTCTCATGGAGTGAGTGCGTCTCCTGGAGTAGTGCGCGGAGGAAATCCTGTGCTGAGGGCTAACACTCATGCAGCACCAATATGAATCCGATGGATTGTTGTATGCTACCGGCGTTGAGGAGCAAATGAAGAGCTACACGAATTGAGGAGCAAATAAAGAGCTACATGAAGCATAGGTTGGAGCGCGTAACATACGTAAAGCTGAGAAGAAGCTTTGGGAGAATTCAGACAAGAAACACCACCGTGCCGCAATGGGCGCGCCTCCACCCCTACCTTCAGTTGTTACAGAAACAAATGACGACATACACATTTCCTATCTGTTGGGTTATTTCGGTTGCCATTGAATTGGCCTAGTGCGGCCATAGATGTCATACCATTACATAGAATTCCGTTGTTGTGGTAGTACTAAATAAGGTGTGCAAGAACTCTGGCGCACCCTATGGTTGTTTACTAACTAGTCCATTGAGGTGGTAGAATAAAGCGCGCATCCATAGTTTTTCACGCCATTTCGAAAATTCGGAAACCCATTCTGGGGAAACAGGGTAGGGAGGGGGGGAGGAGATATGTACATACGTGGGCAATTTTGTCACGGTGAAGCTTTCCGCTACCGCTGACTTTCCGCTCCAAAATAGCGGATTAAAAACTTGTGCCACAGAATCGCATTGGATTAACTACCCAGTTGCCGCCGTTGAGGATTCTATGCAGCCACAGTAGTCCGATTAGCTTCACTGTTTCCTAAGAGATTAGGAATTCCCTGAAAAAGCACCACTTCTTCTAATCTACACAAAGAATTGGAGAAGGAAATAGATGTAACTGAACGAAAAGGTACAAAACAATTCATCGAACCGAGTTGTGCCCCTCTAAAGGAAATAGTGGAGAGGGATCCGATTGCTCCCGTTTAAGACCTTACTTACATATAAGTGTGATGAAGGTGTTGCGTGCCCTATTAATGTTTTCAATAGATCGTTCACCGATGTCGTCTTATCTAGTCCACCTTGTTCTATTTGCATGCGGTACATAGAGGTGTGTCAGGCACACATTTAGAGAGCTTCCATAATCTTCTACCTCTTCCAGGAACATAATTCTATGTAACAGCCTCACGCCCATCATATTTCCTAAATCAGCTGTGAGTGTGTAAGGTGGAGACTTCCAGAACTGCATTCGATTTTGAAAGCTTTTTAGGGCACATTTTCCACAAAATTCCCCTTCTGAAGTAAACAGTTTTGAGATAAGGTGCGATAGGAAAAATCTCGAATGCATTGCATTTACTACTAATGTTAACAAATTATATTACATGTTATCATAGATCGATAGAAGTGTTCGTTAGCGGATCCATACTGGTTTCAGGTGTTCCTAAAAAAACATTAGAAGCATTCCTACTCATCATTTTTCATTTACTAAATTTCATTCATTTTGCGTTCTTGAGATAAGGATTCCACAAATGTATGCAAACGTGTGACCCGCTACTGATGTACGCATCCAGCATAAATCACACTGTAGGAGAACACTTCTCACTACTCCTTCCTTCACTCCTTACCCTGCAAGAAAAGGTAGCCAGATTTTGAAATTTTTGTATTTTGTTCTATAGATTAGATTCAGCGAAGTGTACAGGATTATTTTTAATTGTTCATTTTTATTGTTACAGATTAATGCATCCTCCAAATGTATTCAAAACTATTTCCTAATACCTTTATTTCTAGCGGTCGGGTCCCGATTCTTTTTTCGATTTTTCTTCACATCACCCCCTCCACCATCTCTACGTCAGCCGCGGTCATGATAGTTTTTGTCGCCAAAGGACTTCTCTTTTCTGGGCTCGCCACCTTGAACCTTCTTCGCTTTTTAGGTCTGAACAAGATGTCAGTAAATGCAAGCGAGCGGGTGTGGCAAACTTCCTCTCGCTTTTGGGTCTTCATTTGTTTGAAACCTACTCAGTTTTTATTTATTACCGAGTTCAAGATTCGAAGATGTGGAAAGTAAGGTATGCAGAATCGGAAGTTTACTCGACGCTTAATTGTACTCATTGTAAAGTTGGCCACGAGCCAAACCTATAGCAGGGCTCACCCTCCCCACCCCCCCCCCCCCATTTTTAAATTTCGATCCTATACTATTTCCAGTATTGGTCGACACTTCCTTCGGAAAAAGGAAATGGCGCAATCGTGCAGCCACATGGAACAGGCGGGGAACGGAGTGGATTTCCTGTTTTGGTCCTTGAATCCTCCAGAAGTTCTGGCTGATAACGTACTTTACTGTGCTGTACTGTGCTCTTCAGTCGTTATCTGGCCATATCCGCGTTTCTTAGAAGGTAGGAAGGAAATTATACTGGTTCTGCGGTTACGGACTGTACAACTTGACTCCATGGAGTGTTCCACGAACTCTCGCATGGAGATGCAGACTTCCATACAAAAACCATGCTAACATGTTCGTGCATGTATCCGTCACACCGGCTTAACATGTACTTAACGTGTCATCAGCTACAACCTGTCAAACAAGTTTGCTTTCAACTTCCTGTCTTTCCCTCTCAATGACACCTGCCGTGGGGCGAAGCCATTGCCCATGGGGCGCGATATTCCATGTCGGCCACAGAATTAAGAAAGGATTTTAACGTTCCCCTTGTAATGTTTTTTAGCGCTCTCTTCAGCATTCACTGAGGGTCCGAGAAAGCTAGTTGAGTTACTGAAACGTTGAGCTGAACGTGTCGCGCGTCCGCCTAGTATAAACCCTAACAAATTTCTCCCGCATTCCTCTAGATGTTCTCTGTTTCTGCATGTTTGATAACGGCATTGGTTTATTCCGCTTGCCCGCAGAGACCTCAGTAGTTTTTCTCAAGGAATTTCGCGGTGCAATGTCCTGCATGAACTGCGACGACAACACAAGAACATCCTTCATGTCCTCAGCGCTTCGTGAACGCGTTGTTTACGCGCGGCGGCCCAGCTCGAATAGGTCTGCGCTCGACCTCTGTATATGAGGATATCTGAAGAACTCACATACTGAGTTCTTTCTGGAAGTTTTGAGGTTCATGCACTCTTTGGATTTTTATAGGTGAAGTGTGGGCGCTGAGTAAACGAGAAGTTTCTAAGTGTGTACATACCTATCGTACTGAAGTACTGCTCAGAAGTAGGCGAAGGCGGACGCAATGAGAGGTATTGGTCAATGTCCGCTCTATCCATAATGTCTAAGACAAGCAGCACTTCGCTACAGTGACAGTTGTCCACGTGTCAAATAACGAGTCTGAAGATTTGTGCTTAGAATTGTGGTAATACCAGGTTTTACAATTGCAATAAAAAGGAGTTATCCCTAGATTGTCTGCAGGAATGAATCAGTCCATCCTCCTGAGAGAAATGAAAGATTTCAGAGGTACTTCCTAGGTGGAATATTAATCCTGTGAAATGGAAAGCAAAAATGAAGCAGGAATGATCGTAGAATGGAAAGTGTGAAAGAGAATACTGATTTCTTGCCAGCCGTGAGGTAACGCTGGGAAAAGCGGCCGACAGACGCTTGAGATGTCATGGGAATCTCATCATCTTACTTATAAAGGTTATCTATAATCGCTTCCTGTACGACCTTCCAAGAACCTTATACGTACGTGCCTGAACATGGATTCAGCTTTTTTCCTTCGTCAAAAAGTTGTAAAGATTCGACGGGCGGACAAAAATCAACGATATCATATTAGCCGTCCATGAAGGGTGACCCCAGGCACGGTTAGTCGAATTCGACATTCGTTTTATGTTGGTCGGTGACAAAGAAATCCTTTGAGACCTCGTATATCACCTGCATATTCATAGCTGTAACATCCTTAACGGGAACGGGTTAGTGAATTTGCGTTTGTCCAGAAGTATTATTTTCAAGGGTAACCTACTACCGGTTTGAAACATCACACACATTGGCTAGTGTAGGTCTATCTCTTTCCATCGTGATAAATGCACACAATTACAGTCCTTGGCAATTGGATGCTAGTAAGTGGTTCTGCACGTGTACATCCAGTCTGTCGCGTAATTTCCATGGTAGAAATTCCATTGATTTTCATGGTAGAAATTCCATTGAGGTAAGTTGCCAAGATCAGTAGATCTAACAGCTCAGTAGATCTAACAGGTTCGAAGAAGATGATGCTGTGATGAACAGTTATGGCATTTAGAAGAGGAACACTGTGGGACCAAATACACATGTCGAGCTAGACCTCTACTAGGGATTTTTTTTTTGGAAACCCCGAAGTGCTTGACCTTAGCAGTTTCCGGAGTCACTTTTCAGCTACTTTCTTTTGAAAAAAAAAGAAGGCAGCCACTTAAAATCCGGATGCTACCGCTAATTTCCTGCTTACTTTTATGCTCCTGCTAGTCACATGTAGCAAATTTTATGAGAGGAACAAAAATGAGAGTGCTTACTTTGAAGAATAGCCTCTGAAAATAATTAGCTTCCAGTAATCTGCCGTCAAAAATGCTCAAAGTCCTAACTGGTTATCATAACTTCTGAGTTCGAAGTTTATCACCTTCGGGAACAGGTATATGGTAGGTAAAAGATACATAAGAGGTAGAAAAATAAGAATAAACTGAATGATTGTTTAATAGTTACTGAAGGAAATAAGTGTAGTACCCATAGTCGTAAGAATGATTAGATGTTAGTAATACTAGCTCAGTTCAAGACCTGCTGCCGCGTTGGACTTCTTATAATGATTGGGGATACGTATTTGTAGTTCCCTGCCTAAGTTTTCTGGATACAGATGTTGGACTATGTATAATTGAAACTTTTTTTTGAGAGAATTGGTTTTTTTGAGGTTTACTGAGAGTTTTCGGCAATTTCTCACACTCTCAAATGATTTTTGGAGGCAATGTCATTACAACTGAGAGGTTTCTAAGAGGTATTTGTACCAATGTCTATGTATACTTCCAGAAAAAGTCTTCGTAAGCATCCGTGATTACGCCAGATAGCTCCTGTTGCATCTTCATCCCCTCGCATCCAGCTAACATCCACCGGATCGGGATTATCGCATGTCCAGTCAAGTTTTTTCCGGCTTTAAGCCGCTTCTTCGACGAAGCCCGAGTGCGGGGGCTGGGTCCCGCTCGACCGCCAACGAGACAGGGTCCCGTTTTTGCATACTAATCTGAATGTGTTTTGCTGAATAGATGTCTGTAGTCGACAGTGAGGCACTGTAGACACCTGGCCGTCGTTGAACCTCCTCCTCCCTGAAGAGGCAGACAGACAGACAGACACTCCCACACAGACACACACGCGTATACACACAACCGGGCCATCCGCTTATGACTCGCGTCCGGCTCGTCGGCCACGCCCACTGGACGAGTGCAGTTCGAGATGCCCTCTACTGGTACTTGGACCGGTGTTAATGCACACCTTATTTGGTTGTTATGGTTTGTGGACAGTGCTCGAGCGCAATTCGGGCTCACCTACAAAGAGCCGAGACTGGTGAGTTCATTCGGTCATTCGAGCATTCATTTGAGCACTCATTGTGCCTTGATTAGTGAACTCAACGCCATTCCTTCTGAGAAAACTGTTTCTTCTTAAACTACTCTCTCAATGCTTCCGTGTATTGCTCATTTCATCTCTCTTTCCTTCTTTTATTTTTCTATGCCTTGTGTTCACCTCTGCAAGATGAAAATTCTTGCGATGAGCTGGCAGTTTTACCTTGTTATCTGCGCGTGAAATATAATGTAAAATGCTCAGTAAATGATTTTATGGATATCCGCCACCATTTACAAAATAAATTTTCATTCCGTAATTCTATTCTTTTTGTAATTTAATCGTCTCTATTGTGTCCTAGCTTTTCTTCTTTTATCCCTTAGATTTCTCATTCTTTTCTTTCTCTACATAGTTCACCCTTTATACTAGAATCAAGTGCTGCACTCCTGCCATCATCACTTTCTTTCCGGTCCCCACAGAGTCCTTCTGTTTGTCCTTTTTTGCTCTTCTGAATTTCTCTTTCAAGTAATTCTTTTCTTCCTATAGGATTTACATTCTCTCTCCCTCCATCACCCCCGTACATATTTTCGTCTTTTTCTTTCATCCATCTTTCTTAATTACTGACTGTACATATAGAGGGGATCTCTGGTCCTGTACTCACATCTTTTCATTTCCTTTATAATTTTCATATTTTGAAAAGTCGTCGTTTTCCTCTTCTTTGTGAATCTCTTTTCGTAGGGCCTCTCTCATATCCTCCCATGTCTCAGCTTGCTCTCATCTCCATGTCTTGCCTTTTCATTTTCACGCCCACTTTCACTAGCCTCCTTCACTCTCTTCCAAAGATGTAGGTATTCTTCTGGGCTGGGATTCATGAAACGATAACCGACCAAACCAAGGATGGCTAGCGTGATTAGTTATCTTATTGACTACATAGAGCTAAGAGACGGCAAAAGTAGGTTTACTCGGTTATCGTTTCATGAATCCCAGACCTGGAGGATGAAGAGGGTAACTGGTGGAAAAAGGTCGCTGCCTGCTAAAAGCTCGACAATTTGATTCTGCTCACCGTTAACATTAAGCGACAGAAATTAATGAGAGCAGTTGTACATACAGTAAGCATTGAAAACGAGTCCACACAAAAGGTTTGTCTACCTTATGAAACAGTTTTGACGATTTTGTCGGCCTTTTGCCCTTTCCATGGGGGGAGGAGGGAGGGTGGGTGCTGGAGCAGGTGCATCCAGCCCTGGTGCCCTCCTTTCTCGTTGTCTTTCTTTCTCTTTCTCTGTGTGTTTCCTCTCCCGTTTCCCCCTCTCCACTGTACATATGCTACTTCTTCTGTTTCTTTCTTTCAATCTACCCCTTTTTCATAAAGCGTTTGTCTCTCTCTTTTCTCTATTTCACTCTCTCTCCCGTACATTCATACATAGTTCCTCCCATGCAGCGTACTTTCATATAGCTTACGTAATCCATGTTTTTTCTCAGCGTGTAAGTTACACGGTGTAACTCTTTGTTGTCTGTGTTAATGCGTACACGAGAATCACCATATCATCGACACCATTAGCGTCATTGTACGGGCGTTTTTGTGCGAACACGCGCAATTATTGTCTGTTTCAAAAATCGTGTCGTCCTACATACTGGGGGTACGACTAGCGTTTTGCTCAGCGCATGTTTATGATCTGTATTTAAAGGCAGCAGGAGCTGAAATCCTCGACTCCGAGCTGAGCTGTGGGTGATGAAGTACAGACTCGACACATCATAAATGTGAAACGAACACAGACAATGATGGCTTACCTGCAGAGAAAATGGAACATTCGTCGCGAACACGCCTGGCCGTGTTCGCGCGCGGACGAGTTTTCCACGGCGCAAAAGCCATTGCGGTGCGTGGTTTGGCGCAAAGGGAAAGCGAAATGCATTCAATTCATAGGGCTTCATGGCGGGACTCGGCCAAAACCATGCGCCGCAATGGTTCTCGCGCAGAGGAAAACTCGTTCGCGCACGAACACGGCCAGGCGTGTTCGCGACGAATGTTCCATTTTCTCTGCAGGTAAGCCATCATTGTCTGTGTTCGTTTCACATTTATGATGTGCTGAGTCTGTACTTCATCACCCACAGCTCAGCTCGGAGTCGAGGATTTCAGCTCCTGCTGCCTTTAAGAACGAGTGAGCTCTGACGTTATGCTTTCTGAGTCACCAGGTCCCAGCCTTAAAGGCAGAGGCCCACCTCATACTCGTGTTTGAGCTATTAACCCCTTCACCAGGTCCACCATTCCAAACCTTCTCGATGCGCTGATTCCGGCAATGTACTTGAAATGTTCCAAAATGCCTGCAAACCTGCATTTCGGAACAGGACCTGTACTAGTTTGCCGGAGCATATTTAAATTTTGCCGGAGATGTATGTAGGAAGCCCGTTTCTCCATATCAGGAACTACGCAACAATTATAGATCATTTGTGCTGGGGTATCGCTTGTTTCTTCCATTCCTTAGGAGCTGCTCCTCTGTTCTCTGCAGGATTGTTTTAGAAATGAGGGTTTCAACGCTTCTGGTTGTTCTACGTAGACCATTGGTTCCAGCAGCCACTTTGATTCTATTTAGGTAAAAATCTTAAAAGCGATGTCTGATTTTGTGACAATTTTCTGGCCTCAAGGTAATTGGCTGCAGCTTATTCGGTAGGATAACATCTCATTCATCCATTAACCACCTTCTTTTACGCCTTCTGCATAGCTACTCATCCCAAGTGTACCAGCCTAAGATTGCAACAGAATGCGATATTCGTAACTCATTATAACGACATCCTCGATGACTCATCCATGAATATATTATTTTTTATAAAACACTCAGACAAACTTTCGGAACTTCCCCGGAGCTTGACATTTTTCGGAACTTCCACGAAGCTTCGAGACAGATAGAATGATCCAAGAGACTAACATATAAAAAGGCATGTTTTTGGCCAATTTTTATAGTGGTATGTTCTGGCTTGACTTCAGCTATTCGTATAAGAAGCCGTGATAGAATACGGAAATTTTTCCGGTAGTTCTTTTTTTGGAATTTAGTTCGGAATGCTTCAATAATTACATCTATAACGTCGAATTTCGGGTGAAACTCGTGTCACATAAATGTACCCCTGGGATTATTCCCATAAACACGAAAATTCGACAGATTTTTATCAATAAGGAATTTTTCCATGTTATCGTTGAAATTAAAACCTGATGCAGATACGAGGCACAGTCGGAGCGCAAACCAGCTTGAGGCTCATCTTTTGCAAACGTGAGAAGTAGTGCTGTAACTAGTGCTAAGTGGTGGAACAACCTTTGGTGGGATTGGTGATGCCACGAGTTTTGGTATCGGGACGCGTGGATGTGTCCATCACTCCACGTTGATCAAATTTATCTTACTACTCGAGTTATGGTTGACTCTATAAGGCGTGAATTACGTAACTCTTGTTCGATTTCGGAACTTCCGCGGGGCCATTTCGGAACCTCCGCGGAGCCAGTTCGGAACTTCCGCGGAGCTTATTCGCAACTTCCGTCAGGTCACCCGCGGAAGTTCCGAAAGTTTGCCTGGGCATTTGGTTCTCCGGAAGTGAGGTGGGCCATTCTCGAATTTCCGGTGGAAAAGCCATTTAAAGTTGTTCATATACGTTTGCAGCATGCACAGTCCGCAGACAATCATGCTTCTTTATATTTGGTGATCCGGCGAAATTGCAATATAAATAGAAATCTTCACGCTGATTGTACCCACGCACCGCTTGCAAAAAGACGGAATTTTTCTTTACAGGCATTTTTAGAGGCTGAACTGTGCTTGAAGTTCGACCGCCAAAAGTAGGAAGCAAACTAGTTTACATTCTATTCATACTACTTTTTAACTATGTCTCCGTTTGCTTCGGCTCTACAACGAGGCACTATAATAATGAAAAATGTGTGCTGCGACGCTACGAAGCCGCGCACGTGATACCTCAATTAATATGAGACAGATTGTTGGTACAGTCTATACGTAAATGTGAAAGGTTTCAGTGGTCCGCGCCGACTCGCACGCGCCATCATTCGCCCCTCTGATTGCCTGCGCATCCTCACACTTCATTGATATCATCGGCGCTGATTCGATCGATACAGTAGCGTGGAGCGGGGAGCGGGCCAATGAATGCAAATTTCTACTGAATTTTCCTTTAGAATTCCAAAGTTTTGCTGCTTGACAATGGTGCGACTCTCACAACCATGCCGCGCTTGCGCATTTCCTTTCTGAATTGCCACTTCCTTTTTGACTTTCTAGAGGAAAGCAAAACTTGCCGCAGTGAATTCCACTTGAGGAAGTTTGTTTTGAACAAGTATACGACGTTTTTAGAAGACGTCGCGATTGCGTCCTCAGCATTGATTGGCCAAAGTCGTCCTTGTGGTCACTTTGCGGTGAGATGATCCTTTGAATGTCGTTCAGGCCAAATTCTGCTTCACTACAGATAACACTGTTTATTTGTGTGCGGTAGCATCAGGTGTAGCAGCAGTAGCTGCGAATCTCCTAGATTTATTAAGTAGGATGGATTTAAATATTTACAGTATTATTTGATATCGGATAGGTGTTCATGGGTTAATTTAAATCACAAGTTATCCAGCCATAACCGTATTTTGACACTGAAATACGAATGCATGGTTTGCGTCTGACCTCATGGTTCATCCTCAGAAGTAAACTACTACTGAGAGGAATGCTTACCAAAACCAGTTACATGCTAGTGCTATTTATCAAACTTGACAGAAAAAAAAACTTCAAAATATGGGAGGACAATCTCAGGTCTCTAGATTGGCAACACCCGCTTTCTTTGCATCTTTTCGACTCTCTCTCTCCCTCCCCCTTCTTTTCACTCGTCGATTGTGCCCCTAATTGGATATTTCTTTCTCCAAAATGTTATGGAGCATTCTTTGGACAAACTTGGCCTATGGAAGATATTTAACGAACATTGCTTCGGTTTTGCACCGTAACGTCATTACTGGATGCGTGAAGCACAGGGTCGGAAAGAACTACTCTTGTGCATTCGGTCCATGGTTAGTATCCCGCTTGAGGCCAACGAAACATTCCATTCTACCGTGGCCGGTAAATTCGTAGCAGAGGGGTCTGAAGGAATGAAGCGCTGACTTTTTACAACGGATGCCCCTCCCAACTCACTATACGGGGTACATAAGCATTCACTGTCTCCACGATGCTCAGGATGCGTAACGCTTCACAGAAAGAAACTAAATAACATCGAACACAGTGTCATCCATCCTTTGACGTTAGTCCTGTGGGTTGAGGTAGGATCGTGCGAGAAAATGGAAGCGATTGTCTACATATTCAGGCAAGAAAACGGTAGCAGGATACGGGATAATGGGACGCATACATCAACGACATAGCCGAAGGTAAACGTGTTAACACCACAAGAATTTACCCATGACACGTCTACCTTAGGTAACCTCAATGATGCACCCAGGTTGATGTTGTTATTTTTCGCCAACTCATCAGGTGAAGCTCTGCGCAAGCTTTCAGAAGAAATCATGAGATACCCTATATTCTTCTCCTCTTCCTAATCTAGATACCATATCTACATATATCGTATACATATACTATCCACCGTAACCTCACAAGTCTATGCAAGTGCTCCGAGTGCAAAATCAAGGAGCAAGATTGCTGTTACAAAAATTTGATGGAATCATTCGAGTCGTGGCGAATCTGCTGATCCAGCGCTGAGGGAATAAGTCAGTGTCTGCCCGTTGGCTCGACGGAAAAATGGTGGACATACCTTGAGTATTTGTAGAAAAGTTCTAGTGAAATAAAACTCTAGTCCACTTACCAACGTCTCCGTGCTGTAGGGGAGTTCTCTTGAAAAACTTGCAGGGTTCAGTAATTCCGTTATCTATTTGTTTCCTTGAAGTACAATTTGTGCATATTCAAAATCGAGGAAGTTCAATGGAGAATCGGTAAGGTACCGTACTCTCATGTCATTTAACCCGAAGCTTATGCTGCAAATTTCCATTGAGATTCGACGGATTACGCGCAGTTTGCAACACAAAAGTTTATCGTCTCTCATTGCAAATCACCCTTTTTCTTCTTAACTAATACCTTTGCATTTGGCCAGCTCTCACCATCTCCTCCTGCACTGTATCTCTTTTTTTTCACACCCTGCAAAAACGGTGTTCTTCCCCGAGATGAATTGTATGTTGAGTGCTAAAACCTACTGAATACCCCTTGTCGGATAATCTGCATTGTGGTAGCGCGGACGTCGCACAAACCTGTCTCGCGGGAACGTTTCCATTTCTTCACAGTGAATAGGTGTGAAATTCATGATGGCACCCTGCGGACAACTGGTCCCGACACAGCTGTAACTAATCGTCGTTTCAGGAATGCCTACCTGATGGTATTCGACTGCACATCGATCCAGTAGGAGTATTTTTTGGACATGTCTATGTTAGGGGACATTTTAAAGAAAAGTAAGTTTGAGAATTTCTGTGTTCTCTAGCAACTTCAACAACGAAATTAGACAGTGCTCACTAATGTATTTTTAACTAATATTTTACCCAGTTCTCTCATTCCTTTTCATTTCTGTTCCAGTGACCTACACTAAAACGAGACGGGTTAATGTCATTTTAATCTTAACTTCGTATTTTAGGTGCGTGCAAAAGTTCCGAGGCAGTTGCGCCTAATTTTTCAAAACGCCATAACTCGGCTCAAAGTTGAATTTTTAGTCACCTCAAAAAGCATAGGCATCTGGGTAACGTTGCGAACACGGCAAAAAAAGATATCTTCTGAAGCCCAAAAACTGACACGAAAAGCGGCAGACGTCCTTTTGGAGTTGGGTCTATTCATTAAAAGTTTTACAGCGGATTTAAAGTCGTAGAAGCTAAGAAAGGGGACCTTCTGTTGGAGACTGGTCTAGGGAATACATATGATGAGTTAGAATTTTGGAGACCAAATGGTCAATTTTGTACACGGTTGATATTGCAACATGCTGGTATGCCTTGGCGTGGCACCAGCGGACCAGGTACGTATGTTTGCCTGTGTTTACCTTATATTTGTGAATTTTCTCTTGATTACTTTACACGAAAAAGGGCATCATTCTCCAATTATTGTGCGTCCGTTTGAGAAAGAGTCGTTTAGAATGCCTGAAGTTCCAGGCTATAAAATGTCAAGGGAATTTTTTAAAGGTGCAGCAATGGTTTCGTCTATTTTTTAGGTGGTTCGCTGGAGCCTAGATCCGGGAATGATCTCCTCCCATTGTCGTACACATCCCATCCACTGATAACAATAACACACTAGTGTTTGGTGTCGACATTATAGTGTTCTTCGCTCAACTAACACAAAATCCATCTACTCGTATCTCCCTTCTTACGAGTGTTACCGAAGTGATCGAACATGGTTGGCTAATTTCCCATAACGTTTTGCTCACTTTGCATTTGGTCGGGCTCAACTTTTACCTCCGGAAGCTTGTGAAAAGGTAATGTTGCTGACTATCTTATGGAGCATTTTTCAAGCTCTTATCTCTGCTCAGAATTAATGAGAACCCGCGAGCTTCTCATATTTTAGAGAGGATCTTCTCCATTAACACATTATTGATGCTACGGGTCATTCCCCTTGTGGATCATCCGGATTTGAATTCATGAAGCGAAATTCCACGAATCAGCTTACTGCGCATAACATTAGTTCCATGCCTGAAAAACAGTAATGCTGTGACATAGATCCGAGCCAAAAGTGCTGTGAATAGCAGATGTTTGAGGCTATCAGCACACATGAAAACTCAAAAACTCAAAAATAAGGAGCAAAACTATGTAAAACAGTGGACTGCCACCAACTGCCTAGGAACTTTTCCACTCACCTGATATTTTTGATTTTCGTAGGCGCTATCGGAGCCTGGATAGCCAGTGTGCAACCTGTAGGAATACCTTGGAAATGGCTTCTGCAAATTTCACTGAACACTATGCACAGTGAGAATACCAACACCCAATACCGTCACTAGTCTTTTTGTTATTTAGAAGGTAAATTGAAAACGTTCACTGACCCAGGCATGCAGAATTGAGCTCTTGACTAGCGCGGGTCACATGCGACCGGAAAGGCTCAAGAAAAATGCATAACTTTTGATGGAAATCTGTTGAACACAAGAACTTATTGTGTATCCTCATAAAATTGGACCAAAATATGATCATATTCAGTGCTTTTAAGAACATTTGGTATTTTCATAAATGTGCTCTTTATTAGCAAGATATTTCTGCAGACGCTTGATTTTGCGGACCTGAGTGTGGATTGAGGTGATTGCCTCATATTGTTTACAAATTCTAGACTTTTTCTTCAACAAAGTTATAGCTGAGGAAAACGAAAATGACATTCTTTCGCATCTTTTTTGGCTTTTTTTTTGCCAATATCACAGACTGCATTGTAGTTCTTCTATCAATCAATCACAATAAAGGTGATAGCAGAAGAGGAAGGGTGGGAGAGGAACGCTGCTCTGTTCTGGTCTCTCATTAGGCAAGAAAACGGACGGTTAAATTCAAAAGTAGTTTTATCAGGAAATGAGCTTACATAGGATTCAGGTGACTAGAAATAGACATTTAGCGCAGGAGAATTTTGCTACTAGTCTGAGAAAGTCAGGTAGACTGGTTACGATCGCAGTTGAGATAGTGCCATCAAACCCACGCTTTTCGCACTTTACAGAGGAAAGCAAGTAGGAAGTAAGCACAGGGATCTTTCCCAAAAGGGGACTCAGACGCGAGAAATTTCAAAAACGAAACTGAAGAGAATTTGAAGAAATCAGGGTAAAAAAAATGGAAAATAAAATCAATAAAATTATTTTCAATAACAATAGATAATTAATAAAAATTATAACCAATTGAAAATAAACCAATACAAGAATTTCATCTGTATTGAACAGTAATTCCAAAAATTTGGCGACCCATTCGGGAGCCCTCTCTCCCCCGCCCCCCCCCCCCCTGCCTCCGCCGCTGATAGAGAGATCTCCGATCAAAAACTACGAAACGAGGAGAAGTCAACGCTTCATCGTATTTTGAGTCCGGACAATGGAGGCATGTGTCCAGTGGGAGATGACCACTGCTTTCGCCAATCGTTTGCCAGCAACAGCTACCGCCTCACAGTAGGCGTACACGAATCGGACATGTGCCGATTGTCGAAAGGCGAGAACAATTACGCTCGCCAAGAATGCGAACGTCGTAATCCGCAGGCGTTTTTTCGCTTGGACTCGCTAAGCCGCTACACGAGAAGAGATGCAGCGCGTGGCCGAGCGCGATTCATCGGCGGCGACATTGAAACACGTGGTTTTTACCAGAAATGGCTCTTTACTGGCTCCTCGACGCTCAGCCGCGCCCCATTTAACATATGTAAAAGACGCGATGATAGAATGAAAGTGATTTGTTTTTGTCGGGGCGTGGAAGCTCGTAATGTATTGTAGGAGCGCACGAAGAATAGTGTCTTCTTCAGGGTAAGGGATTTTCTGCAGCCCAAAATAAGAAGTTCTGAAGCAAAGCCGAAAAAGAGGAGAGAATTTTTTGTGAGGGTGCGGGGCTACAAAGTTTGAGGAACGCGGAATATTGATGACTTTTCCACATCGATCTCGATGGAAAGTCTCTTCAAATATTTTGGTGAGTTTCGCCATCCGCGTCTTAAGTTCGGACCATGACTGTACTTGTAGGACAGCGATCAAGACTGGTCGTCTGGCACTAGCTCATCCTTCCAGGTCGGCCCGATCAACCTCACGAAGACCAAAAATAAATTAAAAATTAAAGGAAAACTAATGCACATATAACCAAAATGTATGTATGAATTAAAACAGTAGAATATAAAAGTAATAAAAGAAGATATGCCGCCCGTTTCGTTCCTTCCCTTGGACGGACTCCAGGCAAAAAAAAAATAAACAATTTCCCCTGGAACTTCTCAGTAAGGAGAAGAGGATTTATTCAATAGAAGCACCCACCTGAGGAGACGTAGTTATAGTGCGATAGCTTCGGCTTCCGTCCATCGATGACGTGCTGCACAATAGGCACACAGAGATAGTCAGTAACAGTGTGGCAGCCAAATACGCGTGGTTCAAAACAAATAATCAGGGAAGATCGGCACATTTATGAAATTTTGCTTTGGGTCGCAACGAAAAACGCATCGATATACGGTTAGAACGGTGTTAGTGTTAGGGAAAAGAAACTTCTATAAAATTATATTAATGTTGAGTGTGCAAGTGTGTATACGTACGTATGTGTACGGGTTTATGTGTGTATGTGTGTAATGTGTGAAAAATGCATGTATGTGTGTGTGGAAGCACTTCTTCAAAAAGCAATATTCCCATCATACACATGAAGACTATTCTTCTTTACGTATGTTCTCTGTAACGGCTCTGCTAAAATTCAATAAACTTTTATGATTAGCGGCATGTGCATGTCTGCAAACACATGGGAATTGTATTTTTTTCAGCAAGTGCCATTTGAACTACTGCACCGAATCAACACGACAACCGTTCACTATGGAGGTCCCATATCGCGGTGAATGCAACGTTCGGCGGCATCGATCGGTGAGTGAAGCGATATCCTTTTAAGTTTTCCAGAATTTCAACAGTGTCTCGTTTATCAGGGGGAATTTGATGGAGCCAGCTGAATGAAATTCTGTGAACCATACTCGGTGGACACGTGGTGCGATAGTGAAAAAGTGAGATTGATGTAAGATGGTTAAGCTGATACCCAGTGTGTTAACGGAGCACAAAAATACCGCACACCTGGTTCACTGATGTTGAATTGGGTATACTGGTATCCAATGTATAAAAGCACCATGTAACGAATTCGCTGACTGGGTACTGGTAGCCAGAATTTAACAATGGTAAGTGTTCAGGTCTATGTCCGCATCCATCCACTAATCAGGTAACAGTAAAGGCGCCATCTGATCCAGCTAAGGTGAATCTACTGATGTTGGGTGAGAGCGCTGGTGAACGGTATCCTATCCGCTTTGCTCAGTGGACTCATTACCGAGTAATGTCCATAGCTGCTACGTGAACGCGTTATAGGGAACTAACACAATGTCCCTCGCACACACTAGGGATGAACTTATGATTACTATTGGTGTTTCTACAACGGTCAGAGAATAATAATCTGGCCAACATCATGGTTTGTGGATATTCGGACGCGTAGCTCACATATTAGTTTTCTTCCAGCGGAATCATCAGCCCTCCAACGTAGATGAAATGGTCTCGCGACAATTGTCAATGGTATTGCCACCTAAATCAGAGACCTTAACGGTCGTCAAGCAACTGTTCACAGGCTTTCCATGTACTGAAAGTCCCTTTGCTCGTAGTTAACGAATTACGTCTGCTTCCTATTCTCTTCACTTGTGATTTCGCAAGAACATGCCGCTCAGAAAAACGAGCGTTCCTACTGGTGATGCTTTCAATTGGGTGCTTCTTTTAGCTTTTCATCAACTTTTTGAGGGATACAAAGTTGTAAAAACTTTCTACGCGCATCTCATGCCGCTGCAGCACCTCACCTCCTAGCGTATATTGTAAGAGACGTCTGTAAATTTATACATCTAACTATGAATGTCAACTTTGTTCAAGTACCCTTCAATGTCCACCAAGGGGCCACCGCAAGCAAGTAGTATCGCATTCTTCCAATGCCATCCCTGAAGATGAGAGAAAAATTGGCGAATTTTCTTAAATTAGTCATGTGAACATTCGAATGTTTTCCAGCTCAGCTATTGATACCCATGCAATGATGAGCCAGGCATTCAAAGTTTAGTTTTGTTAACTTTTATCTATGTTATCTTTCGACTTTTTGTGGACTTTCCATTTACTCTAACACTAATTTGTACCAATCCTGACGCTAAGAGCGCAATTTATCTCGAACCATGTCGTCGGGAACATGACCTTGGCAGGGGACTTCTTCACCTACTGCAGGAGGAGAACGGCTTGTTTTAATTCGACATGAGCTATGACCAGTCTTGTTTAGTTCCTTGGCCAACCATTTTAATTACTAAAATGAATGCTGTGCTCAGTCGTGGCTCCCATTTGATGTTTGAGTTTTTTATTTGGTGCACCTTCGAGTGTAGTTCAATAAATAAATAAATAAACCAATGTCGAAGTTTTTACTAAGGGTTCACGAAGCAAAGAAAACGGAACAAATTGACGGCTGGCCATAGCGGAGGCGCATAGAAAGCGTCTAACTCATCCATCACCATCATTTCGCCCTCATCTTCGCATATAATTGGTAGAGAAGGATTGGTTGTGGCGCTTGAGGACGTGTGTCGTTCGCGGAAAGTGAGGGAAAACTTTCACTCCGGCTATCATTTCGTTTGTTTATCATATTCCGCAAACGTGCTTGTTCATTTATGAAATATACAGCGAAGGTGGGTAAGTCAGTGTATGATGGTAGTCCAAAATGATGCAGAGATAACAGGAAAACTATACTTAAATGAAGGGATGTACGTACATAGCAGTGGTGGACGCAGAAAGTGGGCGGGAGAGGGGGGGGGTCTCCGCCGCTTCAGGGACGCAGATGGAAAATAAAATTAAGAAGTGTTAATTATAATAATAAATAACCAATAGAACTTATATTAAAAGCAGTAATAAAAGTAAACAATTAGAAATAAACTAATATAAGATTTTTATTTGTATTGTGTAGTTTTGACCCCACCCTCCCCCCCCCCCTGCGCCCTCCACTGGTACCTAGTGGGTACCAGTGTTTGTACCAAGGATGGGTTGATATGAGATTTTCCAGGGGCCGTATTACTTGTACATCGTCTTTCATGCTCCGAAGCCTAGCCCAGCGAGCTCGCCTTCCTAATAGCAATAGCCCAACCTGGCGGTTAAATTAGGGAGTTGATATACTTGTGTCTCAGAATTCCGTCACTGTTCCGATGACCTCTTACAGGACATCAGGTCAACTGGTGCGGACTGTTGCTTTGTGTCGCGGGCGTGTCATTGCGTTTCAATGTAAGGTTTGGGTACATCTTGGTCGAGATTTTGTCTAGTGGATTTTCCTTTCGCAACCTTACTGCACGAGCCTTGTGGGTCCAGATCGCAAGAGAAGATGCCTGGATATTTCATCCGGGGCGAATACAACATACACCTTTGACGAAAACTTCGTTAGTCAGCTCAAATATAAACATGTCGGAGAACTATGAATTAACAAAAGGAAAAAAACAGGATATGCATAAAAAAAACCTTTTTCACTCGTAAGTTCAGGATGAAACGAGGCAGCTCAAAAGGCAAAAGAGACGAGATACAGTGCAGGAATAGACACAGAAAAAACATTAGAAGAGATACTATTTACCCCGCGCCCTTGTGTCCCAGACTGACGATTTTGAGATCGACGTTCGGCTTCTAGCGCGGGCATTGGCGCCGACCTGCACATCGAAACGAATTTGATCTACGATTCTTTCGTGTTTGCTCTACCTTACATGACTGTTGTTGACTGAGTACCTTTTGAATGGTTCTATATAAAGTCAGCGTGGCCTACACCGCTTTGCACAGTATCCGGAAGTCATTTGCCGTACCAAAAGTTTACATTAGTCGTAAGAGTAGATGACCCTCTATTTTTTCTCTTATTTTTTGTGCCTCATTCGCAGTTCTGTTAGCTAGGTTCTGTGAACAATTATTTTTTGACGCACCTTAACGTGCAGTCATTTCATCATCATTCACGCAACGTCAGCACACCCAACTGCCGTAAAACGTGCTGTGGTCCGTAACATGATCAGGACGGCACTTTGCGTCTGCAGCGGTGAAGAAGAGCGTCGGCATTCTTTAGCTCAAGTCTCCAATATATTGCATAACAATGGTTACCAGGCGAGAACAAAAAGAACAAGACAACCACGCATTCCGAATCCAAAGGAGTCGCGTACCAATAAAATCCCTTTATGCCTCCCCTTCATCTCCGACAGGATAAGCATCGAAATCAGGCAATGCCTGATTCGTGCGCAACTCGACGGTGATGTTGTTTTAGTGAACATACCTAACGATAACATCAAGCGTCAGTTGGTTCGAAACTGCGCAAAAATGGGGGTTATATATGAGACTTAGTGTTTGACGTGCCATGCAAAATATATTGGAGAGATTGGTAGGCCGCTACGCATAAGCGTGAACGAACATCTTGCCAGTAAAAAACGGGGAAGCCTGATAACACCTCTAGGGAAACATCGGAAAGAAGATCATGGTGGAGCCGACTTCGATATAAAATGTACCATTCTCGCACACGAATCCCAAACATCTGCGAGAAAAGCACTCGAAGCGCTTTGGATCTATGAACGGAACCCAAAAATGAATGGCAGAAATGAGCATTTAGCGGTTACCAGTGACCTAATGCCTTTCCTATCATTATGTGAGCTATAACATCACTGTAGATCATTTATGCCTTGACAGCACCATCAGTAAGGCCCAGTGATCCGCGTCAGCTCACTCATTGCGGTCCGTTGCTAGTGTAAACGTTAAAGCGGAAATCCATCTCCGCTCGATCCGTGGGGCACCTGGTGAGTGTCACCTTCTACTAAGGACCTCACAATGATCTCATTAATACGAATTGAATGCACTGGGAGAGGAAGTGTTTGATGGGATAGGTTGCGAATTCGTATAAACTTGAACCACTTCCAGGTCTCTGAAGACGGCGTATTGCTGAAAGGTCAGGCCCAATAAAGGTGCTCGAATACCAACCTGTGAGGCATAATACTGGAACTTAATCAAATAGTTATATCATGCCCAGGTTTCAAGAAAAGAGGACATGGAGCTTAACGTGCAGTAAAAATTCAGAAAAAAAATATCGGTCCTGATGACTGAGTGACCGAAAATGACTGCTGAACGGATGCCGGATACCGGAAAACGGTTGAAGGTTTTTGGTCGAGAGTACCACCCACTAAGACAACCCAGAAAACCTGAACAGAATTTTTTCTTTCTAGCCGAGAGGAAACGGTCTGAATTAACTTCCTCTATTTCGCTTCTAGAATCTTAAAGATCTGATTTTTTACAGATTGCAACAGTCTTTCGAGAGGGTGAGAGGGAAGGAACGCAATTTGAAAGCAACCGATTCTTGCATTATCCGGACATTATGTGACGGTAGAAGAAGCCCGGATGAAGGATAACGGGTAGAAGGGCACGGATAATCCGCTCATTCCTGGTCTGTACCGGTGTGGATTCTAAGAAAATAGGAGTACGGTCATTTGTGTAATTGTTCCTCAATAGGAAATCATTAGTGCACTAGATTCGATCGGTTTACTGCCAACCCCATAATTTGGAAAATTACACACCTTAATGAGGAAACATCCAGTAAAGTCTTCAAGATTTTGGCAACTATACGGCCAACAGTGGTAGCACTAGCGGAAGCAAAGTTCAAATTCGTTAAACATGGGACGGAAGGCAGAGGTGCAAAATGGCTGAAACGCGCACATGGCAACCACCCAGGATGCTTCCGACGGGAACCCAGAGCTCCACGTAGTAATTTCAAAGCCTTTAGTTTGCTCGTAATTTTGGAACAGTTCAGTATCAAGAATGAGGAAAAGATTATAGTGGCCGTATATGCGACCCGTACATACACGAATAAAGTGCGCTCGCACGCACACGACAGGCCGCAGCACTCGTTTGGACAAACTTGGGCTAGGATCGAGAGGATCTAGCTAAGAAAAGAAAGGTGATATCAGTGGAATTCGTGGTTGCGCAGACAGTAAGAATGTCAGTTCGAAGAACGCTTGGGAGCAGTTCCGCTTCACTGAAGTCTTCTTTATATCCTGTGTGATTCCGCAGGTGATACGATGTTGTTCTTTGTTGTTTTTTCCACGAATACTGGTGAATGACAGCTTTCTTTCTCACTGACAATGTAAACCTTTGCAAATGGTTCCGGATACTAGTTTGCGTGCTTTTTTGCTAATAAATGACAGGTCAGACCTCCACCGAAAACAGTCGATCAGCTATATATTATCGGCCTGGCTGTGAAATCTCATCGAAATTGTCTGACCTGTCATTTATTAGCAAAAAAGCACGCAAAGTCGTATTTTTTCATTTATCACAAAATTTTTTTCTTCATTTATCACAATTTTTTCCGATATTTTAGTTCAACCCACTAACTATCACCTACGAGGTCACCGTGGTGATCCAGCACCATCCACTCTTCATCACTGCTGGTGATCGAGCCTTCCGTCTGAATTGTATCTACAGACAAGTGGATGGCATATTGACGCAGAAAATAAATGTGAAGTAAGTTTCACATTGTCGTCAGAGTTTGACAAAATTTGGAAGCTTTCACGGCAAGGACACGTGGCTTCGGTTGGAATAGGTGACTTTAAGCTTTGATTACAAGCTACGTCTCATATTGTCACATGATATTAGCGTTGGAGGGGAATTTCCGTCCAGTTTCTGCAGTGAATTGCTGGTTTCTGTGAAGTATCGCTTCACATTTGTCACCAGCAATACTCATCGTTTTTGGTGGGAAGTCGATGTGTCGACTCTTTGTCGAAAATGGGGTTGTTTTTAGCTGTTTAATAAGCTCTCAAACACTTTTTTTTTAACAATTTAACTCGATTCTACTGAGAGAGTTTTAAGCGTGAGTCACACTGTTGACGTCAAGATGCGACAAAATAGTAGAAGGAGTTCTCACTGAGTAGGGAAACGATGTCTGTAGCAATTTGCACTCTGACCGCCTTTCTCGTAATAATTCTGCAACGACATCTGTGCCTTACTTGTGTCTCACGAACTTCGAATAAATCTCCTTGAAAAGACAGTGAGGGTGACGAATTATTAATTTATTGATGAGCTGTGGCCAGTATGGTGAATGCACAACAATTCTGGGATGCTTCCCTGGAGTAAGCATTCGAATCTGCTGCAATCATGCATGACTTAGAGACAGCTCCAGCTACTCTTGCTAATCGAGCCTTGCTTTATTCGAGTGACACGTAATTATGTCATAGAAGAAACGGTCCCACATTTTTAAAACGCTGAAACAGCTTTTTTCTGTTTGAAAATCATGTTCTTGCATGAGAATATGGCAGCGCAGATATTTTGGGAGGAAAAATCTAATATCGGCAATCATAGAACCAACGCACAAGCAGGGAGCGTATAAAAGCTATGCCGGTTTCTTGCTTTCATCACAACGACTACCCCAATGAATTGGTGATGGTGAAAGTTGGATTTGGCGGTGATCTTACACGTACATACATAATTCTGGAGAGAATTTTAATTTTACATAATGCTGTTGTATAAAACTACCTTGGACTACTTATATACCTAGTGTTGAGTAGTTTTTCCCTATCATTTTTACTCATAATCAATTAGAACTGTATTTGTCGACTGAAATTCTGGAGGAATGGCACGGAATGTCTGATTAACACTCAAGAGAGGTGGCCATCAAAAAGAAAAAAAACCGTGGATGAACTTAGACTGAAGTGCTACATTTTGCTCGTTATTTGATGCGTAATCAAACGGGTCATCACACCCTTTATCTGCTTTCAAAGCATATCAGAGTTTGATGGCTGTGTTCTACAGTCTTCTGCATGGCAAAACTACAGTTCTTGAATGCATGATTAAAATTTCTCACGTTCTGATTTTTTTAAATGTGCGGAAGTGTCGCTATCCCCCTTGAAACGTTTATGAATGCGATTTGTCCCCCTTCTTAGGAGACCTTTTCACCGAAGTCGTTATTTGACCTTTTTTTTCAGTGATCCACCACCGATCCCAATAGAAGGTCTTGCTGTTCCGCAATGTCGCTACGATGTGCTAACGTCGATCAATGGTCCAATTCTTCGTTTCGCAAATGTCGGAGAGCCAGTGGTACATAAATGGACCTGCAATTCTGGTAACTGCATTGTTGTTTAGTTGCGAATAATTGCAAAAAGGCAAAAAGATGATTCCTGGTGCTATTTGGGCATGTCTTCATCTATTTACTTATTTATTCAATTTCTTGTTTATTATTTATCCACTTATTTGCCATCGCAGATGCACCATACAGAGAAAATTCAATCTGCTAAAACTTGAACAACGGGTGTTTCAGTACCCGCTGAGGATAAGAGAAACATTCTTAACCCATGACATATCTGTTGCTTTACCTACATCATTAGAGAACCATAAAAATATCCTGGCAATGAATAAACATTGCCACTATATAAATTAAACTTAAATAATATTATTTTACAAATTTTAAAACCATAATCAAATTTTAAATCTATAAAGACAAGGACGCATAATTGCGGCCAAAATTCTTATAGAAAAACAATTATTGGTGTCCATGCTTCCAATTCGCATAATTTCTTCGTATTTGAGTGGGATTTGAGGCATAGACATGCTAAGGCATTCACTACTGAGAGAAGTGGAGTTGTAATAAGGCAACAAAGAAGTCATGCTGAATATTGATACCTTTTTTTACTTGCCGACGCCGTAGAATACTAAGGACAGTGTAAAAAACATTGGTATTCAATGTTTGTGGATAGAAAAAGGGGGAATTACGGAAGGACTGTGTCGTTTCGACTTATCAAGACATAATCACGCGGGCCAGGCTAGTAAACCGCATTTGAGGTTTCGCGCACTTTAATTTCACGTCGTCTATTGGCGAGCCAATCACACTAGTCATGGTTTGCTTGCTGAGGCCGCATGCATCGTTAGGATTACCCGGGGCAAATGTGGTAACACCAGACAAATTTACCCATACTTAACGCGAGCGTCAACAGTGAACTCTGGGTAATCCAATGATGCATTCAGGCCCTGGGTTACCGTCCCAGCAATCCGAGCCCAAGGTTTGCTTAGAGGTTGTTCATGAGGAGTTGGTTTTGTAGCCACCTGAGGAGATGTCATGGAAATTTCCCTGAGTGAATCGCCTGAACATTTTTTTAGAAAATGTAAGCACGAAGGAACTGCTGGTAATGGAATGGTTCGTAGATTTTTGTATCAGAAAATTTGATTTTCTTCTAATCTTTCCCTAGGTACTCAGTGTTAGACGATAGCGTTGCTATTATATTTTTGATATTCTTGGCACATTTTCAAGAAATATTTTGATGGAGAGCAGTGTGAACGCCCAGGTTAATAAGTGTAGTAGGAACTCTACAGTGGTACTACTCAAGGACTTTAGGACGAAATTTTGTGATAATATATGAGCCAGACCGAAGTGATAGAGGCATATTGGAAGCTGTGGATCTCGCCAGGATTTACGTAGAGGACGAAGTAGTCGTTCTTCGTCCTTACGCAACGCGAACTCTGATCAGAATTTGGAATAAGTGGACTGAGAGTGTGTAGTAACTGTTCAATTCCTAATCTTATGTTTTGGTTACCCGTCCTCCATCCAGATGAACATGTATACTATCCGTACATACGTTATCATTGTGATTTTCAGCAGTGCAATTTTCTCGTTAATGTAAAATATTTTAAATAAATTTCTGATAGTTGCAAAAAGCTTACCACTATCTCCGCGGTTCTGGTCCACCCATTTCAAAATTAGAGTAGAATGTCCCTCTTTTAAGATTTACTCGTGAATTTTCACCAGTTCACAGACCAAACCACTCAGAACGTGCCGTCCTGCTAAGCTGCTTTCAGCAAATTAGCATATGCTCCAGACTAACAATGTTTACCGCCGTTCCTTTGTTCCAGAGTCAGTCTCGCCATAATCCTTGGAAGCGTCATAATCTTTTGCAAAGTTAGCAGAAACCTCATGAATGCAAGTGATTATCACTCAAATAGCACGAGACTTTTCGGTTGCATAGAGAAGTAGGCATGCACGTACAGTAACGATCAATCAGAATTAAACATCTATTTAACTTTTTGAAATATCCCCCTTCAAATAACTTCAGTGAGTGTGAAGTTGATTTCAAAAGAGTTGTAGACACGCAGACGTGATGGAGACGGAACGAAGTCGCACCATTTTGTCCGCTTGTATTCTTCAGACAAAATTTTTATTCACAAATACCAGAATAATGCATCCAGTAGCATCTACAAAGCATCACAGGAGGGCTTTATTAGGCAGTGTTTCAACAGGAATTGGGATCTTTATAATAGATTCCACCCAAAACTGGATGAAAACGTGGGCGTTCAGATCTTTGGTCAAAGTGCGTATATGAATCAAACTTAAGTTTAGTTCAGCAGTACTTCACTGTATGGATTTCTTACAAATTAGCTAACCATTCCTTAGTTGCGATCAGTCACGATGCACCCAGAATTCCTTTCATCGAAAAAAGAGGTTTGACTCCACTCCGTGCAAAGATTTACTCCATCGGGAGTGAGGGAGGAAAGTCCGATAAGCTATATGGTTTTAGCCGCTACTTTATATGTTTTGGTAGCAAACGTGCACTTCTGTAGAACAGGAAGCAGAATGCCTCCGCAGCAGCAGCTAGGGTTCTGTTGCTCGGTTAAGTGTACTGATAAATCGGAGAATCGTCCAGTCGTGGACTACGTGTATAGATGGTCATGTTTTAATTTATGAAAGCACATTGTCCTTGATCGGTTATAACCCTATTTTCAGCTACAAGTTATAGATTTTGTTTTCAAGTGCGTAAAATTCGACTCCCCCTCTACCTGCTATACTTTGTTGTTTGGGAAAACCTGCTCTCAAACAGCAAAAGCTGTAGCACTACTCAGCAGGGACGAGATCTGAGTAGCTGTGAATAAGCTTGAAAAGAAAATCTCATAAACACCCTCCCCCCAAGATTAAAAAAAAAACTCTGAGAAACGTAAATTTACTTAAAAAAAGTGAATAACACTACATCAAATTCAAACCCATACATAGCAAATCATCCTGGAAACTATTAGGTTTGTCCGAAAGTTTTGCACCAATACATTTTTTAGGATCCAAAATTTCATAGGCATTGAATCAGAATGCCACTACATGTGAACTGTAGAACACACCTGGTGCAGCCGCACAATAATCGTCGGACAACTCCAAGCGCTGGGTTACAGAAAACTGATGTCGGCTTTTGTCCCCCACGACATGAGTGCCTTGCAAGACTGAGTGTGTACGATTCTTTACTGCTGCGTCCACACAGTAGGAACTTTCACCGCCAGCTCATTACTGGAGACGAGAGTTGTTTGATGTGTGTTAACAATACAGAAGAGAAAAGTTGACTCCCGCGTGGCGAACCATCTCCAAACAGCCGAAAGTAGAAGTGCGCGAAAGAAGGTTTTTGTGTGCTGTAGGAGGCATTTCGATGGAAGGCTGTATCCGGAACTGCTTACACCTGTACCCCGTGACCGCCTATGTCTACTCTTCTGCTGGTAAAAGCAACTTGCCTGAAGAGTGGAAAAAATGACCATGTTGCTCCACTTTATGGGAAAGTCCAACCCTACTTGGCAAAGCCTACCCACCAGAAAATTGCCGAACTAGGTTGGGAAGTTCTAGCTCACTCTGCTCATTCTCCCGACTTGACTCCGTCTGACCAGCACTTGATCGGAGCCATGAAGCTGCATCTACGAGAAAATAAATCCGATGATTGGACCAAACCGGAAAGTGAGATTTCAAGCTTCTTAGACTCCAGAGTTCTTGACTTCTGGATCTGATGCTCTAGTGGAGCGTTGGCCATACCTCGTGGATCATAATGGTAATTACTTTGTTGATTCATACCTATTCACAATAAAGTTAACTTTCTTTGAAAAAAGTGTGAAATTTGGTGCAAGACTTTCGGGCCAACCTAATAGAACTATTGTAGCCGAAGAGCCAAAAAAATTTAATAAGCATAGCATGACTGCTTAAAAATATGAAAATTGTGATAAATGACATTTGTTACTGTCTGTTCTATGGCAGCATGAGCTTTTGTTTGAACATTTGCAGATCTCCACGGTTTCGTAGTCCACTCTTGCGTCGTTCGAGATCCTGCTGGAGTAGAGTACAAACTAATAGATGAGCGGGGGTGAGTCATTATACATTTCCTTCGTGCGATAACCTTTCCTCTGCCCTACGAGCAAATTGTCGGGCAAGTTTTTTGAGATCAGCCACAAATTATCATATCTTGGATTAACAAGTTGCACAGAACGAGCAATGATACACGTTGTTCATAGCCCTTGTACGCTCTGAAGAAGGAGTGAAATATCGGCCTTTGAGGTCGTAAAAACTCTAGCACTGTTAGGCAAGCTGTGTTCAGGAAATTTTCAGTTGTGTCATTGAGAAAGCACTCATCCCCGATGTGAGATACGCCACAGATCTCTCGTCTGCGTTCACGACTATAAACGCCTTTAGGTATGTTCTTTGTAGTTCTTTCTTGATGGAATCCCTCTCAAATATCACGGATGCTTCAGGTTTGCCGAACAAATTGTGGTGCACTTCGCTTGTCAAATAACATTGTGCAGGAAACACGAGCAGGGCTGTGAAGGAATTGCGGTGAGTTGCATTTTCTCTGTATTTTTCCTTAGAATTCCAATGGCCCATTTCATTAATATGGCTTTGTGGAATTACATTGCTCTTAACTCCATTACTACGAGTATTTCCTCCGGTATTGTTTAGTTATTTATTTATTTCAATGATCAGGGATGACTAGCTGTGATTGTGAACGAAATTCCGCCAAATACATCATCGTTACGCGTTTCTTGATTGCTGTTGTGGTCGATTTGCTGCCCCTGCGGCTTCAGCGCCGTTGAGTCGGTGCATATAAGCTTAACAAATTAATAGAAACAATAAATTAATGAAAACTGGTTGCAGATTTCCCAATAGAAATATTTATTGTGTCTTTTGCTGTGCACAGTGAAAATCCTTTGCCTTCTCGACATTTGTGAGCTTGAAATCAATAGTCGTAACCGTGACGCAGCCGCTCGCGCCTACCCTACAACGATGATGATGAGGCCTTAGAGACACTCAGCAAATTTGATATGTGTCATAGGAACCTTATTTGAGTAAAGGAGTATTGTTTCAAAAAGCCCTATTGTGTGGTGTATTGAAACTTGAGCTCTCCTTCGGGACGCTAGAAAATGGGATGGGACAGCTGTTGATAATTCCAATAATACCAACCCTATTTAGCTATATATTCCTCTTTCGACCTGGAAATATTTTATTCTGTCATGTACAGATACCGTTGTTCACGATAGGTAGTGTAAATGGCAAGGTCACATTATGATAGCACTTGTATATGTACCCCGGCGGTTATAGCTTTTTTGTATGTACCTCTTGTACAGATACGAGCATCTACGGCAACTCCGCCCACATTTATTGCATAAAAGGATCTGGATGCTCAGATCTGGGATCGTCTTGCTCTACTGTCGTCAGTGGCTATAGTCCGACTCAGGGAACCTTTTGCGGTGTGAACTGAAGAGGACATTATCAACATCATCTGTGACTGTACTCTGAGTCAGAGAACCCTTCGTGGCGTGAACTGACGAGGACATTAACTGTATCCAATATACAGGTATAAGCAGTCGTATTCCACTACAAACCCATTGGTCCCACCAAAGCAGCCACTTGTGGTAGGTGCAAAAGCTTCACACATGCGAAATGCTTAGAAAATTAGCAAATAAGCCAAACTGATCATTAGCTGAGCTCTAATACAAAATCCTCCCTATAAATTGCTTATACATATTCCACACCAATGTCAGGCTTCGAGTCTTGTTGCGATCCTAGCCTTGGTTGCAAGTTCCTAATCGCGCATCTATAATACATCACTATATAGTAAAACTCATCTGTTTGTGTGTCTGTTGGTAATCGCTTATATGTCACGATCCAACATACAAAAACACATGAAACCTATACCGTTCAACTCAGAATTGTGCCCTCGGCGAAGCTGCGCTTCTCATAGGTGACACTGATTTTCAGCACAGGAGGGCACAATTCTGAGCCGAAAGGTATAGGTTTCATGTGCGAATGTCAATGTTATCAAAGAAAAGAGGAAAGTTTCGCGTAGTGGCTAAATTCTCAGGGTTTTCTCAGTCGTCAATGAAGTTTCTTAGAAGAGGTTACATGCCAAGTTAATGTTCTATTTATATGCGGAAACAGGGCGATTATCAACACATGCAAATTTATTACATCCTTATAAGTGCTCCGACTCGCCTAAGGCGAGCCTTGCAACTGTATGCTTCTTCCGTTTTGACGGATGGAAAGTGAAGGTACCTGAGTATCAAGGTCCCGCGAAGCGGGCAAGTGCGAGACTCGCCGGAGGCGAGTCGGAGCACTTGTGTAAAGCTAATTTCCGATGTAATGATACTACCTAATCTTTTTTGCCACGTTTCCTACATGCCTATGGACCCGTTATGAACAGCCACTCCCAACTCTACACAGGAATACCTTTCACATGGCTTTAGTACTTGTGAACAAAACAGTGCAACCAATGTCGTGCGAGTAATCGCCTGAAATGATTCAAGCTTCACGTTACCGAAATAGTCCAGCTGATGAGTTTCTGCTTCAATATACAGAAAGGAAGCAGAGGTGGTCGACTGAGACACGAATGAGCGCGTAGCGTGCCCCTATTCTACCGGCAGAAGTGAATTTCGGCATTTTCCTTACTATTCGGCTACGAGGGAATCATTCATTCATTGGTGGACCTATATCCTGGCATTCTTCCCCATATTGGGCCAGGGAAGACCGAATCTCCATCCGTGGACTCGTTCCTTGGCATTTCCCCATAATGGCCCCCTGCGGACCGAATCTTTATCCTTGGACTCCTTCCGTGGTATTTCCCCACTAATGAGCCCCTGTGGACCCAATTCCCAGTCATGGACTCGTTCACTGGCATTTCCTCACTAATGGGCCCCTGCGGACCGAATCTCTATCCGCGGACTCGTTCGCTTGTATTTCTCCACTAATGGGCCCCTGCAGACACAATCTTCATCGATGGACCAGTATCCTGGCGTTTTCCCCAGTATTGGGCCACGGCGGACCCTTTCTCGATCGGTGTACACCTATCCTGACGTTTTGCTGAACCACGGGGCCCCGGCACATTTGCCCATCATCAGTGCACACGCATTCTATGTGAGTCCCGAGAGTAATGGAAAAAAGGTAGGAAGTGTTTAGAAACTTTGATCAGTTGCACAACTGGTTCCAGAAAATGTCACAACAGCTTATGATGACGCGTTCTTCGTTCGTTCATCCTGTGTTTTTGATTGTACTGCCCTTCCTAAAAACACCTCAGGCTGCATAATCCCCATACGACCACAATGAGATGTGCGTAAAGAGCATATCCCAAGTGAGGAAACCAAGTGAACCCCACCGTTACGGCCTCCACGGCATGCACACATCCTTTCGAAATGGAATGAAATGTCGTCACGTCCTTCAAAATTGATTAAGTCAATGAAAAAGCTCCACCAGAAGGGTTATTCTGCTCCGTACATTGCTGTCAAATAGTTGCAAACACTGTCTCGCTCGGAGGGCTCGAGACCGCTAGCCGCTAGTCCCACCACGAAATCCTGAATGCACCCTACGTCTATGCACCTATGACGAAACATCGCCGAATGCGTCGTTGCCGGACCCGCTCGCACGCACCACACCACAATCGCTCTATAATGAGTCAGTCACAGCTACTGCAGTCCCCTATATGTACAGTGGACGCCAATGGCGGTGGCCCATCTGCAGCCTCGAGAAGGACGCCGCGCAACTGCGCCGCGCCCGCAATAATCGATGTCCTTTGCTGCTGTCATGCTATTTCTAGCAGCTTTTCTACCCGTTTTAAGAATTTTCGACCGAATCGGGAAGAAAAGCGCTCAGTAATAGCATTCCGGCTGCAGACGATACCGATCCCGACGCGCGCGGCGCGGTTGCGTGGCGTCCTTCTCATGGTCGCGGATGGGCCACCGTTATTGATATCCATAGTAGCTCCATTATTTATGTGTTCAAATGTTCAGATTGCCTCTATTGTTTGTTAAATTATATCTGTTAAAATTTATTATTGGTTAAAATTGCAGCCGCCAACATGCAGCCCGATCGATTTCCCTCCAATTCATACCGAATATCGCCACTCATCCAAAACGCCAACTCCTGCAGCAGAAGCATTCCTTCCGAGGCCAACCCCTAGTGGTTCTGTTATGAGCACAGTACATGAGGAGGACGTTCGGACTACAATTAGGTTGAGCTTATCTTCGTTTGAATTATTGTGCTTTCTCATTCAATTCCACCGTAAACCTGTCTGTGAATACTGGTCCCCACGCACTTACCAGAACTCGGTTTCTATGGGTACAACATAGTTTTGACGATGTCACGGCCGTATCAATAATGAATGCTCTTCTCTTCATTTATTCTATAACTCTAACAAACTTAATGGGTTTATAAAACAAGACTCGAAGACTTTGGGCCCGCCTCGCGTAGCCTTTCTGAGCGTTTGTTGTTTCTACTAACTCCAAATTGAACCGATATGAATCTTGCTTTCTTTGTTCTAGCTCTCATTACTTTTTTTATTTTCCAGGGTGCGCACTTCAACTCCGCCTGCTCAAGTAAGTTCTCCTTAATTTCTATTGTAACTGGTTTTTAGGTGGAATTGAACAGTATTGTAGCTTCCATCTTTTTCGTTTTCCTCTGTTCTCCGAACTGTTTTGCTACTTTTTATTTTGCAGTCCGAAGCTGTTGCCGATTTTGGTGGTGCTACCACGTCATTTCCCCCATTTCCATTTCCGTCGTCCACAAATCTCGAAAAAGAGAACAACACGAACGATCTGGAGGATGGCGATCAGCAGGAATTTGGACTCGAGATCTCGCGTGTGGGATCTCGTGAGTTTTGAGAGAATCGAGTTAAACCTTCATTAACACCATTCATGCACCTTTCGTTTAGATCCGTACAACGAAGTGGCGCAAGGCTACCGTACTGAGACGTTGTCGTCCGTGTACGATGTTCCTGCTGGGATTGACATTGACCCTATGCCAAGTCCTACTCCGGCTCATATCTTCTATGCCAGCAACAGAAGGCCGCGAAGCCATAAACCAGCGCCTGAAAACATAACTGTTGAAGTAGAGGCGAAAGAGGTTGGTTTCGAGAACACTACAGCATACTTGAAGCTGTTTTATTCATTACCGTCGCAGACGGGGGCAGCCAAGCAATGAGAGACGCAGTTGTGAGTGGAAATCACCCAAGGCTGCGAAAATTACACGAATATCGATGGCGAACAGTTCATGTCAGAAAAAACTAGCGTATATTAACTATTGCATTAGGTTGAGGAGAAAGTAATGGAAGAATGGGCATCCAAGTCGGATTTTCATCTCTAACCTTTGAGAGGGTTTCTCTCAGTGAATTGAGTATACACCTTTGAAATCTATAACATTACTCCAACGCATGGGAAGAACGCTGTCTCTCTCTTCTCAGAATTGCGCAGGCTGCGGCTGGTCATACAAAGGGACTCCCGCTCGAAAATGGTCAAAATCAACGGGCTCTTTTCCGCTCAAGAAGAGACTGAGAGGAAGGATGAGATAATGATCAGAGAGTGACAAGAGAGGAGAATAAAAATAATGGGTTACCAGAGTGGAGGAAAATCCTGCTAGTTTGGGACAGGAAAAACGTGGGAAAATTGACATGTAAAAAAGGTGGCGTGGAGCAGGGTTTTTCGGTTTTGTCGTTTTTCTCCAATGGTTCCCTCAGTTCTCAGACCTGGCCGACCCATATGGTAGCCGTGTCTGTCTCACGCTAGGAAAGCTACTCGAACCACAGCAATCACTTCGCGTTGTGACGTGAGAGCGTCCTAGGCGTGGCTCCTCATGAAGGCCCATATCTCGAGGTTCGAAGTAAGTGGCGCAGTCGCGTACTGTAAAATATTTAGCCACTCCCTCCTTTATTGCACTGCTGCTGTTACTGACCCTGGTGCCTGCCAAGGCATTGCAGAGCAGCTCCTAATAGAGATTGGGGCAAAAGCACTTTTTCAGTAATGGAGGCGTAACTGCAGCAACAAGCGCTTCCTGGTCCTTCAATAGCAACAGGGTAATGCGTTGGGGAATCTCCTACTTTGTCAGCATGCAATGCCTAGTCGAATCATCAGCAATAAGGAATACGAAAGTTTTGAAAATTTTCTTCCATTACTTTCTCCTCAACCTGATAGTAGTAGTGGGGGGGGGGGGTTAGTGGTGTGACAATCTAAGAAGGTGAAACCGAAATCAGAGAACAATTATGATTCTTTTTATTTCTCAATGTCAAAATTTATTGCATTCAATAGAATATCTGGGCGAGCTGTAGAAATTATCGCCTAGTTTACCGTTATCTGTTAAATGTTGAGCGAAATCCGTTGGTTGACCCTTGTCTTTTTGGATTTGAAAACAGTTTCACCGTTCATCCAGGAAAGCAACGCAGTGAATTGCAACTTTATTTTTCGTTAGCTGAGCTAACCTATGAGTGAAATGAAATGCTCTGTTGGAGATTTTTTTCTTGAGTTCAGTTGACACATAAATGTAATGGCGCATGGGTCCCAGGAAATGAGCCACAGAGCTCTGCTTTCGCTCGGTGCTCTTGTAGTTCTGAAAAATCATTTTTTTCGAAATTAGTAGATAGTTTATGGAAGGTCTTCGACACAACCTGATGCTTAAGTTGGCTAACGACGTTTGTTCAGATGCTGGTCTTTTCATCCGACGATTCCGATCGACTTGACGTGTCATCACCTGCACCTAGCGACCAACCCATAGTAATGCCTTGTAGTCGGGTCATCATCAGCCAAACTGTGTTCTTGTGTGCAGCGGCGTTATTGCAGGTGAGAGAACACTGTCAAATGAAATTTTGAAAGGCTGAGAGAATTGCTTGAAGAGTGACAAGAATAAGTACCAAAGCCGATTTATGTATATGACCGAGCCAGAGCGCCGCTTCGCGGCGCTCTGACTCGGACCCGTGTGCCACGTTACCTCCCGGCTAGGTAAACTCTGAAAAAAAAGAACCCCCGAGCCAGAGCGCCGCTTCGCGGCGCTCTGACTCGGACCCGTGTGCCACGTTACCTCCGGGCTAGGTAAACTCTGAAAAAAAAAGAACCCCGAGCCAGAGCGCCGCTTCGCGGCGCTCTGACTCGGACCCGTGTGCCACGTTACCTCCGGGCTAGGTAAACTCTGAAAAAAAAGGAACCCCGAGCCAGAGCGCCGCTTCGCGGCGCTCTGACTCGGACCCGTGTGCCACGTTACCTCCGGGCTAGGTAAACTCTGAAAAAAAAAGGAACCCCGAGCCAGAGCGCTGCTTCGCGGCGCTCTGATTCGGACCCGTGTGCCACGTTACCTCCGGGCTAGGTAAACTCTGAAAAAAAGGAACCCCGAACCAGACCTCCGGGCTAGGTAAACTCTGAAAAAAAAAGGAACCCCGTGCCGGAGCGATGCTTCGCGGCGCTCTGACTCGGACCCGTGTGCCGCGTTACCTCCGGGCTAGATAAACTCTGAAAAAAAGGAACCCCGAGCCGGAGCGCTGCTTCGCGGCGCTCTGACTCGGACCCATGTGCCGCGTTACCTCCGGGCTAGGTAAACTCTGAAAAAAAGGAACCCCGAGCCAGAGCGCCGCTTCGCGGCGCTCTGACTCGGACCCGTAAGCCACGTTACCTCCGGGCTAGGTATAAACTGAAAAAAGAGCCCCGAGCCAGAGCGCCGCTTCGCGGCGCTCTGACTCGGACCCGTAAGCCACGTTACCTCCGGGCTAGGTAAACTCTGAAAAAAGAGCCCGAGCCAGAGCGCCGCTTCGCGGCGCTCTGACTCGGACCCGTAAGCCACGTTACCTCCGGGCTAGTAAAACTCTGAAAACAGCCCGAGCCAGAGCGCCGCTTCGCGGCGCTCTGACTCGGACCCGTAAGCCACGTTACCTCCGGGCTAGGTAAACTCTAAAAAAAAAGAGCCCCGAGCCAGAGCGCCGCTTCGCGGCGCTCTGACTCGGACCCGTAAGCCACGTTACCTCCGGGCTAGGTAAACTCTGGAAAAAAAGAGCCCCGAGCCAGAGCGCCGCTTCGCGGCGCTCTGACTCGGACCCGTAAGCCACGTTACCTCCGGGCTAGGTAAACTCTGAAAAAAAAAGAGCCCCGAGCCAGAGCGCCGCTTCGCGGCGCTCTGACTCGGACCCGTAAGCCACGTTACCTCCGGGCTAGGTAAACTCTGAAAAAAAAAGAGCCCCGAGCCAGAGCGCCGCTTCGCGGCGCTCTGACTCGGACCCGTAAGCCACGTTACCTCCGGGCTAGGTAAACTCTGAAAAAAAAGAGCCCCGAGCCAGAGCGCCGCTTCGCGGCGCTCTGACTCGGACCCGTAAGCCACGTTACCTCCGGGCTAGGTAAACTCTGAAAAAAAGAGCCCCGAGCCAGAGCGCCGCTTCGCGGCGCTCTGACTCGGACCCGTGTGCCACGTTACCTCCGGGCTAGGTTAACTCAAGAAAATCACTGTCATCCACACGAAGCGCAGCTTCGCCGCGCTTCGCGGATGACAGTGATTTTCTGCGATGCTGCGTAGCTCCTAAACGGTTTGTAGGTAGGTCAGTATAAAGAGCTTCTGCATGGTTCGTTGTATGAGCAGCAACACAAATCCTCACGTGGTCAAGTCATTTTCGTTTGGAATAGCGCTGAAAGTCGAAATTGTTATTGTTCGGGCACAATTAGCTTTTAACAGGAATAAACTGCGTAAATGTTCTATTCCTATTTTGTAAGCACAATATTAAGCTCATGGAGTACACCATTTGTTCCCCTGACCGTTAATTTCTAACTGCTATTACTACTTAATGCTTTAGAAGGAGTGCAGCGAAAATTTCCTGCGACTCTATTGTATTTGGATGATTCACGGCTCCGATTGCGAAATCACACTCGCTTCATCAGTGGTTCTCCCATTCTGCTTTGATGATCCAAGATATTCCGTTTTCTTAGCAAATTAGATGTCCTAATTGAAGATTTCCATGTTGTACACATACATATACATGGGCGTGTCATTGGGCGTGTCAATTTTCGCAATTGAGCCCGTGGCGGCGGGCAAAAGAGGTGGGGCGAGGCGAGTGGATCAATGACAGCGTGACCTGTCATCCCTCGCGCGGCGATGGGGGGGTCTGCGCTTTATATAGAGTAAGATATTATTTAAACAAACCCGTACGACATTTTTTCCTTTCTCTTCCAGCGTTGACTTGGTGCAAGCTCAGTTGCGCATTGCCGAAGGCAAGACGTTGAAGGACCTGAAGCTGAGCCAGGACGTCATCGTCCCTCAGGGCGCTGCGATCCAGTGCAGAGTTACCACGGAGGACCCGGCGCGCAACTTCCAACCCGATTCTGGCAGAATAGAGGTTTCTTCCGTTTTTCAGGATTTTACACAGATAGCCGTTTAATTCGAATTCTGCTACAGGTGTTCCGTTCTGGAGAAGGTATGGGTATTCGTCTGGATTCTGCATCCGCATTTGCCGGCTCCGTGATCTCGCCATTCTATGACTCCCTGCTCGTGAAGGTAAGCTCTAGGTTCATGGGTGTATTTTCTCGTGGTAGAGGATTCCAAGGCGAAGTTTTATTAGTTTATCATCTTTTTAGGATTCGAATACTTAAATGAAAGCCAGGATATTCTGAAAATGCAAATTTAGGTCATAGCCTCAGCTCGAAATCACCCCAATGCTTGTGCTAAAATGATCCGAGCCCTCAAGGAGTTCCGAATCCGTGGAGTCAAGGTAATTGAGAAGTGACCTCTTAGATCCTGATTACACTGTCCACTCTATACTTGTTGCAGACGAACATTCCCTTCCTACTGAACGTGCTCTCCCAACCCGAATTCCACGATGCTTCCGTTGACACATACTTCATCGACGAGCATCCCGACCTGTTCGTATTCAAGCCAAGCCAGAACCGAGCGCAGAAATTGCTTCACTACCTGGGTGAAGTGCAGGTGAGAATGTTCCGCCCCAAGTAAGAAATCCAGGGTTTTGGATAGATGTTCAGCGCAAAGTCCACCTATGGAAGTATGTCGAGTGTTCTTGGGTTTGTTAGGTAGGATCGGGAACATAAATGATATTTTATCTAGGTTAACGGGCCAACAACGCCTCTTGCCACCACTCTGAAGCCAGCCTACGTCAATCCGCCGATCCCGCCCATTCGCGAAGGTTTGTTCAAATACTCACCTTATTTCCTCGCAGACACGTTTATGCTCTTATGAAATGTGCTGTCCAGAGTGAGGAATCCATTATATTTATGTACCTGCTTCGAAATGAGAAGATGCGGTTTCTACGGGGCATGCTTTTCTACTTCACGAGACAAGTTGGTTCATACTTGAGCAAAAAAGGAATTTTAGTGGGTCCGTCGAAAGTCAAATGGGACGCGGCCTCATTTCCATTCACATTCTCAAACATTGCATTATAGCAGACAGTAGAAGTACAGTATTTGCAATCAGAATCGTTGGTGCAAAGAGACGATATAGTCCTCAAAGGCATCTCCAGTAATTTATGGAGCATTTTCTACAAACATTATTTTGTTATAATGCGTAAGAAATCATACGTAACATGGCATATCTGGAGAAATAGTTTACAGCAGTTTCTTTATCGATGATGATAAAATTCCCGCCATCGTCTGGCTGATGAGATGTTAAATGCATACTATTAGGTACATACGTTTTTTTTTCTTTTGAAAATTTCAGGAATCGAAGAAATTGAGGCTTTATCAGTGCAGGTGACAGAAAGTACGTATAAAAACACCTGAAGTGATCGCCATAGAAATAAGCCCTCTTCTGTCTTCTATCCGAATTTCAATGGCATTTTTTAATGCAAAGTATCATCTGAACCCTTCACGAAACCACCATTATCACTGAACTA